>JAROYD020000011.1:2974511-3157100 GCA_029618875.2 Dynastes tityus | reverse complement strand
ATACAATCTCGTATCAGAGAAACAATTGACTGTACCAGTTCACCGGAAATAACTCAAATTTTGGTTTCCTAAAAGGAACAACCTGTATATTTTTAGATTTTCGAAATCTCCGAGTTATTCTGCATCTGAATGCATCTTTTTAGAAACCATACTTTCACTTCTTTTTTTTTAAGACCAAGTTAAACGTTTTAGTCTAGTGGACCATGACAGCGGTGTTTTTGTTTGACAAATAGAGTACAATGTGTCAATCCATTACTACCGAAAACACAAGACTAAGCAGGCTGTGACGCATTTTGAAGTAGACCGTCCATTATTCACACGTTCAGATCGTTTTTTGCGTTTTGAATTGGTTTAACCCAATTATATTGGTTTTATTTTAAAAAATACTGTGTAATAGATATTTCTGTACTTTGTTGGTGATACCTGTAATGTTTTCCTAATGTTGTATAAGCGATAAAAACGGGAATGATAAAAACGGGATAACCTAAAAAATGTGGCGTCGGCTGTTTTGTCTGTGAGTTACACTTTGTAAAAGAAGATATTATTTATTTTTCAACAGCTACAGATTCAAGGACCGCTCAAACTATAATTGTAAAACACCACATAATAGGGAATTTAAGACTCTACATAGTTAAATAGCATAAATGTAAATTTTCTCGTGAAATTGAACAAAATTTCGAATGAAATTGCAATTACTGTATCATTTCAAGCTTAGTTTCGTCCAAATACATGTACGATTACAAATAGTAATAATTAGTCGATTAAATATTAACCACAAATACATCTTTCACGAAAACGGTGCTCGGTTACGTGTTTGGTTTTTGCTTTGAAGCTTCGCTTTTCCAAAATAAAATCGAATGGCATGCTAAGAAAGGCTCAGTTGACGACTGGCATCCTCTTTAAACCGGAAGCCCTTCAAAACTTAGAAAAGAAATGCAAAAAAACGATTCCTTTAACGCTTAGGCTAATATCGTGTATGGCGATACATTACTAAAGCGCGACAAACGGTTGCAACCGCTGTGTTTACTATACTTATACATACAAGAAATCGAGTGAACGTTCGGTTATTATCGGTTGATCGGTGTGCGTGTACTATTACATCGATAGTACACGAACGTCCACTCGATTCCTTGCATGTACAGCGAGTGCAACCGTTTGTCATGCTTTATACATCATCGAGCCAGCGTGACGTCATTGAAGAGCGCTGAGCTCTTCTAGTTTCGGTGGTAACGACAAACAGTTTAACAAGTTACTTATGCTGGGAATTTGTGCTAGGCGATTATCGAGGATGACTCTGTTTATCAACCAAAAACATCGCTGTCATGGTCCATTAGACTGAGACTTTTAACCAGCTCCTTTAAAAAAAGAAGTGGAAGTATTTGTTTTCTAAAATGACGCATTCAGTTGCAGAATGACTCGTAGATTCCGAAAATGTAAAAATATACAAGGTGTTCCATTAAAAAAAAACAAAGTTGGAGTCATTTCCGGTGAACTCGTACAGTCAATTGTTTTTCTGATACGAGAGTCTGAATCTACGACCAAAAATCAATCGTTTTGTAATTTAATCGTTCTGGAAATAAAAAAGTTACCCATAGAACGAGGTTCAAACTGAACACCTTGTATAGAGATAATCTAAAAGACAACTACAATTTAAAAAATTGCAGATTATAGAGAATAAAAAAACTATTATTAGTATTTTTTCCCAACAAAATGTGTTAACTTAAAAGTTAAATTATTGAAAATATAAAATATTAACAGAATATTAAATTTTACGTTATAATTCCCTCTTCTGTTTTTGCTGTTTTCATTTCGATATACTCTATTTTATTTATAATGATAGCAAGGATTGTGAGGTAGTGTGGCAAACATAAAAAGTATGGTCACATTCCGCACCACATAAAATATTTCCGAATTTATTAAATACAGGGTGAGTCAGAAAGAATGCACCAAACTCCAGGAGCGTATTTTTCACGTAAAAATAATTCAAAAAAACACAAATGTTGTTATCCGATTTTTATTCGTTTTCAAGTTATCACGTTACAAATAAAATTTCCTTCACGTATTGTTGTAATCATTGCATTTTTTTTGATAAGCAAGAAAAAAAATTACTAGCTAACTATTACTAGCATTTTGTTCTTTTCGAAAGACTTGTAACTTAATAAGTAAATTATATTTAAATTTAGAGGATTTATTTCCAATTTACGTCTTACATATATTTATTGTTTACGTGCCGGTATATTTTGTTTTATTAAACAAAGGAAAATGTGAAAAATTGCCAAATTGCCTAAATTATTTCAAATATATGATATGATAAAAAAATTATCAGTTTATTACTTACTTGGGACTAATGTAGTTAGAGGATGACCTGAAACATAAAAGGTATGAAAATAAATTACTTAAAAAAAGATAATTTATTTTGTTTATTTATAACACAATAATTACATCAAGATAGTAATAAATTAATTTACTAAAGTGATGGGAAAAATCGTTATTTTAAAATAACAGTTTCAACCGTTATCGTTATTTTGAAATAACGGTTGCAAAGTAGCAGGTTTAGCGTTATTTCGTAGTCTACAGTTCTACACGATAACGCATCGTGATTCTACATAGCACATGCGCCGGTAGGATTCGAACCTACGACTCCAGCTTTCCGAACTGGCGTGCCGACCACTACACCACAGAGTCTGTTAATTCGGACCCTTTTATTTTACCTAGATGTTTAGATGTTACAATACATACATCTGCAGACATCTAAACATCTAGGTAAAAGAAAAGGATTCGAATCAATAGACTCTGTGGTGTAGTGGTCAGCGCGCCAGTCCGGCAAGCTGGAGATGTGGGTTCGAATCCTACCGGTGTCTAATGAGAAAACTTTATTCTCATTAATTAATTTAATAACATCCGCAAAACCAAGGAAATATCGATTTTTCAATACCTTCTTTTATTTACAAAGTGTGACTCACAAACAAAACAACCGACACCATCTCAGGTTAGGTTATCTCGTTTTTATAACACTAGAAAAACACTGCATGTATCACCAGTAAAGTACAGAAATATTACTACACAGTATTTTTTTTTAATAAAACATATAATTTGGATAAATTACTTCAAAACGAAATAATTGATCCTAACGTACGAGAACAACCGACACCATCTTAGGTTAGATACCACGTTTTTATAGCTTCAGAAAAGGTTTCAATGCTTATATAACACAAAAACATTGCAGGTATCACCGACAGAGAACGGAAATATCACTACAAAGTATTTTTTTAAATAAAACCAATATAATTTGGATAAACCAATTCAAAACGCAGAGATGGTCTCAGTGTGTAAACGCGTTTATTGGCCTAAATCGAAATACGTTACAGCCTGCTGACGTCAGAGCTGTTTAGCCTTGTTTTCTCGGAAGTAACGGGTATACTCTTTCTCTGCCTTTCCTGACCATAAATGAATATTGTTTTGTATACAAACTATAAAAAAAGACAAATTACACACTTTCTTTTATTTTGACAGCTTGATGAGTTATACAGCTAATAAATTATGTACTTGAAGGAGAACACGACATGCACGGAGTGAGAAGCGTGATATAGAGATATCTACGAGGGATGATCGTAAAATAAGGTTCCCATATTTTTTAAAAATAGATAGCATACTTTATTTCCTTAATATTACACATCGCTTTAAAGGAAAAAACTTGAGCTATTTTTCGACGTAATCGCCATTTCTATCCAAGCATTTTTGCAGACGGTGCTCCAACTTCAGTAACCCATGTCGTAAAATTCTGCCGCCAGTCCTTTCAAGAATCTTTTCAATTGTGATGTCGGAAATCTCGGGAATCCGAAGAGAGCGAGTTGACGAATGGTGACCCTCCGATCTTCAAGCAGTATGCTCTCGACCTTTTCAACGATTTCCTCTGAAACTGTTCGACCTCCAGTGAATTCCCTACACCATTTGCGGACGTGTTGAACAACGATACACTTTTCTCCATAAACCTCGGTTAGTTGACGATGAATGTCTATAGGTAAAACCCCTTTCCCGTTTAAAAAACGTATCACAGCGCGGATTTCGCACCTGGCGGTAGCGGCGATCGAGAATTTCATCTCGGACGGCTGCTTAGCCAACATTGAGCGGTGTAGCAAGACAGGAGTGGTGCGTATATAGAGTGGGAGAGCTGCTGCACACGCAAATGTTGTCGGATTTCGCCTAACACGTCTTATTGCTGCTGTAGGGCTTTGGGAACCTTATTTTACGATCATCCCTCGTATGTACGTCACACAAAATTGTTCTGAGAAGAAAACAGCATGACGTAACACTGCCCGAAATTTTTGCAAGTTCAGTATTTTTATATAATTGGGTAATTCATTGTATTTCTTGTAAATATTGAAACTAAATGATCTCTCAAAAAGAACCAGTCGATGACAGGGAGGTGAAATTTTACCGCGGAAGCGAGTTGAAATGTTATGGACAGTTCTAAAATGAATTTTTGTATATACATAAGTAAGGTGGTGTCTTGTACATCATGACTTTATGTTACAAACAGAGACTCAAAAACTCCCTTCTACTTTCCATATTTAACCAACCAGCGCCTGAACACTATTCTCAACATGGCGTCTTTAGTTCAAGGTCATAAAATGTTACCGTCAAACCTTCTTTTTGTTTGAAAACAAATTACGCTGTTGCCAAATGTACTTAATATCATTAGGTCACGTGTTAGATTTAAGCGTTTTTAAAGACTAATTCACATACCTGTTGACGGATTAGGTCGTGGCGTTGTGATACCTAAAAAACGTTTTCCGATAATAGACGTTTGTCTGAAGAAAGAAAAGTCAGTGTCTTACCGTTCTTTGGTGGTGCGGTGCTACCGGGAGTAGGTGTCACTTGGTTTCCTGGAACTATTAAATAGATATATTACACGCTTAAAACATTTTAAAATGACTGTTACCTGGTTGAGAGGGTGGAGGTGCCGTAAAATAAGTTACGTCGTTTCTCCCCGTCGTAATATCGGGCTCTAAAAATTATAAACAGTGCAAATTAGTCAAACAGCATTCGTGCAGGGTAGTGCGAAATTAGCGTAAGAATTTCGCCCATACATTGACAATTGATCCGTGGCATCTGGTCCAGTTTGAGAGGGTGAGAACATGGATTTTGTTTGGAATTTTTTTTTTAAATACAGTCCTTGGCCATCGACCACTTAAAAATATGATTTTGAGGTAAAATAAAAAAAAATAGTAGGTAATGTTGGCAGTATTATTATTTAATTACATATAACGTGCAAGTAAGTAATATTTGCTTGTTCCTCTTCTGTGTTTTAGTATTTCCTCAATCCTTTTTGGCATACTGCCAATGTGGCTTTTTATTGTTGTTTTAATTTCGTCGCTATTATGCCATACATCTGCGATATTTTGTTGTAATTCTTCCTTTGTAGTTAAGTTTCGTGTAGTTAGGATGTTTTTCAAAACATTCCACATATTTTCAATTATATTTCAGAGTTTTAATTTTATTTGTGTACGTCTATTTTCGCGGTTAATTATTAACATAATAGGAAAGAAGAAGGATATAACCACAGAGAAAAAAGTATGAATTTCTGCTGTTCTAGAGACGGGAGAGTTCTCTCAAGGTGAAGTTGCATAAAAAGAGGGTGTATCACATCAAACTGTTGTGAAAATCGCGAAATTAATTAAGGAAAATGTTCCTAGTACAAGTAGTGGCAGAATCTACTGTGCCGGCAAAAGCAAACAACTATAAGAGATGATCGTCGTATAGTGGCTACAGAACATAATTTTTTATCCACTAAACGTAAAGTTTTTAGCCCGAACAGTCCGCAGACGTCTTCATGAAGCAGGCTTGAAATGCAGACATCCGGCAAAGAAGCCAAGATTAGCATCTAAAATGAAAGTGACACGATTTCAATCGACTAGAAAATATGAAAAATATACAGTTGAAGATTGGGGAAAGGTAAGTTTCATATAAAGCCTGATGCAAAAGTAGCTGGACATTTGAAAAATTAGCGTAGTAGGCTGTAGAATTCTTTTTTGACAAATGAGTCAAACGTCAACAGAAAATCATTTATTTGTTAGTTGTAAGAATGAAAACTGCTGCTATTGAAAATTTGCGGGAACGTATTTATTCTGCCCTTGGAAGATGGACCCCGCCGCAAGTGGTGAGACACTTTACAAAAGAAAATTTCAGCCGGAGTACCATATATGGCATCATAAAATGTTTTTACGATGGCAAACCTACTACTAACTTAAAAAAAAGGCAGAGGGAAAGAGCTAACTAAGGGTAAAGTTAAAAAAATGATGAAATTGATGGAAATCAAGATTGGAATATCGCAACGACAGATGGGGGCAAAGTTTAAAGTGCCTCAGTCTTGTATATCAAGAAATTTGAAAAAAGAAGGTTTAAAATATTATAAAAGACAAAAAGCACCGAAATATACGGATAAACAAATGCAAATTATTCCGATTCGATGTAGGAAGATGAGGACCAATCTAAAAGTTGCACAAAAAGTGTTGATCTTAGATGATGAGAAATATTTTACTTTTGGTAACATTAACATGACTGGAAATGCTGGATTTTACACAAAATTAAAAACTCTGCTCCTGACGAAGTGAGACTCGCAGGTAAAGCAAAATTTAAGCCAAAAATTTTAATTTGGATTGCTATTTCAAAAGCCGATGTCTCGAGTCCTCTCATAAGAAGTGCGCGTGATTCAGCAATAAATGCTGAAGTGTATAAGACAAAATGTCTACCAAAACAGAAGCGATTTATTGAAAGATTTCACCAAGGAGATGATATTCTCTTTTGGCCAGACTTAGCGAGTTCGCATTATGCGAAAATTGTTACCACATGGTTAACAGAAAATAACATCGCTTTCATCCCTAAAGAAATGAATCCTCCAAATATTCCATAGGCACGTCCTATCGAAGATTTTTGGGCAGAACTTAGTCGACTCGTTTATGAGAAGGGTTGGTCCGCAGAAAACGAGAATCAATTAGCACGTAGAATTAGCAATAAGCTCAAGCAAATTAGTCCAGATTACATCCAAGCCATGATTCAAAAGGTTCCATCGAAACTGAGAAAAGTGGACCTTTTGCCATTTTAACCTAATTATAATTGTAAACAAAAGTTCTAGTTTTAAGATTAAACCATCGCATATTTTCTAATAGTTTTTAATTAAAGTATAAAAAATATTAAAAGATGTCCAACTACTTTTTCATCACCCCTTATCATCTGTATTTTTGGCTAAATTTATCCCCATAGTTCCTTTAATGGTTCTCTACATTTTTTACTTTTTCCTAGATGATTTATAGCGACGAGAAGCCAGTTTATTCGACGACGTCCTTCAGAACGTTATGAAGAAGCGTGTACGATCAAATCTATTACACACACCCCGCTTCTAATGGTTTGGTCGTGTATTACGACAGAAGGATCGGAATCATTATATTTCGATAACGGAACAATGGAACAAAAACAATATAAAACAGTTTTACAAAACTATTTAATACCTTATATTAGTTCATTGGATACGACTCAAGAACCATATACCTTCACGCAAGACAAATGCAACGTGTTATACACGAAACTCAACTACAAAGGAAGAATTATAGCAACACATTAAAGATGTATGGTATAATAGCGACGAAATTAAAAAGAAAAACAAAAAAAAGCTGCATTAGCAATATGCCAAAAAGGATTGAGGAAATAATAAAATACAGAGGGGAAACAAGCAAATATTAGCAAGTATATGTTCAAATTATATTTGCTTCCATGTCATATGTAATTAAATAATAATATTGCCAACTTTATCAACGTTTTTTTTTTCTAATTTTACCCCAAAATCGTGTGGTTCTATTGCGATGGCCAAGGATTGTAAATGGTCTCCCTCTCTGGTCTTAACAACTTACACTTACGACATTATTTATAAGAACTACATCTATATCTTACTAGAATACAACAGCTCGCGCTCATTAATGATTCTTGACTCTTCCCATTATGTTCTACCTTACCGATAATTCTGAATTTACGTAAATACAATATAAACAGAAATTCGGTTTATTGTTAATTTGTTTACCTTCAAAATTGTTACTAAATATAACTATGATGAATATACCGTACAAAAATATACGTAGACAGGATTGTAATAGAGAAAAGGATCAGTCCCTTTTCAAATTTTTTTTTTTAAATAAAACATTTTGTATATTTTTTAAATTTTTAGATTCTACAATCAATTCTAGAAGATTTCAAAATATTATAATTGATTCACCTGCTTTTATTGTTGTCCAAAATATTTCAAATTTTGAATTTATCAACCAATTAACTTCAAATAAATGTCAATAAATTAGTAATCAAATTTTGTTGTAGTGTTATCGCATTCAACATGCATCTCGTTGAAGATGAATGCATTGAAATTTTGATTACGTTGGGTTGCGAAGATAAAAGTAGAAGCCATGGAGAAGTCTGTAATATATTCATTGATGATAAATATCCAAATCGACAGTGTTGACGACAACAATGAAGAGAAGAACTCGACGTACTATTAAAGAGAATGTTAAAAGTAGTCGTCCTGGTATGTCCGAAGAGAAATTAAAGATATTATCATCAGTACGGGAAAATCCAAATTGGACGTAACAACGATATTCACAAAACAACTGTAATACATAAGATACAATTTGCCCAAGAGTTATTGGAAGATGATCTTGACAGGTGACATCAATTTTGTGAATAATGAATTCAGACAACAGATAGTAACGCAAGTTTTATTTGAACTTGTTTTTTTGATGAAGTTACTTTTCCTTTTAATGGTCAAAGAAAATAGAAAAACCATAGGTACTGGATGGAGGAAAATCCTCACTGGCTGGAAGGAAATCACACCCAGTATAATGAAAATAATGAAAAGATTAATGTCTGGATGAGCATTGTTGAAAATAAAACAATCGGACCATTTTTCTTTGATGAAAACCTCACTGGAGAAAATGATCTAATTCCAGCTTTAATCACTTTCTTGCCAGATGATAACGATCCTGATTTACCAAGTTCAATCTTCTAGTTTCAACAGGATGGTGCTCCCTCGCATTATGTAACTCATGTAACGGGTTGGTAGACGAGGTACAATAGAGTTGCTCACATCATCCGATTTCATCACCGTAGGCTTTCATTTGTGGGGCCACGTTAAAAATTTAGTTTACAAATCTAAACCCAACTTGATAGATACGTTTAAAGAATGCATTTGACGAGTAATACGAGAAATTCCTCCACAAGTAGTACAAAAACCGAATGGTCTACTGCAAGGCAGTTGGTAGAGAACTGTAGTATACGATAGAGGTCACTGAAGTAGTATTAAAATTATGTATACTTGTGTACAGAGCTGTACTAAATATAAGCGTCTTGTTTAAGTTACAATTTAGTTTGTTAAGTTAAGTATGTAAAGCAAAGAAGTAATAAATAAGTATATCCAATTATTGTATAGTTGTCCTCAGTAGTAATAAAGGATATTACAAGAACATTTATAAATTCGTTTTTATCATTACTTTGTTGGTCGCTTATTTTTGGGTTCTTGATCAAGTAGATGGTACTCCATACAAAATGCTGATCCGTTGTTTTTTTATCACAATCTCGAGTAGCAACGTGAGACATAAATTTGAAATTACTACTACTGTCATAGCAAATTCAGCGATGGCTTGCTGTCGTCACGACAAATTCGAAAACAAATGTAGAAAGTGTGCACAGAAATTGACTTGAAATTTATAAAACTGGCTTCGTGTAATAAACAAATTCTTAGTTCTACAATACTCCGCTATGTGAACACTTATTTCTATCTACGAAGAATGAATTAAAACCTTACCGTTATCACAAGGTAATGGTAGACACTTTTCTTCGCCGGACATGCAGAGGCAGATGCGACATTTGTCTTTAAACGTTATTTCGCCTTCGTAGAAGCTCTCCTTGCAGCGTTTTTGTTTGCAAGCGTCCTTATCGACGTTTTCATAGCTTTCATCCTTATAAACCATTCCTGGTGGTAGAGCCTTTGGTCCGCAACCTTCAGTACACAACCCCTTCCTCTTCTTCACAGTTAAACGCCACGTCTTTTTTGTATAGTTTCGCAAGTTGTTGGTGGCAAGGTGACATACAGGATGTGTATTCAGTATTCTTCGAGCATTGGATCGCTAAAGACAAGAAACGAAAATATAATATTACTGCAACAGACGTACCTACATCAATTGTACTTAAATGAGTATAGGGCGATTTAATTAATATCACAAACGTTAAGGAACGATAAAGAATCTAATAATGTATTATCTGCCATGGTTTACAAGATTTACTTTACTTACGACACAGTTCCTGAGTGCGCCAATTTACCGGCACACCGAAATTGTTACACATTTGGGCGTAGCTTGATATGGCCGTGCAGAGACACTCGCAATCACCACCCAGATCGCATTTACAGGAATCAGTAACGCATGCCTCGTAGTAACTGTCCACAGGTACCTTTTGGTGGCAAGCAGCGAAGCTTGGTCCCAAAAGTGCGTCGCAGCTGGTTTCTGCCCATTTACGTCTATCTCCATCGCAAGTATTCTGCAAAATTAAACAAGATTCTTAAGTAATTTGGTTCAGTCATTGATTATCTGCAGGGTATCTGATTTTCGACATTTTTCTATGTGTCTGTTGTGGTTCCCGAGATAGTCGTTAACCCTGCTGCACTGTTCGGGTCTATTTGACCCGAACAGAATTTTGTTTCGCTGTAATATGAATATTTATTAAAAAATGTTCCTGGCGTTCACTGACTTTATTTGTTACTTTGTTAACGTTATATTCCATAAACATTTCTTTTTTTATTTTTGTTTTAAATATTTATTTCCATGTTTTTACATTTATTAGTTCGGTCAATATGACCCGACAGTCATTAACCTTATATACATATATCTAGGATATGTTTTTCGCATTTGTATTATTTATTATTATATATAACACAATTGTGCATATAATAACGGTCCATTCGCGCGTAATATGATAGAAACTAATAAAAATGATTTATTTTTTTATCTTTTTGTTTTCTTGACTGTCACATATTACTTTCTTACATGTTCTTGTTTACGTATATTCAAGCTCAAACGTGTTACAACAGGCAAAAACTTGTTTATAATCGTTTATATCATTCTTTTAAAAAGTAGTATGACAACTTTTTCATACTTTTTCGCGGTACGTCTCGGAGGCACGCATGCGTCATATCTTAGTTATAAAACGTTGCACTGAATTTGCTTGAGTTTTACTCTCGATTTCAACATGGAAAAAGGGAAAACCACTGAGTGATGCAGAACTGCTAGCTCTTAAAAACCCGATAGTGGGAATCTGTTTCGAATTTGAAGATCATAAAGTGATGTGTCGGAAAGGGGTAGTTTGATAGTAACAAGACCAAGAAAATCGTCAAATGCCTCAGAATGTTCAGACAGTTTTTTCAAAAATCGAAAATTGAATGGAATTTACTTCCACCTCAGCAACGTGGCCGTTTTTGTGGCCAATGGATTCGCACTCCTGCAGGAATTACAAAATATGCATGCGCGAGAATTACAGACATAAAAAATGCATTTGAAATTTTATTTTTACCTGCGATCGAAAAGGAAGTGATAAAGATGACAAATATTGAAGGATTACGAGTTAACGAAAAAAGGGAAAGTTTTGATAGTACCACTTTTTAAGCTTACATTGGTCTTTTTTTTTGGGGGTCTACCGATCGCACGGGGGAAGTACAAAAAGTTTGTGGGACAATGATACTGGTCGAAGATTTTTTGAGCAACCATGTTCTGAACAATTTAGCATGATATCCCCTGTGATTCGCTTTTATGACAAGACTACACGCCAGGGAAAAAAGACGTACTGATAAATTAGCGGCCATAAGAGACATTTAAATGTGGGTAGAAAATCTTCCCAAGTTATATAATCCTGGAGAAAAAGTAACGGTGGATGAACAGTTAGTTGATTTAGAGGTCGCCCCTTTTAAACAATATATACCTGCTAAACCAGCGAAGTAGGTATCAAGATTTGGACTCTCTGTGACAGTGAAACATCTTATGCATTGAAAGTACAAGTTTACACAGGAAAGGAAAAAAAAGGGCTCCACCAAAAAAAAATCAGGGATGCGGGTGGTTTAGGATCTCACCAGCGAACTAAGGGACGTAATGTGACGTGTGATAATTTTTTCACATCATACAACCTGGGACAGTTACTGCTGAAAAGAAAAATTACGAGGGAAACCGTTAAAAAAAATAAGCCGGAATTTCCTCAGCCAATAGCTAACAAAGACGTACATAGCAGTTTTTTTTCTTTTTCAAAAATGATAAACTGTCGTAAATTATGTACCAAAAAGGGTAAGACCGTGATCCTTAGGGTTGGGGAAATCACGACAACAAAAATTGTGAAAGAACTGTTTAAACATAAATACTAGACTACAATGAACTAAAGGGGCCGGACACTGATCAATTATGGGCACATATTTTTAAAAGAAAATCCAATCGCTGGCCTATGAAAATTTTTTTATAACATGCTAGACATTTCGGCTTACAATGCGTATGTATTGTGGACTGCTGCGAATCCAAATTGGAAAAAAAAATAAACTAACAAAAAAAAGACTATTTCTAGAAGAATTAGGAAAAACGCTCATAAAATTACATATGGGGTCAAGAGCGTACCTACCCAGGGGAGAAGAAGTCGCAAATAATTTGGGAAAAAAACTCAAAAACGAAAAATCAACATATAGCCACAACATCAAATGAACCCTAACAGCAGGAACATTAATGTAAAAAGTGGACGATGCAAATTTTTTCCGTCAAATAATGACAACAAAAAAAATATTTCATGGAAATGAATAAACATTTTCCCGTAAGAAGATGTACAATTCTTTTTCCCAAATTGTGCTCCATAATCTTTTTAAAATAATACTTTTTTATTTAAGTGTAAGTATTTTTTTTAAAAGTAGATTTTTTATTTTTTTATAAATAAAATATTTTTTAAAAATACACTTATTTTTTAATTTTAAATAAGGGTTCGGGTCATATTGACCCGAACGATACACGTGTAGAGTAAATTTAAACAGTACAGCAGGGTTAAGTAAATCAACGATATCTCAAAATTACAAGTGTGTGAATGATATATTTTATGCCAGAAGGTAATTTGGGGGAAAATTTATAAACCCCTTTTCCCAAATGAACATTATAGGGAAAAAGAAGAAGTGGGGCCAAAAAAATTTTAAATTCAACTGCCTATAACGCCAAAAGTTAATTCACAATAGAAATCAACTTGTTTCGTATGAAAACTATCCCTATATAGAGCCTTACAAAATTTATACAATGTTACCCCTACTTACCACGTTTGGTTTAGTCAGCTCGCATTCTGGATTTGTCCTCCAAAATAAAATGCCAGGGGACAGTGTTATCATTGCTGGGGAAAACATCGTAAGTTGCAAACGTCCCCTTTGTTTTTGTAGTTACCGCAGAGACCTACGACCTAAAACGCAGAAACAAAATGTCAGAATAGAGTCCACATTCAAGATATATGACGTCAAATACTTACATTCTTCTTCCATTTTGCGTCTAATTTGATGTAAACCCAAGTTTTCTTGTCCCAAAATACCACAACTCCGGCATTTAGAATTTCAACGCTTACAAAGAGACTGTGATCGGTAACAACTAAATTATTCTTGGAAGCAGGTAATTTGCCCTTTTTGGACAAGGTTACCGTTTCTACCTCGTTTTGGATCTTAGCATCGATCGTGAAGGACTTCAAACAAGTGGCTCCTGCGTGGCTGCAACGCTCGTTCTGTAATGGAGAGAGAAGATTAGATTTTAATTTTCCGTAAGAACAAAAAATTCCAGAACAGTGGAAATTGAGTCATTCCAAGCAAAACAGTGGGTCAAAAAATCTCATTATTGTACTCCCAACATCGTTACATGAGCCTTTGCCATGAGTTGTTGCGAAAAGATGCCATTCGGCGGACATTTGAAAATCCTAGCTGTGATGAACAGGATTGGCGAAATTTTATACTGTCCTGCAACTCCTTCACTAAAGTAATAAATTTTCTGCATATTTGGATGTGTTTCTTTTAAGTATGATACGAATTTTTTTTTTTTAATGTAAAATCCAACAGTGTGGTGAACTAAATATTCGGAAATGAAGAAAAAACAAATGTGTTTAAAATGGTTGTTGATGCAACTCAAGCAATTATACACCTCAAACGAAACCTCTGCTTTCAAAAATCAAGATCTACTAAACCTTTAAGGTCTCCACAATGAAACTAAATCATAGATCATAGACACAACGTTCTCTATGTGAAATAAAAATTGCACAAATGAAAAAGGTGCATTTAGAGATATTAATATATTCATGAAATGACTTAATATATTTTTCCATTGATAGTATCGAACTTACCGTGAATATTACTGAAAATCCAATATCGCCAACTTTTCCTTCAGACAAGGAATAAGAACACTCCCCTTGAAAATCATATCGGACACCATCGAAGGTCTTAACGTGAGAATCGCCCCATATATCGCATTGTGCTCTGACACATTTCCATAGGCCATCTTTGCAAACGCTACAAATAGAAAAAAGTTGATCATTTCCTATTAAGTTAGAAACAACGAAGAAGCAGATTGGAAATGCTAATACATGATTCTTTAAATTTCATCTTATGGTGCATATTATTGAAGATAAAGCTGCCTTGGAATTAACGATCGATCAAAGACTTTCAAAGTTTAAAGAAATAAATCGAGCCCAACTAAAATTGGGAATCAGGACATGGCTGTTTGAGGGATCATACGTATCTACAATGAAATGAAAAAGAAGAGGAAACAGCCTCGCAGCGCTGAGTCAGCGTAAATTGGCTTTGCAAAGAGCAATTAATCCACCATCACAGAAAGATTTTCTGCATAAAATACTTTATCCTGCTTATGGACACAAACAATCAATGAATCAAAATTGGGGATCAATTGGATGCGAAAGAACAATATCACAGCTATCTCTTCTGTGGTTTTTTCCAATTCTTTCCTTTGAAATTCAGGTAAAATGATAGAGGACATTATGTATAAAGAATTTGTTACTACGATTACTTGAAATCTATGGGTGGTAGTACCTGTACAATAAATTCTCGAAAGTCAAAACGCAGTGTAACCAACGTTAAAAATACGAGGCGTGGCAATTAAATAACCGGACTGGTGCTACAAAACATTTTATTGGTCACCAATTATATTACAAAGTTTATCCCCTTCAATATACTCTCCTCGAAAGCAGTGCTGGAAGTCCGTTTCTATCAGCTTCTTGAGAAGCTCCGATCGCTTTCGCTTTCACCGCTTCCACACTGTCAAATCTTGTCCCTTTAAGCTCCGATTTTAACTTAAGAAATAAAAAAAGTCATAGGGGGCCAGGTCGGACGAGTACGGTGGGTGGTCCAACACGGTGATGCCGGATTTCATAAAGAACGCTTTCACAGACAAGGCGGAATGGGCTGGCGCATTGTCTTTGTGGAGCATCCAGGATTTACTCTTCCACAAATCGTTTTTTGTTAATTCCTGAGATTTCGGCAGGAGCTCGGACACTCTAACGACGATTTTCGCGGACCAATTTACCAATTTTTTGATTGTTATCGTTCGTTTTTGATGTTGAGGGTCGCCCAGGCCGCGGATCGTCTTCGGTTGTTTCACGTCCCTTCTTAAACCTTTTACAAAAACTTGTGTGCGCACTCCCGTACACTTCCATTAACATGGCATGAGCTTCTGTAGCAGTTTTTCCCAGTTTCACATGAAATTTGAGGTTAACTCGTTGCTCGATCTGAACACTCTGCATTTTTCCGACGCAACGCTAGCGTATGGACTTGAACGGACGATTGCTACAGCGAGACTGAGCGACGTACAACCGTGCCCATCGACCTCAGGATGGGGGAAGCATCTACAAGCACAGACATGTTCAAACCTGCCGTGGCGTGCTCGCTGTTTGCCGATAGTAGCACCAGTCCGGTTATTTAATTGCCACACCTCGTACTATTTGAACAAGCAAAACGAAAACCTTCACGTCTTCTCGGGCAAAACGATTATCAACTGGATCAAAGGATCTTAGAAATCATGTCCATGTGTTCTTCAACACATCCTGCCATATTTAAAGTTCTTTATATGTTTCTCTATCTAACTGGAATATTTTAATGAAGAGTGTATTGTTCTTCCTGTTTAACCTGGAACTGGAATCGAAGTGCATATAGAATAAAGTGCATATAGAATAAAGTACCAACCAATAAAACAAATTTCTTTGACATACATAAACTTTATTTGCAATATAAGCCACTGATTATTAAGAATGCAACCATAAGCTATCATCTACAGCTAATTCTTGCTATTATGTCCATAATCTATTTACACATGTTTCTTAAAACAAGTTACAGAACCTGCTTAAGAAACAATTGATTACATGAATAATAAATAAATAAATAAGTAATGAAATAAAAGGTACCATTTTCCGTTTTGGGTTTGTATAACTTGACCGTCATTTTCACAGGTCTGTGACATGCAATTGTCTTCATTACATTTCCATTCACCTTTCTCGCAGATACTGCAAAAGAAACAAATGACTTTGAGCAGCTGATGTAAATGGTACAAATGACTTCGCTAAAAATGTATAGCTTATATTTAGAAGAGAATGACTAACTATAAATCTTATGAGAATGCTTTGGGACAATCAAGGACTGTTAAAGAGGCAATGTTCTAAAACGTGTTAAGGTTTGTGTTTTACCAAAGCGAAACTTACCATACTCTGCAACCATCTTCCTTGATGTTCTTTTCTACGCACTTGTCCGACTTGGCCGGGCATTGCTTCTTGGTACAGGCCCAAACTCCATTGGTGCAAATGCTGGAAGTAATCAGAAAAAAAAATTATCCCTTGTTTCTTTAAACTGAGGCCTGTCCTTACCATACGTTGCAATCATCAACTTTTCTGGATTCAGCTTCAGTAGGACAACATTCGTATTCTGTACATTCCCAACGAGCTCCTTTACATCGGCTGCGAAAGCAAAATTTTGCTTAGGAAATAGAAAGTAGTGAATATAAAGATGGTGTTCGCTTTTAAGCTTGTTTTAACATCTCTTCATAAACTTTAAAATATTGATTATTTATGTAGTACAAGTACTGTTGTTGTTTCAAAAATCTTTGTAACGGTGGGATTCGAACCATTCACCCGTTATGGTTTTAACAAATAAATTGATTCGATAAACAATTAAATTGAATTAAATTTGGAAGAAAATATGGTTGTTAATCGTTTTAAATTCTTGTATAGGACTTACCATGTGTTACAACCCATTTTCTTGACTTCGTTTTCAATACACAAATCATCACACTTCTCTTGTTTGCAGTCCCATGTACCTTCAGAGTTGCACACGCTAGAATATAATTTCAACATTTTAGGTATTTCAAAGAAAAAAAAACACGTTAGGAAATATTTGGGAAAGGCAATAGAACTTACTTATATCTAGAAATAGCAGAATTTACTGCTGAATACAAGAAACACCGTTTAGATTTTAAGTGTTTTCTGCAATTTTAAGAATAAATGAAAAAAATGTTATTTTACTTGTATGTTCAACTCCCAATCGGATTAAAAAATAAAGCTGTGTATGTTTTAATAAGGCTAGAATTGGAAAAAAGGGAATGGCTCATAATATGCGCCAACCTGATTCGAGTGTTCCACGAATGCAACCTGAGTGCTAAGAGTTGATAAGTTCATTGAAGTCGGAAGGTTCCCTGATGCTTTTAAAATAACAAAAATTATTCTTCTATGCAGAAAGTTGTTAAAAGATGTTTGCAGCTTTTTAATAAATTTTGCCACTTCACCAACACACAAAACCCTTTGTAACAAGCACCACCTACCATCTATTGCATCCCTCTTGCACAGAAACCTCTCCTACCGCGTAGCTCTGCCCGTTCAAATAGCAAGGACATTCATCGGGTCTAACGCAAGTTCGGGACGCTAGATCCAAAACGAAGCCCTCCATACACTCGCAGCCCTCTTCGCATACTGGTATTGGGATGATTTGAAAGATATGCATATTCTGAAAAACGCTCGTTCAAGATTAATTACTGTTAACGACGATAGATGTCGCTATCGATAGGTACCTGGCAAGATTTCGGCGCGGGATACCGGCAAGCCGTGTAGACCGAGAAGTTATCGAGATCGCACTTATCGTTCAGTTGGGTCTCATCCGGGATTAGAATTTCCTCGTCGGGAGTTGGGGTTGAGACTTGCCATCTGGCGTTTACGCATGTTCTATTCAGAAAAAAAATAAATGTTATAATAATTATGTGTTCAATTTCAAGGATTTTTTTGTATGAATAATTTGCGAAAAGAAAAATTTTTTCTGCGTAATGTTGATATTGAATTACTAAAGAAAGATGCATCTGTTCTTCCTTAGCAGAGCAAAGCAACTCTGTTTATTCATGTAGAATTACTTTAAGGAATAACTTGCACATCAAAAACGTTAAAATACAGCAACATAACCTCAACCTACAGCAATTTTTTCTGGTTATTTAGAAACCGGAACCCTGGCGGGTATACAATGCCATTGATACGGCATTTGCATTGGTCTACAGGTACGCACTTCCCACTTTCATCCATAGTAGTACCGGGTGCGCAATTGCAACCTTCAATACAAGTCTCATCGCAGTCTGGTCGCATTGACAGATCTTCACAAGTTCTTGCGCACGCGTTTCCGCATTCTTGATACACCTGACCTGCAGGACAAGGTAGCCGACACTCTGGCATTGTGTTACGCCAATTGGTAACGATCTTCTTCCTGCCGCACATGTCGGCCGCCATCGCGATTTGATCGCACGAACATTTATTGGGCTGAAACGAAGGAAATAGAATAATTGGGAAATAAAATATTACGGAATACTCACATCTTCTTGGCACAAACACGTGTCATAGACGCAATTATCATACATGGTCTCCTTATCGTCGATTTCACATTCTGCGAGCAAAAAAAATACATACATATCCTCATTTCCTAGATTAATATAGAAATAAGAATTATACTTTCAATATCTGAGTAATTATTGAGTTTAAGGTATATATTTATATAGACTTTTCCCATTCTAAATATGATCCGCGATCAATCAGTAAAATATCATCAATATGTTTTGTGACACCCTGTATATTATGCAGGTACACTATATGATAACTCCATCGTTATTAGAAGTGCGAGGTAGATTGAATTAAAGAATCAGTGTCCTTTTTTCTCATGATTTAAAAGGTAAAACCGAAAAAATAATTCAATATCTCATTTCGAAGATATTTAGGAAAATTGCTTTTGGAAATGTTAACTTTTTTTGTTTTTTTGCATCAGTCTAACATGGACCTTATGCATACAACTTGCCTTTTTAAAATCAAAGATCTTTTTATTATTTTTGTGGAAAGTCAAATCCAGAAATAACAGAAAAAATCGGATATAAAGGTGATCACTTCGAGGAGATGTCAGAATTATTCCAGATAAGTAACTTTTACACATTATTTTTAATAAATAGGTCTAGAGAAAAAAAAATTTGTAGTATTTCGTCGCAGGATTTGAGCTTCAATTTTGATTTACTAAAGAACATATCTTCAAACACGTCATCAAGGATATCCACCAAAAGAAAAATTACAACAATGGAAAAAAAAACTAAAGTTTAAAGACCAAATAAAATATCTAGGCTTGGCCCTGGATAGAAAGCTCCTGTGGCACGAACACATCCTGCAGTTGAAGATCAAGATATACAAGGCCATTGGCATGTTATATCCTCTCCTATGCAGGAACAGCAGGGTCGACACTCGGCAGAAGAGGTGACTATACCTCAGTATCCTTAGACCCAAAATGACCTAAGGGTCGGTCGTTTTGGCGCACAGCAGCACCAACGAATCTTCAGATTATCGAATGAATTCAGACGAAGATACACATTACGCGAGCCCCGAAACGCTTAGACGGTAGCTGGATCTGCCGAGTGCGAGAGAGCTTATCACATCGATTGCCCGCACCATATGGGGGAGGGTTCAGGATTGTCCGAATGTTCATATGACGTTCACGCGGGACCTGGACGAGAACCGGCCGCGAAGAGTGACAGTCAGAAGACCGGGAGACGTGGTTGGCGCGCATCCGGCGGATTGAGACTTACGGATGAGATGCACTGGGTACGGGTGGATTCCCAGCAGGGAAGAAATAATGAATCAACGCGGGGACGAGCAACGTCGCCGATCTCAATCAAAAAAGAAAGTCAAGAGACTATAAGTAGCCCGACTTTAGCCAAACAGATAAGATGTGAACAGGAGCAAAAAGGATTAATGCTTTTCTTTTCTCACATTGTTTTTGGCGGTGGCGATTCTGTCAATACCATGAACTATTTATTTAGCATTATCTTGATTATTGCCTTTTTAAAATCACAAGCAATGAGAATAATTTACTGCGTTATGCACGGATATATCGTACAGTTTTAAACAAGGTGAGTGCAATTAATAATGTCGATATAAGTAATATACATTTCAAGAATTTTAAATAAATAAATGCTTTATCATAAGAAAATGGAACTATTGATTTACGATCAGTACTCAAAAAATACAATTATTTCATTACAAGTATATACAGTAGAAGCCCGATTATCCGAGTAGCGCTTATTCGAGGTTCGGATTAACCGAGCCGATTCGGACATTCTTATTATCCGAGGTACGGGCGTCGGTTGATGCTCTATAGCAACTGAGTTTATCGTCGGGGAATCCCTGGTCATTTGCGCCGATCTTAGGGGAACCCCCCGTTAAGATTTTAGACTGTATTGGCGTGTGAATCTGCAATGCAGTGCGTTATATACGTTTATTACGCACTAGTAAGTACTTTAACTTGTTTGGAGAGTCATGTTGTGTGCTAGTTGTTGCGTACGTTGTTTGCCATATTATGATGGAGCAAAACAAGCGAAAAAGAATTGTTGTAACTATCGAAGAAAAAATGATTAGGAGAGTAGAAGCAGGTAAAACAATTAAAGTTGTAGCACGAGGTTATGGAGTAGGCAAAGTAGCGGTTGGAGATTGGAAAAGAAATCGCTTCAAAATTGAACAGTGTTGTATGAAACAAGCTTGTTCGTCCTCTGGAAGAAAATCAATGAAAACTGGTGACTATGAGCAGATTAACGAAATATTATTCATCTGGTTTAACCAGCAAAGATCGAAAGGTGTGCCACTTTCGGGTCCTATTTCACAACAGAAAGCAATGCTAATTAGTAGACAATTCCGAGAGGAAGATCAGTTTACTGCTAGTTGTGGATGGCTTGATCGTTGGAAAAAATAGTACGGCGTACGACAACTAACCGTGTGTGGGGAAAACCTTTCTGCTGATGTATCATCAATAGAAAAATTGAAGCAGGACTTTTAAAAAGCTGTTGAAGACAATGGGTACACTTGCGATCAAATTTATAACTGCGACGAAAATGGTTTGAATTATAAATTGCTTCCATCAAAAACATTGGCATCTCAACAGGAAAAATCTGCTCCTGGACATAAACGAAGTAAGGAGAGATTAACCATAATGGCACGTTCCAATGCATTTGGTAAGCACAAAATCCCACTGATGGTGATTGGGAAGTCTGCGCGTTCAAGAGCCTTAAAAGACATCGCACCCAAAGCCCTGCCAGTGTATTACAAGAGCCAAAAAAGTGCGTGGATAGATGCGAACTTATTCACTACTTGGTTTAAGGAAGAGTTTGTGCCATCGGTGACCAGGGACTTCCGGTCAAAGCAGTATTATTAATGGATAATGCACCATCGCACCCTGCAGAAGATCTTCGTGTGGGCGAAATTATTGTAAAGTTTTCCCTCCGAATGCAATCAGCATAATGCAGCCGATGAATCATCTTGGAAAACATTCAAAAAATTATAGAGGTTTGTTACTCAAACATCTCTTAGAATATACAGAAAACGAAGATCTTATCTGTTCTTTGCGAAAGATTACATTGAAAAATGTTATATACTAGGTAAGCCAAGCTTGGGATTATGTGCATGTTTCCACTATTCAAAAATCTTGGTCAAAAGTTATTGATTTTGAGCAGTATATTGACAATGAAGAAGATCTTCCATTGAATTAATTAGCTTCTAGATTGAGAGACCATGATGAAATGCCCTCTCCAAGTTTTGTCAGCGAAATAGAGGAAGAAGAAAAGAGTTTGTTCAAATTAATGCAAAAGGTTGTGAAATCGCCACAAAACAAGATGTTGCACAATGGGTTTTAGCAGATGACATTGAAGAATTCAGTATTGAAGAAATAACGGATACATTTCGGGAAGCCGAAGAAATTGATGACGATGATGACATAGAAGGATGTGTGGTTGGTGAACAACTTACCTCCCATCGAGAAGGTTTCACTGTTTTGGAAAACATATGTATACCGACAATCGCCACAAATTTTTAATAGAAAATTTTGAAAAACATTTAATTGTTAATTTGTTTCCTTCTGGAATAAATATGCGGACTGTAAATTACCCAGTCGGACATTGATACGAAATATAGTGCCATTTGCTCGTGAACATATAGAAAAAAGAATGAAAACGGAATTGAAAGATAAAAAACTGAGGTTGTGTGTGGATAAAACAACAGATCTGCAAAAACATTCTGTGGTTAATGTAATGGTACGTACAATGCAACCACATCGACCGTCATCCTCCTTCTTACTTGCTTTCAAAAGAGTTATAAATGATACTACCGATGAGATTTTAAAGGTGGTGTTGAATTCATTGAACAAATTTGAAGTTTCAACTAAGTAACTTTTAATGTTTATGAAACTTAAAGAACACACTGGTAACTTCTTACATGTAACGTGTAAAATCCATATTCCAAATTTTGCGGCACAAACGATTCCTACATGTTTTCCACTAGTAAAGTCCCCGAAACGTACCCGACTATTTCACAAACTGTCCTGATTTACCTGCACGTATCTACTTTAACTCACTGTAGGTTATAATTTAATTGTTACTATTTCTTTTAATTCATATCTGTAAGCTTGAATTTGTAGTTTGATCCTGATAAAGCTTTAAAATAAAAGCGAGATATAAAAGTTACATTTTTTTCTGAGACTTTCGTCGTCATCCCGATAGCTTTAACCATTTGTTAGGTCCTAACGATCGCCATACTCCTTGGTGTTCCAATTAAAAACCCAAACTTGTAACATGCACAGCGGAAACTGAACATCTTGTATACTTGAGTGTAACAAAACTATATCAGACCGTTATAAATCTATCGATTATGCTTCGGTGTGCTGAAAAAATCATTGCCCGAAAACGGGGTTCGAAGCATGCTTTCTAAAAATCGACTAAATCGGTAGATTTATGAATCTGCCGTTGATCTATCAATAGAGAACGGTAATTTCAACAATAGAAATCAAAATTTCTCTTTGTTATTGTGAAAAAGATTCGAAATGTCTTACGTTTGAAGAGATCTCCCTTGATTGCAGCGCAAATCTTCTCCGCTGCTGGCTTAGAGCCTGGATGAATTTCGCATGGATGCCTCGTGTCTCCCGGAGACTCGTCCTGACAGGAGAATTCGGTCTTCCAACTGTTCCCGAACGTAACTGGATCCTTAGCGATATCGCCGAGTGGTGTCATAAAGTCGTCGCTTTGGTCCTCGGTATAGGTCCCTAGGAGACCCTAGAGAATCCACAGAAAGAAGCAAAAATGTGTTGGTGAAATGAAAAAGATGAAGCCTTAATAAAACATTCTCACCATAACTTGGCCTTCCAACTCTACGGGTAATCTGATGATGGCTGTGCTGTAACCGTCCCATTGGACCTCCACCTCGTTGGGTAGCTCAGCTAGATTACGAAGAAAATGTGTATTAAACCATGTAAAGATAAATTAATGCTTTCGTATTGGGTTTAATTTTGTAAAAAGTGGTATTTATTATAAATTCCTTACCCAAAACGTGACGATTAGATGGTTTGGTGATGATAGTATTGCCTATTTTGTGGGGGAACCTTGTCACCGAAACATTATTGACGGTAACTTCTAAATTCGGTTTAAACTCTACCACTTCCCCTTCCATTCTCATAATCAACCTACGGATCCAAGATGGGGCATTGGATTCGTAGTTTTTCTAAAAATTCGTTACCACTGTTAGCAAAGTTAGCAAAGTCCATTTATTCTCTAGACAAAAATAAAACTAAATCTGGATTGAAAAAACCGCTGTTTGTAGTAAATATCTTGCAGTTGTCATCGTTGCGTATTATGATGCATAATCTATTTAAAAGATACTTTTCATACTTGTAGAAGTATAAATTAACAACGCCTTTCAAAAATAAATTAACGGAAAGCCTGTCTTAATGTGCAGGCACATCAAAAATATAGAATACAAACATTCGATTCAATATACATACGAATGTGCTCGATATTCCTGTCGGTGTGTCCGGGTTTTCCGAATATTATGTATTGATGTAGTATCTAAACAAGTTCGCTTTAAACAGGAGCTATTTCCGTTAAGACTCTAAAATTGGTTCGTATTATACGGGAGTTCGTTATAAGCGGGTTCGGAAATAAAAAAGTATTTTTTAATATTATTTTTAATGCAAATATAACAGGACTCCCGGATTTGGTACGCAAGAACCGGTACACAATGTGCAACATCAACGATTTAACGCGACAAAAATGGAATTTTGCAACTTTGCAATTTCAACTTATTCTATGCTCTATGTTAAAATTCAACCGCTGAGGAAGCCTAGGAAAGGAACATATGGTATTAAAAGTATCCCCACCGGCTCAAAATCTACCTGGAACACTGGATACATTTCACAAAGTGTAACCAGTAAAGCTGGCCACGAGCGGTACCGCGCAGTAGCGTAGAGTCGACCAGGCCTCGCGTTCCACTAGAGTTATTCTGCTAATAGAGATGTTTGCTGCCGCAAATAATTTCGCTCATCTTTTAAATAAAAATTAAATAACACGTGCTCAAACACTTTAAGAGTCCTCCGTGAAATCACAAAGTGAATAATGTCTGTTAAATATCTGCAACATTAGATATGTTTCAACTGTTGTTTCGGCAAAACTAGTACGGCATGAGGAAAAAATGCGTTTATATGCAGAGAACGAACGTTCTACATCTAGTGACGTAATATTTGCGCAAGTAAAATAATCTTTCAAATAACTTAACGATTCTGTTGACGCACCTTCACAAATGTGTCTTAATGTGCTAAAATCAGAATTTTCTCAAAAACACTTTCAAATTTTTCTAGAACAGAAACATTTTTTGCGTCTTCAATCGCGCATAGCTGTGCGTGAACATGTTGCACTATTTGTAGAGATTCTTCTAACGGCACCGCAGGATTTTGTAATTTTTCTATTGCATCTGCTAGCCCGAAGTAATTGTCGTGAATGATTTTTTAATCCATTTTAACCTGACTATCTTGAAATTTGGACTGGCTTTTCTGGATTGCAGCAGCTTCCTTTGTATCGAATTGTAAAACCACGTTCTTAATATTGTCAAAATATTTATGATAATAAAACGCGGCCTGCAACCATGTTCCCCAACGAGTTATAGGTTCTGGTGGCTCTGGTACACGGGGGCACAGTCTGTGAAATTCGCGAATACGTTTCGGTGATTTGACAAATACTCCTTTGGTATGCGCTATCAAAGCGTCTACCTCAGGATAACATTTTCTGATACTATCCGCCTCAAGATTGAGAGCATGAATTTTACACGTAATGTGTAACAAATTAGCAGAATGCTTTTTAAGAGACCGGCCTACAGAAAGCATGTTTGCAGCACCATCACTCACTAACATCAAGAGTTGGTTTGTTGAAAGTTCAAACTTGTACAATATATTTAACACTAACTTTGAAATTACTTCGGCACTACACTGTTGTATTCGTTTGGAGACTAATAGAATTGAAGGTGCCGATTGATGAGGTTCCAATTTGCGTGCCATTACATTAAGAACAGAATGTTTCTTCCGATCTGTTGTTTCGTCGACACATAACCACAATTTTTGATCTTTCAACTCCGATTTTATTTTTTGTTCAATATGTTCGCGCGCAGATGGCACAATTCTTCGTAACGATGTTCGACTTGGTAATTTGCACTCGAATAGTTATTCCAAAAGCAGATAAATGGTTCCTTGTCTAGTAAATTAAACGGTATATTACATGCGATAAACGTAACGCATAAATTAAATATAAATTTTTCATTGTCTCGTGCGCAATTTCTTTTTGAGAAATGCTTTTCACTATTTACGTGTCGTAGACAATGTTGTCTGGACCAACACATTAACGGGATTTTACAGATTACACATTTAATTTTAGCATCTTCATATATTAAGTCTGGAATTTCTGCAATAAATTTTCGAAATTTGTCCGACCGCGGTCGTTTTGCTGACGAAATCATAATTTTTCTAGGACAGATAAACAATTGCGCAAATGACCGGCAGCGAAAATGTCCATACTGCTCCGCAGACGAAGTAATACTACCGTTCCTCTCGGTCCGAACTGATTCTACGCCGATGCGCGGTACCGCTCGTGGCCAGCGTTAGTAATCAGTTCCATTGCGACAGTCGAAGTGGGTGCATTGGTTTAAAGTTGTACTTAGATTTGAATTGTTGAATAAAAGTATTTGTTAAAACAGGTATGGAATTATATATTTGTAATACTTTGAAAAATTTTAATGACAAGATTGAAGTATTACTTGCGTAAAGGAAATCAACGTAATAATAATATTCATTATCCAACAGCAGCCTGGTAATTACAGGATAACGTACATAAATACATAACATTACATTACATTATGACCGTAGAGATGCTCACTAGCGTCAACGGGCAGTGGCGGAGGTTCGATACAACCCTCAGTATAACTGCGAGTCTCAACCAGATCTGTTGTGTATACATGTACGCTGCCGTAAATACTATTTCGTAGTTCTACGTTTATTTTAAAAATGTTGCCGACGTCGCGAAAACGACCAATGTTGGACAGAGTTACAGAATTTATAGCAGAAATGCCTGACCTAAATTATGATGGCGTTAAAATTCAATGTGTAGTTTGTAATATCTCTTTAATGTGTTGGTCCAAAAGGAATTGTCTATGTCACGTAAATAGTAAACAGCATTCTTCGAAAAAAAATTGCACACGACACTGTGACAAATTTAAATGTAATTTATGTGTTACCTTTATTGCATGCAATTTACTGTTTAATTTACTAGACAAGGAAGCATATGTCTTCTTTTGGAATAAATATTCGGATTGCAAATTACCAAGTCGGGTATCGTTACAAAGAATTGTGCCATCTGCTCGTGAACATGTTGAAAAAAGAATTAAATCGGAGTTGAAAGATAAAAAACTGTGGTTATGTGCGGACGAAACAACAGATCGTAAAAAACATTCTATGGTTAATGTAATAGTAGGTACAATGGAACCGCATCAATCGTCACCTTCAATTCTATTAGCTTCCAGACGAGTACAACAATGTACTGCCGAAGTAATTTCAAAGCTAGTGTTAAATACATTGGAAAAGTTTGAATTTTCAACAAATCAACTGTTGATATTTATGAGTGATGGTGCCGCAAACATGCTTTCTGTAGGCCGGTCTTTTAAAAAATATTGTGCTAACTTGTTACATATCACGTGTAAAATTCATGCTTTCAGTCATGTGGCAGATAGTATTAGGAAATGTTATCCTGAGGTAGACGCTTTAATAGCGCATACAAAAGCGTATTTGTCAAATCCCCAAAACGTATTCGCAAATTTCACAGACTGTGCCCCCTGTATGCCTGAGCCACCAGAATCTATTCTTACACGTTGGGAAACATGGTTACAGGCCGCGTTTTATTATCATAAGTATTTTGAGAATATTAAGAACGTGGTTTTACAATTCGATCCAACGGAAGCTGCGGCTATCAAAGAAAGCCAGTCGAAATTTCATGATAGTCAGGTTAAAACGGATTGAAAAACTATTCAGAACAATTACTTCGGACTAGTGGAGGCAATAGAAAAATTACAAAATCCTTCGGTGTCGTTAGTGAAATCTCAGCAAATAGTGTAACATGTTCACGCATAGCTATGCGCGGTAGAAGACGCAAAAAATGTTTGTGTTCTAGAAAGGTTTGAAAGTGTTTTAGAGAAAGATTCTGATTTTGGCATATTAAGACAAATTTGTGAAGGTGCGTCAGCAGAACCGTTAAGCTGTTCCAAAGATTATTTTAATTACGCAAATATAACGTCACTATATGTAGAACGTTCGTTTTCTGCATATAAACACACTTTTTCCTCACACCGCACTCGGTTTGCCGAAACAACTATGGAAACATATCTAATGTTGCAGATATTTAACAGACGTTATTCACTTTGTGATTTCACGGAAGACTCTTAAGACGGTAAATGCATTAAACTTATAAGCGCATTATTTCCTAAACATTTTGTGTTTCTAATAAGGAATCCAAGCATTTTTAAAGAGTCAGTACATGTGTCATACCGCTACCAGAACTATGTACCTGTCCTCATATAGCTGGTATCCGATGTCTGCTACTGTACATAAGATACTAACCCATGCTCGAGATATTGTCAGTTCCTGTTGTATACCAATAGGAATGATGTCTGAAGAAGTACAGGTGGCAAAGGATAAAGATGTTAGGCGCATAAGACTTTAGCATAGCAAAAAATCTTCCAGAAAAGATAGAGATTTGTTTACGTACCTTTTTGTTTCTTCAGATCCTGTGATAAGTATTAAGCAAAAGTCCAAAAGTAAATCCCAAGGAACAATCGGTAAAGAAGTGTTAAATTTATTAAAAAGCACTTGAAACATTCACCTCTTTATATACATTATTATTAGTGTTTATTCTTCTAGTTTTTAATTAATATCTAACATATATTGTATAAAATAACATTATAAACAATAGAGCATTAAAACCCCATCAATTTGCATACTACTTCATTTTTGTCTCGTCAAATTGTCGATTTTGCACATTGTGCGGTAGTTCGCTTCAAAGGTGTTACGTTTTAGCCGATCACTACTGTATTTATTTCTATTTGCGAATTTGTTATAAAACCTTTAAAATGCCTAAATATTAACACAATATCTGGACTCCCAAACGGCTGACGTACTCTCCACCATAATAATGAAATAATTGAAAATAAATATACCGGATGTACCATAGATTCTGTTACAAGTACCTATTATATTTAAAAAAAAACTTACAATAAATTTTCCTCCTTGCCAGACGTAGTGGTCAGCTTCTATGCTGAAATCATTGCCTTTTACCATATAATAGGAGCACTTTCCCATGAAATCGAAACGTTTCCCATCCCACGTCGTATAATGTGGGTCACCAGTGGCTATGCCAGGGACTTTACATTTTGGATGCTTAAGGAATTATCAAAAAAAAGCACAAAACATGTAAATATACAGTGTGTTGCTGGATAGGCGTGAAAACTTTTTTACTATTGATTTTTGAAAAAAAATTCATAAAAGTTTTTACTTGTTCTAAAACCCTTAAATAATATGAGGGACATGCTATATATTTTGAGATGCCACAAAAATAGAGACGTTAGTGCTGGCAACACTGCATTTCTAAATACCACCATCCTTAAGTAGTAAACTCTAACTGTCAGTTGAGTCGCTGCTGTCATAGAGTAAACGTGGTAGGTACGATTTATCATCGAAACATGGACATGTCAAGAGAACATGTTCGCGCAATGATTTACTACGATTTTAAGGTCGGTTTAAGTGAACAACAAAGTCTTGAACGATTGCAACTCGCATCTTGAGTCAGCCAACATTCGCGGGTTAATGTTGCATCACGACAATGCATCGTCACACAGTGCACAGCAGACAGTTGAATTTTTACGTGAAAATAAGGTAAAAGTCATTGAACATCCACCCTATTCGCCTGATTTGGCGATGTGTGATTCCTGGTTGTTCTTCAACCTAAAGAAACATTTACGTGGTCGACGTTTCACGACGGAGGATGAGATAGATGAAGCAATTCATCTATTTTTTGAGAGCATTCCAAGAGATGACTGGCTTCACACTTTTACGTTGTGGAAACTTCGGTTACAAAAGTGCATTGATGCAGGAGGAGATTATTTTGAACATAAATAAAATCATTTTCGTAAAAAGACTTGTAGTTTTCTTGTATCTCAAAATATATAGCGTGACCCTCGTACCAAGGCGTAAAATCTACTATCATGCAATTTTTAACTGTCAAAACATTGACCCGTACACAAAAAGTTTATGCTGTACTGTGTTATGATATAGGAGAATCTTATTTTTTAATAATCAATTGTAAAATAGTTTTTCCTCTTGTAACACCACAAAAATCGAATCAAAGAACAATAAATACCGTGGGACAGACGATTTTTCCATCAGTACAGACACATTGATGGCATTTCTGTTGCAGAGTATCACCCGGTTGGTAGGTCCTACCGCCAAACACGCAAGGACATTTCTTTTTGAGGTAACATTTCCCGGCGAAGAAGAAGGTGTTGGGAGCGCAGTAGCAGCCTTCTTCGCACCTCCCATCGCCTTGTTGTGGTGCTGCAACATCGGTGCAGGTCTGTACGCCACCTTTAGGACCGCAAGGGAAGTATTGCAATCCACCAATACATTCAACTGAAACGTAATTGCAATAGAAATAAGTTTTCTGAAGAGATGTTAACGTGTCAATATTAAACGTGTATACACCCACAGAAGCAGCAGAGGAAAACATAAAAAATGAGTTTTATGAAAAACTGGAGATAGTTATATCCCGAAACATGACTTGATAATGACCCTGGAAGATTTTAATCCATAGGTGGGAAAGGAAAATTGGTACAGGACCTCCCTGCATCAATTTTCAGCGGATGAGCACACGGTTCATGAAGAAAGTAATGATAATGGAAGGCCGAAATGATGGAAATCAGATAGATCACATGTTGATCAAAAAGAAAAATCTAAAATCAATTAATGATTTGAGGTCACACAAAGGTCCTAACACTCTGACTACTTTATAATAATAATAATAATAATAGCAATGTATTTCTTCAAATAGATGTTAGAGGAAACAGTCAAGTGTGTACTCAAAAAGAGACAATACCCAACTAACAAGCAGATCACAAACTGTTGGCTAAGAACTAAACACAAAAGTAACATTGCAAGCATTGCACAGCAGAATGCAAGATAAGAAAAGTGAAGCCGGAGAGATCACAAAAGGGGAGCCGGTGGTAGGAAGGCCAAAGGGAAGACCCAAAAGAAGATGGAGGGGAAAAAGTGGATAAGGACCTAAGAATGAAGAAAGTAAAAAACTGGAATAAGCTACTAAAGATGGATAGCATGGAGACAAGTGGTTTTGAACGCCAAGACACACCCACGTCTGTAATAGGAAAAGAAGAAGCAGAGAGATGTGGACGAATCCCCCGCGACAACAGTATTATTAGCGTTTGAAAAGACAGCTACAGTTTCCACGGAAACGTATAGGTTCTTATATATTTGGAGAGAAATGTTGTTTGCGTAACTTGGTCCATTTTGTCAAGCAATCTTTGAAAAAGTTAGCGTAGAGAATAACTCTGTAACTAGAAAGAATTCACCTAACATTTTAACTGGAATTAAATCTTCTTTGTGTGTTTGAAGTTTAGAAGTGTAGTTGAGAAGCATCGTGTGAGTTACTCTTATAATAACTAATATATTACTGAACCTAGGCGTTCAGTAGCTGAGGACACAGAGGTCAACGTTTTCTTTGCATATAGGAAAACTTTCTAATTTAAAACGGAATTTTATCAAGTATGGACAAGAGAAGCCAAAAACTATAAAATCTGACTTTTAACATCATTTGATGATTCTGATGATTAGGTGATAACAAACAACTAAATATAATTCCTCAAAAAAGCAAAAAAAGCATTCTTTCTACCAAATTAAACTGATTTACTAGAAGATTTAATCATAAAAAAGGAGCTTTTCAGGTAAGCAAAATGCAAAAATAACTTACATCTGCAGGTCTTTTCGTCTCTCCAAGCAACCAACTGACCACCAGCGTTATTACTAGCCTTTACAAATGCATCAATTGTTCCGCAGAGACAGTCCATGGTGTTGAGAACGCGGCAGGAACAATAGTTCCATAAGCAGGCTTCAATATACAACTCAGGATCTATTAACTGAAAATTACATTGAATTACAAATAAAATCATTTCGAATAGGACGACGTACCTTGAGGGCCTCTCTGAAGCGTGGTTCTTTGATAATTCTACACCCACTTTCTGCCTTCTGTATTCTAGCCTTATTTCCTCGACAAGGTGACTGTGTATCAATCGCTGATGGGCAAGCTTGTTCTGGGAAACAAAATGAAGAACTTTATCTGGTATTTATGCATTATAATGACTTAATTTACTTACTGTCCACCTGCCACTCTCTCAGGAATTTATTTAAGTCTGTAGTATGGGCACCATTGACTAACATCTGATCATTACTTGAACATTTATCTTTGTTTCCGCAAAGTCCGAACATCTCAAACTGCCTTTCGTTTAGGACGGTGACTTCTACCATATTCTAAAAGGAAGAAAGCAATACTCAAATCTTAATGTACTGTGTAACCCAAGAGAAATAGCTAACGATGGTCGTAAAATCCTATGAAACTCAAATTTTTTTTCAAGAGAAAAGGATGTAATTAAGATAATTATCGTTTTATTAAACGATAACTATCTAAATTATGTACATCCTTTTGTAAGAATATTAGAAATGAATAAATTTCAAACAACTAACCTTCTCATCCCATTTCACCACAAGACCTATCCTTGTAAACTCGACAAAAATCCTATAACCAGGTTGATGTATCCTTAGTCCATCTAGCTCTGATGGTATTGGATAGGACTTCTGATCCGTGGTAAATGTAGCTTGTTCATCTGGAGCAACATTAATTCGTTAAATGTAGTATATTTTCATACACGCCGTGCCTGCTTGTCTTCGTGTTGTATCTGCATCAAGTTCTGTTTTAAATTCTGAAGGATTGCCGCAGCAACACACAAAATGTTAAAAGAAGCATTTGGGAATGATGCTTTGCGTCAAACACAAATTTATGACTGGTTTAAATGTTTCAAGGATGGTCGAACATCATTTGGTGGCAATGAACCTTCCAGACGACCATCAACTGGCATTTCGTCACTACTACGTTTCATGAAGCTATTAATGCTTCATGACAAAAATTGTGAATTGGTGAGAGATTGCGTAGGCAAAGTTTGTAATGATGTTGCTTCAAAATTGTTGCCAACTGTTTTGAATGCGGCTAGTGCAATGGTGAAATCAGTAAAAATGATCAAAACATGATTTTCTCGATATCCTATATTAGCTAATGTCATTGTGCAGGCTGACCCACTAGATTTACCAATCGCCTGGTTAACTATAGGCTTTCTAAGACAAAACGCAGTACTCACCTTCTAAACCTAGCATATAGGTTACGCCGTTGTAAAATATCTGCACGAAAGTATGACAACCCGCCGCTTCTCTTCGGCAAGCATTGTTAAAACCTCCGACATCAATCCTAAATTCGGTGGCGTCCACTTTGAAGCTCACCAGGGTGAATGTGCAGTCGCTCTTAAAGCTAGAAGTTAAGGCAGATAGTATAGTATATCATAAGTAACTCTTTAAAATACTAAAAAATTAAAACTTAGAAAAACAAAAGCAAATAAGGACATAATATAGGAAAAACTAAATGTTTAATGTAGTTTAATTTGACAGTTACCTAAACATCATAGATATTGAAATGTTTTATCTTAAGGAAAATTGTTAAAAATTGGAATTTTGTCAGTCGATGAAATTTGTAACTCGTTTGTGGGATTCGGGAGCATTCTTTGATACTCTTTTAGCAAATATTTATGAATTTTGGAATTAATAAATGGAAATCAACAAATATTAAAATTGAAAAGGTAAATTAACCTTGATTTTTAAGAAGATGACATATAAACACTATGTTCCTCGAACCTTCTCTTCTATTTTGAATTTACTTTCTAATTGAGACAGCAGCCAAAATACTTACTAAAAGCCTTAACCCAGGATTGATTAATTTATTGTCGTCCCTCATCTCTTTTATTTTAATCGCGACGGCGATTGTTTCTGTCCACAGCAAATTTTGATGATATCTACCCAAATATAATTTCACGAGGAATTTTTGATAAATAAAGTTATTTTTAAACGTAGAATGAGAGAATGAATGTGGTGACGCTACTAGATGACACAGCTAGACAACTCTATGCTCTGAAATATAACTGACAACATAAATATGATAAATTTCACCACTAAAAACGAAGATACCTTAACGAAACATATTTAATATACGAAATAATGTTTGAAATGCCCATGAATTTACCCTGATGTTTGTTTTAGGAGAATTTTACATTCATTTTGACGAGTTGCGAAATTAGGAGCATGAAAAGAAGTTTGTCCTTGAATCTACTAAGATCATCGTTATCTGGACTTATATATTTTATATAATGTCCATACTTTAAGGCCAGACGGCCTGGGGGGAAAATTGTGGCTTTCGAAATTAGCTTTTTCTCCGCTAGAGGGAATTTCATTACTATCGGGTGACTATCTTAGATACCCTATATATCTGAGGCTGACAGCTGATTTCCGATGTAAATATTGAACATAACAATATCTATCTATCTTAGTTTTTGAGATAACTTGAGATTTTTGCGAAGTGCCTCTGTTGCTTTAGTGGTCGACATCTTAGACGCCTTACATGCAAAAGCAGTGATTCAAATGTTATTCGACTGAGTATTCATTGGGCAAAAACTGAACACTCTGCATATTTAGAGATAATTTTAGATTATGTAAAACTCGTCTCCGAATATTGTACATTTACCAAACTTTTTCTCTAAATTAATCAACTATAACCTTATATACAAAAATATTTGAGATTACTATTAATTGCATAGCAAATTATAACCCATTATATTAGATTAAAAATATTAAATAGAACAAAGTCCTTAATGCTACTACAATGCACTGCATTTGCAAAGAAATATTTCCAAGAACGATAAATTAAACGACAATAATATTCATGGATGTGGTAAACAGTTTTCCTATGTATGTGATAATGTTATCGCAAATTCAAATTAAAACTTTGTCATGTCAATTCTATCGTGATTTTACGTTACTTTATTATATTGCGTAACAATCAACGTACCACAGTTCTTTTCTAAATCTTCTATTGCTTAAATCAATATGTAAAAGGTTGACAGCTTCTAAACTGTTGGTTGAACATTGTCTCAGTCTGGCCATAATCATTCATTTTAAAGAGAGATACAAGTGGTGACTTTTTAAAGTCAATAATCTTAATCTAGTTAGAATTAAAACGTGTTACATATTAAAAAAATATTAACATAATAATATCTTCTAGTAGTGGAGATAGTATACAAGGCTGAGATGAAGTGTGGTACCAAGCAAATATCTTTAAAACGGAAACGATGATATTGACGGAACTTTGTAGGTACTTTCAGTAACGAGCATCAAAGCCTAGCCTTCGCGGACGATGTTACGCTATTAACCAAAACAAAGAAAGAATTAATGAGAATAACAAAAAAGATAGAAGAAGAAGCAAGAAAGTATGGGCTGGAAATGAATGTTAAGAAGACGGAATATATGGTAATGGGAAGGAACAGGAAAGAACATGAAGAAAACCTAAAGATAACAACTAGAGGAAGTAAAAACTACGAATTCGAGATCGTGGAAAAGTTTACGTATCCGGAGGATTTACTGGAGGTAAAATGGGCACAAAAGACAGGAGATACAAGCAAGAATTGCTAAAGGAAAAAATACGGAAGCCTGAAAACCCTAACGAAATCCAAATACATGTCCAGTAAAACAAAACTAAGAATATATCGAACGATCATAAGGCCAACAGCTACATATGCTCAATAATATGAAAGAGGTACTACTAAAAAGGTGGGAGCGCAAAATTCTGAGGGGCATCTTCGGGGTATACAGACCGAAGAGGGATGGAAACGAAGAACGAACCAGAAGGCATATGCGCTGTATGAGCGTAGAATTACAATGTTTGTCAAGGCGCAGAAGCTGAAATGGCTAGAATATACAGAGCGAATGCCAGATGGAAGAAGCGAAGGGGAAGACCGAGAGCGAGATGGATGGAAAGGGTAGAAGACGAGCTGAGGCAGGTGAATGTTGTGGATTGAAAAAGAGAAGCGGTGGATAGAAGACAATGGAGAAATTAAAAAAAAATGCACCGAACATGGGCGACCAAATTAGGAGGGACCAAACAGATCGTATAGAAAAAGAGGAAAAATATATTCATGTTAGCTACAGCTACGTATAAACAAAAGTTTTGACTTGAAAAATAATTAAGGAATGTATTAATTTTGTGACATCTTCCCCATTTATCTAAAACGGTGCAAGCGTCAAATTTCAACAAATATATAGGACCATTTTTTATAGCGCACGAAATTTTGTACAAAACAGTCTACGAGAGCAGTATTCTAAAATTAGTAGATTGGATATCAGAGGCGTAGAAATGAGAAATTTACTTTTGTCACTTTTTTGAAGAAAATTTAAGGCTTTCTAAAAAAGGTCGCGAAAAATTGCTTTTTTTTTTAATTATTGTTTAGTTCCCCGTCATCATCATTATATTACTACAAACTTAATCATACATTATTTACAATCAAAAGATACCTCTCAATATGCTATTAAATTATATAAATATTAGAACAGAGGCATAAAAAAAAAATCATGTAGTTATGTGAACGAATAATGGGAAATTTAAGATGTAAACAGCAAACATCGCACCATTACTGTTACTTAATCCATTTTACCTATAAATTTAACGCAATTAATCTTAAGGGCATTCTCTACCAGGTTGTGGTAGAGGAAAATACATAATTTTTTTTTCCAAAATACAATCTTTGAACCTTTATCTGCGACTTCACCGATGCTATCGTAGTGCAAGTTTCAAGATTCAAAATTCAATATATTTTATTTCATTCAAACATATTGAATAATAACTAAAATTTCTTGGCGCAGGTAAATAACACATTTTCGGAAATTGAAACTTTATGACGTGTGTATAAAATAGAAGTGGGATAGAGTAAATGCAATAAGTCATCTCGAAGGTGACATTTGTTATCATGATGTTTTAACCCTAGGATGTATAACACGGGCCCCCGAAACCCAGCGTGGCATTCTAAGCTTCATAACTTCTTTATCTTATATTTTTTTTTTCTGGGCCTTGTCTATGCCTCAACTGGATCTTCCTGTTGCTATTTCTAATTGGCGTTTGATCCATATAATTTATAAGAAAATCTATTTTAAATATTTGAATTCTACCGCGTATTTACATTTCTCGGGCCTCGTAGGCCCGCTTTATTTTTGATTGATAATCGTTTATATTTACAACCAAAACTGTCTTTGTTTAAATAATTTGTTGCTTCTGGCGTCAATGTACTGCATATTGCAATATTATTTGGAATACAATGTGTTAACAATCAGCTGCAACATGTTGTAACATGTAGGAACAGGCTTGCTTCTGCGCTCAACGGACTTTGCAAGTTTCAACGGCGTATACAGGTTTCAAGCAAAGAACAGTATCAAGGTTTCATGCAAAGAACAAACCAGTTTACTCTTCTACATTTGGCTTTTATAACAAAATGACTATGGTTGGCTACATTCCTAAGAAAAACAAGTCAGTCATTTTGCTCAGCACCATGCACAATGACATGTCTGTAAGAAAAAATGTTAAGCAAAAACCCAAAATTAATTTTTTATTATAACAAGACAAAAGGGGGGGGAGTAGACTTAATGGATCAAAAACAGTCCAACTATATATCTAAATATCTAATCACAAATAAATGATTTAAATATCTGTCATGTCCTTATATATTTTTAACAGAGTAAAAAAACAACCGGACCTGAGAGACCCGAGAAATAATCTGTATATCCGAACACCCACGCATCCTAGGGTTAAAAGAAAATATTTGCTAATCACCAGTTTCTGGACGAATCGTCAAGAGAAGTCTTAATGGAGGAAGATTGAGTACCACTGCTCACCATGGAACATAGATTTGCCAAACTGCGTTTTGCAAGAGAACACGTAAATTGGGCCATTGGAGACGAAACAGAAACAAACCTACATTTACCAGATGAACGAGAATGAGTCTAGTGAAGACAAGGAAGAAGATTTGTTGTCTGCAATATCTCTTCAAGAATCCCCTTTTTGTTGGATCAATAATGTTCTGGGGAGGAATTTGTTTCGATGTTCCACACAGATTTGGTTCTTATACGGAGAAGATCCATGAATGTACAATTCTACGTAGAAAATATCGTAGAAAAGCATGATGTGATTTCATGCAGGATAACGTTCAGCCCCACATTACTAGAGAGATACTCGACTGCCTTCAATTCGAAAATGTTCTAACTATGGACTGGTTACCAAGAGGGGAGACTCACATTCATGAAATGGCCTCCCCGGGCGAAATTTCCCCGGGGGATATTATGGGGGAAATCGATCGAGAAGTAAAAAAAAACTGCCCCCAGCAGATGACATGTGGAACAAACTGAAAGGCAGCAAAAGGCTCGAATAACCCCCGGGAAAAATTTTTAAAAATTTAAATTTCGAGAATGCCCCGATTATGCGACGCAATCGTAAAGGAGGTCACATAGATGAATCTAAAATTTAGGTAAAATAAATAATTTTAATTGTTAAATACGTATTTTAATATTTTCATTGAAATATTTAATGATTTACCCTGAAATTTGAGGTCCCCGAGTACTTATGAACGGTAGTGTATCTGCTCCAACGAATCTTAGAGAACCTGAAGAAGTCGTTCTTTTCGAAGGGGAAAACACTACCCGGAAAACTATTCACATCTTAATCTAAAGCACGCCTATACGAATGGAAGCAGTGACAAGAGTTAGAAGAGGATCTACACGCTATTGCATTAAAATCTTTTTCAATCAATCAATTTCACATACAATGTTTTTTAAAAACATTTCATTGGCACCGTTTTTATTACATTTGACACTATCGTTTCTCTCTGCTATTTATTCATGTCCCTTTTTTCGATAATACCATTCAAATTTGTCAAACATTAGTTGAAATCATTACATTTTTGAAGTTTTGCTGATGCGTTAGTTTTGTCTAGGATTTTAAACCAAATTTGACCAAAAATTCTGAAGAAATATTTCAATATGATGCAGACTTTATGAGTGACTTTGTACAAAAGCTACTTACTTTATTCCATGGTCGTCAAACGTCTTGATGTTGTAGTTTCCCCATATGATACAAGTGGCTGTATTCTACATCAAAAAAGAATAAAAAAAATTACAAATAATGATAATAAAAACAGTGGTAATATGAAATTATTTATTCTTATTTACTTACCGCATCTTGGAGAGGGTTGTATCCTGAAAAACCAAAAAGAAAACAGCTCAATAATTATACTAAATTTAAACATAAGCTTAAAATTCCAAATAAAACCAACAATAATAACTTACGGTTATTCGGACACGCTATTTTTTGGGCAACTGCTAATTGGTAAGCATTCGCAATTAGGAGATAGATCAAAGCAGTCTGCTTGAACATGATTAGAACAATTTTAATTGGAACTAGCAAGAAATCATCTATTGCAACATGTTCCCGATAGGAGATGTACAATAGAAATGATTTGGAAATAAAGATGAAATTGCAGGCTATCGTGCTTTTTGTAAAGTAGAGACATCCGGACTGTATATCTACAGGAAGTAAAGTTTTCTAATTTGGAAAATATATTAACTTGGTTTACCACTTCCTAGGTATTTCTTATATATTTTTTAATTGAGAAGATTGAATGTATCAATTATAATTATAGAATCAAAATATTACAATATTTAAAAAGATTAAATTGAGTTTTAAATCTATCAACATTCTCGGAAAACAATTCAATTTCAAGTTGGTAACACTAGTAACACAGGCGAGAGTTTGACCATTTAATATTACGATAATTATCAGATAACCATTGTGATTATATTATATATAATCGTCATTTTCAGTAGCGGCGCTAACACCTTTGGCGGCTTCTTACAAATACCTAGCTATATGCTCATTTTTCAGCTATAGTGTCGTAACAGAATAAAAACTAAAAAGTTAGAACTTTGAAATAATTTTAGTTCTCAATATAGATACAGGCGTCCCAATCTTTTGGACCTGTAGAATTGTGCCTATTGTGTAAATGGTTGGAGTTACAAAATTTTCACATAATGTAAAAGACATCTTAAGGTGTCTTTCAAAAATATTTCCGTATATAGTATATACATATACTTAATAATGATGCAAGGACTGTGGGGTAGTATGACAAACAACAGAGAGTATCGGCACACTAAATAAGGTCAATAATATTGAATTAGAAGAAGGGGAAATTTTAGTATCGTTTGATGTTTGTTCACTCTTCCCCAGCGTACCAATCCCAGAAACCATAGAATATTTAGTTGAACTCCTTAAAACTTAACGACATTGACGACGTCAAAATCGCGGAATACAAAAGACTAACTTCTCTGTGCATGAACCAAAACCGTTTTCAAATAGGGAGCAAATATTATGAACAATTGGAGGGTACGGCGATGGGTAATCCACTGTCCCCGTTCATAGCCAACTTGTTCATGAGTAAATTTGAAACGTGTTTGAAAAAGGACACCGTGTATTTCCCTAGAATTTGGCTTAGATATGTAGATGATATTTTCGCGGTTTTTGACACTAAGAAAAGTAACATCCCGGATTTCCTCGCGACACTCAACTCAAAATTCGGATCCATTAAATTTACAGTAGAAGAAGAAGTGAACAATCAACTCCCATTTCTAGATAGCCTAGTAATTAGAAACAATAATAAAGTAGAAATAGACATCTATAGAAAAGAAACAAGCACTCAATAGATTCATTATGACCGATTCGAACCACTGCGAACAACATAAAATGGCCGCGATTAGTTTCTTAATTAATAGACTAGTGAAATTTCCCTTAAACCAAAATAGGTACAAGAAAGAGCTTAAATTCATAAAAAATGTGGCTATTTATAATGGTTACTCGTCTATAGATGTCGACCGCATCCTTAAGAAAGTCCAATATAGGCATTATGTAAGAAATTCTACGACCTTGATACCAGTAGAAACGCGCGACAAGAAATTTGTGAAACTCCTTCCATAGAATATCGAAAGGAGTCAGTAAAGTTTTTAGGGACAAGACATGAACGTATGTTTTAGTTCACGAAATACACTTAAGAACCTTCTGGTAATCCAAAAGACAAACCGGACATGAAAGAAAGGTCGGGAATTTATAAAATTGCATGCAACGACTGTGATAAAGCCTACATTGGACAAACGAAACGAGCGATAGGTATTAGATTTAATGAACACATGAGATGCTATAGATTCGGTCGAACAGGAGCGTCAAGTGTAGCCGACCATATGAATAACACAGGACATGTAATCAAATTGGAAAATCTCAAATTAATTAAAAACGTAACTTCACCTCGGGAATTGGACGCATTTGAGACAATGTACCTTAAGAAAGAGATGCAACATTCGCAGGTCATGAACAAGGATAATGCTCCACTTCATTTCTCTTGCTTATTTGATTTATTAGGGTAAAAGAACCTTTCAGTTTACACTTTACGAAGACCGAGTCTCGGTGTTCTGCAATTTATGTTTGATTTGTTTAGTATCCTTAGAGTGCGTAGATAGAGAATTAGCGGGAAGTAACCTTCCTTTCGTCTCGCTCTTTTCTACGAGGGCGGGATAAAACCCTTGGCCGTTTCATATATACCCAGCATGTTAGAGTTAAGCGATAGAAAAGTAGGTATTTGGAAATAGATATACACAGTTACATGTTTAGACACATTTGCACATATATACCCTTCTTTTTCTTCGAGAGGAGGGATAGACATGCATGGTAGAATTAAAGTAAAAGTTTTTAGTTTTTTCGTTCAGATTTATTCGGTAACCCGGTTGAAAATGGGGGCCCAGTGAGCCTTTGAAACAGCTGTTCCGAATTAATTAATAACATTTTGTGTGGTGAGGAGTGTGCCGATACTCTCTGTTGTTTGTCATACATATACTTTGTTATTTTAAATAAAACATCTTGTATATTGTTACAAATTTGGTTTCTCCATTTAGAAATAAACCAACGTAATCTGAATTTCAGATTACTAGAAGACTTTGAGATATTTTTAATTTTGTCCTCAATCGCATCAATGTAAATAACCTATTTCCTTTAAAAAATCTGACATGCAAAAACAATTTACCCTAGATTTTTACAAGACCACTAGGTGGCGATACTCAATATTTTTTTTATGGAATACCCTACTTTTTATTCGATTTTTAGAACCTCATATATTTGTGATAACTTTCCTTATAACTGGTACCAACATATCTGGTTCACCTGTCAAAAAAAATTTTTATAAATTTAAGACGAAGGTACAGAAACATAAAATTCGAATTCTTGTACTAGAAATGAAACAGGTAAAAGAAAAAAATGAGAATCTAAAATAGGCAGGTGACGGAACAAAAGGAGAGAATAGAAAAATTGGAAAGAGAGGCAAAATGGAAAATCCTCATAATGAAAGGAACCAAAGATAATGAAAATGAAAAAAGGAAAGAATATTCAGAATAATAGAGAAGGTAGGAATACACTTAAATAGAAAGACAGATGTAGATGAAGTAAGAACATTAGGGAAATTTGCTGAAGATAGGAAAAAACCAGTGCTAGCAAAATTCATTAAGGGATTAAGGGCAGGGATATTAAGAAACACAAAAAACCTGAAAGGAACAAATATAGATCGACAAGGATTACAAAGAACGTTCAACTGGTAAGATGAGAACTAATACCGCAGCTAAAAGAAGCCAGGAAAAAAGGACACAGGGCTTCCTCAAGATTTAATGTACAATCAATGGCAAAGTCTGCACAGGAAACGAGATTGGACAGGAAAGGCAAAGGGAATCCGCCTAAGGCACGATAATATATATCAAAAGAACACTAGAAGAGAGGTCAAAATAACAAAAACCACCAGACAAAAAACTAGGCAACCGGGACACTGAAAATGACAATACGGCAAAGTCAAGGAAAGGAAAGAGGAACAAAAAAGGAAAACCAAAAAAGATGAGAAGCAAGATAAAAGAGGAAAGAACAATGAATAAAGCACGGATGAGTATTGGAACTTGGAATGTTAGGAAGCTGTCTGGAGGGAGCGCAATGAGGAACCTAGAAAAGGAGACCAAACGGTACAAGTTGGATTTGATAGCATTGCAGTAAACACATCTGAAGGAACCTGAAACCGTGGAGTTGGATGACCGTATAGTATTTATGAGTGGAGAGGAAAACAAGATTCGGGGCAGGATTTCTGCTAAATAAAAAGTGTAAAGGTAAAGCTACGAAATTTATTCCAATATCAGATAAAATCAGGTCACCTACAGTCCTTGACCATGGAAGTAGGACCACTTAAGAAATATTAAATTTGAGTATTACTCTAATTACATTATGGCCACAGATAATTGGAGGGTTAAGGGGTCAAAAAACCGGCATCTAGCGATGTTATATTTGCATATTTAAAATAATCTTTGAAACAACTTAATGCATCTTCACACATTGTCTTAATATAAGAAAATCGGAGTCTTTCTCTAAAACACTTTCAAATTTTCGTATTACACACCAATTTGTTTCGCCTTCTACAGCGCATAACTGTGCGTGAACATCATTCACAATTTGAACAGAATCCACTAGCGACATCGAAACATTTTGTCATTTTTCTATTCCCTCCGCTAGTCCAAAGTAATTGTTGTGAATAGTTTGTAAATCTCTTTTAACCTGACTATCTTGAAATATTTCCTGGCTTTTCTTGATTGCTGCAGTTTCTGTCGGATTGAATTTTAAAACTACCTTCTTTACTTGATCAAAATATTTGTTGTAGTAAAACGCAGCCTGCAACCATGTTCCCCAACCTGTAATAATCGGCTATGGTGGTTCAGGTAAATCAGGACACAGTTTGTGAAATAGTCGGGTACGTTTCGGGGACTTTAGAAACACTACCTTTGTACTAGCAATCAATGCATTTACTAGTGGAAAACATGTAGGAATCGTTTGTGCCGCAAGATTTAGAGTATGGATTTTACACGTTAGATGTAAGAAGTTACTACTGTGTTCTTTAAGAGATCGGCCCAAAGAATGCATGTTTGCGGCACCATCACTCATAAACATTAAAAGTTGCATAGTTGAAACTTCAAATTTGTTCAATGAGTTCAACACCACCTTTAAAATCTCATCGGCAGTACAATTCATAACTCTTTTGGAAGCAAGTAAGAAGGAGGATGACGGTCGATGCGGTTCCATTATACGTACCATTACATTAACCACAGAATGTTTTTGACGATCTGTTGTTTCGTCCACACACAACCACAGTTTTTATCTTTCATTTCCGTTCTCATTCTTTTTTCTATATGTTCACGAGCAAATGGCACTACATTTCGTATCGATGTCCGACTAGGTAATTTACAGTCCGCATATTTATTCCAGAAGGAGACAAATGCTTCTTTGTCTAGTAAACGAAACGATAGATTACATAAAATAAGAGTAACACATAAATCAAATGTAAATTTTTCTTGGTCTCGTATGCCACTTTTTGCAGAAGAATGCTGTTTGCTTTCGATGTGACGTTGACAGTGGCTTCTGGGCCAACACATTAAGGGGATTTTACAAACTAGACATTGAATTTTAGCGCCATCAAAAATTAAGTCCGGCATGTCCACTATAATGTTTTTAACTATGTCTGGCATTGGTCGTTTTCGCGACGTACCTAACTGCGACATTTTTAAAGCAAACATAAGCGTACAATTACGAAATAAGTTACGACAGCCTACATATACACAGAACTACTCGCATACAGCATCGATTTAGCACTGACGCTGTGAACGCGTGAAATAAATAATCGCCGACTCCGCACCACATATCTACTACACTGACTGTTACCGCTGTTTGCCCCCTAGTTATCGCAAATACGTTGCAGATTTCAAACATCGAATCAAAAGTAGGGTATTCGATTTAAAGAAATTAAGTAAGGTAGCGCCACAGAGCAGTGACGCATTTAATTTAAGAAATTTTCATCACAAGATATGTTCCGCTACAGAACATTTATTTAAATCTTCATTGCTATTAATGAGATTCTTCCCGCGGCGCCCTTTACATGATGCGCCCCTTTGCAAGGCTTGCCTTGTTTGCCGCCTAGCGCCGCTCTCGATTATCAGATAAGCATTGTGATTAATTATATACGTTTTTATACGAAATACAAATACATATTATATTTTCTTTTTATTTAAAAGTTCCAGACAACTTTTCTGGAACGTGTAAAAATAATTCATCCTAACCTCAGGATCAATTAGTAAAGTTTCTATTCTACGCATATCAATATCTAATCTTATAACCAAATAAACCCACAAAATTACCGCACTTCTTTGTAAATAAATTTGATAATGGCTTATTTTTAGGGAACGTTATATTTATCTTCTATTACTTCCGACTGTTAGAAGAACCACAAATATTAATTGGATTATTAAATTAATGAAATGACCTAATCTAATGTCGTTTTGGAAAAGGTCATTCTTAGGAAATAGCAAATAATCAAAATAAAAAGAAAATCATGTGTATATATACAGAACTGACATGAAAATATTTTGTAAAGTTGCATAAAAATCTAGTGAAAAACAGGTTATTTTTGAAGCTACAAAAAAACATATTAACAGCAATACGTGCTTTAGATATGGTGCTTTTTAATTGTTATTTGTTATTTGTTTCTTTTAAAACATATTAAACAATTTAATCTCGAGAATTATTGTAATACGCGTTTTGGTACCGTAGACGTTGAACTGGCTATATTTTCATCGCCAATTTTCTTTTACATTTCCTTCCAGACTTAATGATGATGGTTTTGCTTCCATTTTTTATTTTCTTCGCTACCTCTGGATTTTATTTTTTACTTTTTTAACGCAGCGCCATGTCATGTCTTATCACTAGAGCGGGCCAAATTGCGCCATCCAACAGAATTGGAATCAGGCGCAACGGCCGCTTATTGTAAATAGCGTATATGTGAGTCACAGCAGATATGTGATATTTCGAAATTAATACACAAGAGTAAAAAAATAAAAGCTGACGCAATAATAATGTTTAGTAATAGTACACGCTGAGGTGTTTCTATATTCATTATGATTTTTTATTTGATTGAAAACGGTATGCGTTGTAAATGGGATGTAGTATGGAAATAACTGAGAAACTGAACGCTTTTTTTATTCTGTTGTACTTAATAATGTAACTGTAAATAAAGATATAATAAATAAATTCTATCCTTCTTAATAATGTTTAAAAAGTTGCACCATCAGATAAGTTTCCACATTTGCCTCGGTGAAGGATGTTCGCCGAGACGAAAAAATGTTCTTATATTTCGAAAACGACCGTTCCACGTCTACCGAAGTAAGACAGGCGTAATTAAAATAATCTTTAGACTTAGTCAAGGAATCTGCAGATGCCCCATCGCACATTTGTCTTAATCTCGTGTAGTCCGGATTCTTTTTTAAAACACTATCGAACTTAGCTAAAACTCGTCCACTTGTTGCATCGTTTATACTGTGCAACAATGTACTAACTTCGTCCACGACTTGCACTGATTCTACCAACGACAATCCAGAATTTTGCAAATTTTCTATCGCGTCTACTAACCCTTTGTAATTGTTGCTAATACTCTTTAGATGTGTTTCAACAGAAATATCGAGAAATCCCTTCTGGCTCATCCTAATAGCTCTAGCTACGGCAGGGACGAATTGCAAAATAACGGATTTGACTTCTTGAAAATGTTCATTATAATAAAAAGCGGCTTTTAACCACGTTCCCCAACGCGTAAGAATGGGCTGTGGTGGTTCTCGAATACCAGGGCATAACCTGTGGAATGCCCTAGTCCTCTTAGGACTTTTGAGAAACACTTTTTTGTGTTTGCTATTAATGCATCCACCTCCGGGTAACACTCTCGAATAGTTTGTGCCACAAGATGTAAAGCATGGACTTTACACGTAACATGTAAAAGTCCTTCACACTTTTCTTTAAGGGAACGGCCTACACTACACATTGTTGCTGCACCATCGCTCATGGACAACAACAGTTGACTGGTTGACACTTGAAATTTTTGTAACGTTTCGAGAACTACGGCCGTAATTGCTTTACTAGTACACTGTTTTAATCTTCTGCTGGCTAATAGAATTGCAAAATTTGGTTTAATAGGATCTAATACGCGCACTATTATATTCAAAATAGAATTTTTTGCAATCTGTCGTCTCATCAAGACATAGCCACAGCTGTTTATCTTTTAATTCGGCTTTAATTCGATTTTCAATGTCCCTCACGTATTCGTGGAATATCTCTCCGTAACGCTGTCCGAGATGGTAGTATCCACACGGTATTGTATGTACCCCAGAATTTTCGAAATGCTTTTTTATCAAGTATACGAAGTGGTAGACCACATACCATAAACGTTAAAAGCAATTCTAATTGAAATTGACGTTGTTGTGACACACCATTTCTTTTATTTCTGTGGTGTGCGCTATTTATATGTCTTTCACAATCACGTTTGCTCCAGCACAGTAGTTTCTTTTTACAAACTTTACAGAAAATTGTACTCCCATTGTAGTGTAAATCCACAAATTCACTAAGAAATTTATTAACTTTCGTAGGTAATGGCCGTTTATTTTTAATAGTTACGTTAGACATAATCACTAAAGCGAGCACACCGACGCTTGTTTCTAGTATGCCACGAAGTAGTGCAAACGTAACATCTGCAGACTCGTCATTTGTTGATGAATAGAGCGCGTCATCCGTAAATGAATAAGCGCGCTGTTAGTTCGTAGCCGTCGATGAATGAACTTTTTTTTGTAGTGGCCCACTGTGAACAACGCCCTATTTATCAACGAACACCCAAACTGCAGGTGTATATTTGCGCGTCTTCACGACGTAATAGACAGTGGTTTTGGTCCTCGTCCTAATAATTACATATTTAAATTACCTATGTTTACATACATATATGCGCCCGGCAACCTGATTGCGAACCTGGCGCGTGGCGCTCTTGGCCCGCTCTACTTATCACAAGCAAGTCGGGATTTAAACAACCTTTATTCACATTTTGTACAGTAACTTATGTTAAGGATTCTAAAAATGCCAGATAAAGGTATATCAAGAAACAAACAGTTCTATCTTCAAAATCGTTTATTAGAAAACTATAATGCAAACAATGTAGCAGATTTAAACCCAAATTTTAAGTTACGCAAAATTCGCAAAGTACAAAATTGTAAGCTGCCATGTTTCATATCTACCATAATAAGACTTTAGAGGTTTTTAGAAAGCCAAGTTACACGTTAGAGCAAGCATGTCAAACATGCGGCCCACTGAGCATTTTCCTGCGGCCCGAATCAATTTTGAAAACAGCCAGATAATGCGGTCCGCGAGCGTGTTAAAAACCGTATTTGAAAATGCGCGCGCTGCAACGAGTCGCACGCACACACACACGTATCACGAAGATCGATTCGGTCTATCTCGGCTGTGATCGGCCACACTCGCCTCCCACGTCCGCCGCGCCGTGTGCCGCTGCCCAATCGCAGCAGATATGCATGTGAAAGCTTTCAAGTGTAAGATGATGCTGTGGGAAAAACAGTTAGCAGTGGATAATCTGTCACATTTTCCAACTTGTAAGGTGTATCAGGAAAGCATGAGTGTCCCAATATCATATAATATGTATACAGAGGAAATGGAAAGCCTTCTGGCAGAATTTGAAAAGCGTTGTCAAGATTTTAAGTACCAAGAAAACCATTTTTCTTTATTTACTGGTCTTTTCACTGTCGATATTGATAAAGTTCCCCCTCACTTGCAGATGGAAGTAATTGAGATTCAGTGTCAGACCCATTTAAAACAAAAATTTGATAGTGTTGGTACAGTCGAATTTTATAAGTACTTGCCTGTTCAATACCAAGAAATAGGAAAATTTGCCTGTAAAATCCTGTCAATGTTTGGAAGTACCTATAAGTGTGAACAATTATTTTCTTTGATGAAGGGAAACAAATCTCCCGCAAGATCGCGATTGACGGACGCACACTTAGACGCAGTTTTAAAAGTTATTTCCGCCGATAAATTCACGCTACAAATAGACAACTTAATTAAAGACAAAAAATGTCAAATATCTGGCAAAAGAAGTTAATGTTTGTGTTTTTTTTTGTAATGTCCTTTTTATTGAAAATTTAATAAATATACTTGTCTTATAATAGTACTTTTTTTCGTTAAGATTTTCAGTAGTTTGTCTTCTTTAAGATTAGGTTTCGTGGTACACCTAGTCTACGGTCTTAATGCTTTTGGCTCGCCAGTGACTTTGAGTTTGATATGGCTGCGTTATTTACTATAAAAAAACCCGTTATGAGAATGAGGAGTGTTCCGCGAAGACAATGTCATTAACACAACAATTAAATACTTCACGGACTCCAGTACAACGTACCTTGCATGCGTTCAAATTTCAATTGACGCATGATATGCTTGCTAGAGACCATCGACAACGAAGAGACTTCGTGTATGTTGGATTTCAACCGATCTTTAGTAACAAGACTCATTTTCACCTAGTGGGTTTCTGAATAAACAAAACTATCGAATTTGGGGCAATGAAAATGCTAGGATAATTCATACGCAAGGCATGCATCCACAAAAAGTAAAGGTATGGTGCGCGTTATGGCTTGAATGAGTGATTCGGTTCCATTTCTTCGATAATTGTGTTAATGTTGGTGTGAAATACTCGAGAATCTTTTTCTCTGTCTCAATTCCAAGAGATGGTCGTAGAAAATATTTGGTTTCAGCAGGATGGTAGGACGTACTAAGTAGGCAATATTTGAAGAGTAAGATGTATGTCTGTAATCCACAGACACACCTAGAATTGAAGAACGAAATTCGCCGCTGTATGTGAATATTTATGTACTTGAAAATTTTATTAAAAGGTTACACACCCACCGACAGAACAATGGTGGTGTCTTGGCTGACTTATTATTCCATGTTTAATCTCCTACATCCTACTTTATATTACAAAAAATATATCAAACATTACTGACTAAAAAGTGAATTTTGTTTTTTCATTAAAATTTAGGTTTTTATTGAGATACTCTTTTAAAAAAAGAATTAAAAAATAATGCTAAATATTCTATTCCATAATAATAGCTTAATGGCACTTAAACAGCTGGCAGTATGAGATCCATGTTGCAATCCAATGGTTGCCGTTCCCAAAGGAACAATTCTGACGTATCGCAGTACGAGCAACAGCGACCTTTCCTGATAGCTCCGGAACAGTTTTCTACAAATGGCGGACAGGTGGTTTTGCGGGACAATACTTGGTAGACGCCCTTATCGCTGGCACATCGATAGATAATACAACCATCCGAGGATTCCCAGGTATCCCCGACTTTTCTTGCAACGTTTCCGATGATGCAGCTATCTTGGATGCATTGTCCGCAGCATGAGCTTTGCGATTTCTTATAGACGAAACCCTACGTGTGATAGAATAAAATTAACAATCATTACGCACAATATTTAAAATTACTTATTTATTATTACTAAAAATAAATTCATTGTTATTAAAATTTGGACAATTTATAGTACAAGGACTGGCAGCATAAACGGACGGTTTTGAAATGAGTGCAACAATGAGGAAATTGCAATAATACAAATTTTTATTATGAAAAATGTTTGGAACTGTTGAGTGCTATGGCAACATTTTAAACTTGCCGCGTTTGGTTTGATATTTTCTGTTAGTTAGTACCTGGTTACTTTTGTTGTGTACAAGTTGGTAGTACACGTTGATGTAGATGTGTGTGTCAAACAAGAGGTAATGCATAGATAATTATTAATGTTTAAGTGGTAATATAAACTGCTGTATATAATAAAGAACTAACAAGTCAAAACCCATTGTTATTATTATCAGGAACTTACAGAAATACATCTTTATTTAGATTTTTTTTTCTTGAAAATTGTGTCCAATAAGTAACGACCTCCATTTCTTACACACTGCTGCGGCAGTATCTTGAAATTTCCCATCGTCTTTAGCAACATAATTGCAATTCTTTGAACATAAACTTTCAACTTTATATATCTCCAGAGGATCTAATCAGACACCGTGAGAACTTGTGAACCAGGAGGCTACGGGAGGTCTTCGTTCTTTGAAATGACGTGTCCGAAAAACATTTCTCCGACCCTCTCGCCATATATGTTGTATGTTAGAGTAATTGGTCCCATTACAAGCTAACTTCTGTGTGATGAAGTGAGAGGCCACAATGATGTGGCCTCTCATGAAGTTCGCGAAGACTGTCAGCCTACCAAAATCGAAAATGTTGCCTCTTTACACACCCAGAAAGATGAACATGGGTTTCATCTGACGTTAGAACGATATTGTTATCGTTAAGGATGTTCAATATTGATTCGGGATACTCTTTTCGGATTCAGAAATGACGACCACTAAATTTTTGCACTGGCAGGATTTTATGTGGATGAAAATGAACGCATCCTCCGAGCACTACGGTCTGGTGTGACGACGTTGAGTCCTGGTAGCTGATTGTGGCAAAGTTTGAAGATTTTCCGGAGTACAAACGGTTCCTGAGCAACTAGGAAACTTATCCCTGGCCGCCAAAGATGTTTCCTTGACATTTCTAACCCAAGCGTATTATCACATTTCGACTGGGACAATCGCTGAGTTTAGGCAACACTGCTCCATTGTATCTAAACTAAATTGAAATGGCGCAGATGAAGCGGCCAATGGTCTCTCCCAACGTCGTCACCCTCAACTAGGGAAAACGTACAGACCATTTCAAAAACATCCGCTTTTCCTATCGGTCCCTATATTTTCCATTAAAAGTGGTAAAAACCAAAAGAACAATTGAATATTGATATCCGAGCAATTTACATAAGAAGAAAAAGAAATAAATCGGTACTTACAAGTGGACATTTCTCATGGCACACCTGTGTGTTCTCCAGCAGCACCAGCATGTTGCTCTTGGGATCGTTAACACATGTCATGGATCTGCATTCGTCGATTTTCCATTGCTCGCCAATGCTGTACAGTTTTTTATCGTATACACAAGCGGCTGCTTCCATAACCGGACAGCAAGGTCCATTGGTGAACTCGTAATAGATATTACCGATGGTGATGTTCCTCTCGTTGACCTTGGCGCAACGCTTCAAACTGCACATTGAGCAATGATTGAAGTTTTCTTCGCCGACGCACTCGCACTCGCGACAAGGGCCGTCTGTCCATTTTTGTCCTGGCTGCAGGAGAATGAAAGAAACAAGCTGTAAACACCTGCTCTACGACAGGCGGTTTCATAACCGCAATCCTTAACTAGTAGAGACTTTATCTTTAGAAGATATTTAATTTCATGTGTTTCGTGAAGCAAATAGGATCTATTTTCAGCTAAAGCCAAGTTGTATGTACAATTTTACATATGATGTGCGCCCCTTTCAATTTTAGACTTCAATAGGAGCAGCCTGAACGTTTCTCTCCTGTAGAGATACCATGTTCTGGTCTATGTTGCCAGTGGGCGCATTCTGTGGAAGTTTGTCAAAAAATTTGACAATTTTTTACTGCCTGTCTACACATTTATACATTAAAAGTCTCCAGATAACATTGATGCGAGACGTGAGTGATGTACACAGTCTTAATAGTAAAATAAAAATGATCACAGCGCCAATAAATATCGATTGATTGCTAGAAAATAAGCTCAAAATATAATAGTTCGCTTCCTAAGATTGCTTTCAAAAAACGAAACGGTGAACAGGTCATAAACAGATATAAGACTACTGGGTCTTATATAAATAATCCAGGAAGTGGACGCCCCAAAATAATAGCAGCCAGAGAGGACTGTCTATTGAAGAGACTTTCTCTTCAAGATAGGAAGAAAACTTCTTTGCAGCTGTTTGTCGAAATTAGTGCAGAAGGTAGTTCAAAAATGACTAAAGTAGTTAGAAGACGAATGCAATAGACAAAAGAACGCTAATATTAGGCAACTAAAGACTGGAAGAGAACGTTGTGATCGTACGAAACAAACACAGAGGCAATTTTTAAAAGGACATTGCTTTTAAACTGAATGCTATCGTCATGATAATGCTAATTTTGGAGGAAATGTTCGCGGCCGCGTGAATATCCAAACTTATATCGATGTTCTAAATGCGACATTATGGCCGTGGTTGGCGGAACTTTCTTCAGAGAAGCGTCTTCTGGATTGCCCTGCCCAATCTCCATGCCTAAATCCAAACGAGTATTTATGGCGAAAACTCAACTAATGAGTTACAAACAATGTTTAAAACAATAAAAATTTCCACAGACAACAACGGGTAAATAAATAATTAACAACTAGAACATATATAAATTTAAGTGACCAGAAACTCCTTGATATCATAAAACCCCCACTTCAGAAGCATTGCCTTGACATTAAGTTTAAAGCTTTGTTCCCCAGCAGTCAATTTCTTTCTGGGAACACGTCAGTCTAAGATACTACACTCTAATTTCATTTCTTTCTCTGGTTTGGTAACTATGAAAGTTTTTGTTGAAGAAAAATGCTTCATTATTCTGGCGGACATAGGTGACAGCTGCCAAAATAAATGCCGATGGAGAGGTGAGAATCTTTTCTCTTTTAAAATATGTTTTGCAGCTATTTCCAAATTCTGAGATGCACAGGAATCTGATGACCTTTTTTTGTAATAAAAAGATTCTCTATGCGTCCACGAAAGTCCACCAGAAGAGGAAACCCTAACACATTAAGGAGTAGACGTTTACGAAGTATGCTATTCTCGCTTTATAGCAAAGAGATCGGATGATATAGCTTGCTGGCTAGATCTTCGATATGTTAAGACCAAGCCTGGCGAGAGTCGATTGAAATATCCAGGAAAGTTATCGTTAGGAACTAACGAATATGTCGTGGAGAAGACTAGATTCTGTGTCTTAATATTTCCTTTTAATTCGCAGCAAACCAATCTTCGGTATCTATTGATTTTTTATTGATGTGTCGCACTAAGAAGGAAGTATCATCTGTATACTCTCGATCCCATCAACATTAGCTGGAAGATAGTTGATGTATATAATAAAGGGAAGTGGGCCAAGAATAGAGTCTTGGGGAACTCCACACCTCATTCGTTGGGATTGCAGATGATTCCATTCCGTCAATCGTAGTCGGGTTAGAAAAGTTTGCTAACGTTCTAACAATTCATTCAATCAGATTTCAGAAGATGTGTATTATCAACAAAGCTATTACTACGGTAATGAAAACTTAAGCCCAAATTATACTGTAATCGATTGCCTTGCGAATACAAAAACAAATTCTTCATTTTTCTTCTCCCTTGAACTTTGAAAAAGTTAACATGTTTATTACCTTCTTTAATACCAATGTATCATTGTATTGCATCCTGGTGACGCATTTACTTTCATGTTGGCAACTCTTGCAGCATTGTCCGGGTACCTGAATCTCGCTGGTAATGGTCGGGCAGTTCAATTCTGGGCATTTAACCTTATCGCATGCTTCTGGCGGTGGTCTAGCTGAGGTTCGGAACAAGAATTTTATTTCCGATACGCAAAGGTACTAGATTAAGTCTTACCAGTCGCAACGGGCCAAACTACACCTGCAATAACGTAAAAAAATACATTAGAGCGGAGATTATAATGGGAGTTCCTACTTTATTAAATAACTTCTTTTTAGAGGACTTTTAAATTCTTTTGGCGAAATAGAAGTAAGTAATAAGAAATAAGTTACCTGGTATTGCTGTCGGTATTGGTTTCACTGCGTCAGCATCTGAGAACAATAATGTTGTAAATCAATGCATTATATAAATAAATAAAAGATTTTCTCATAGGTCATGAAAATAGGCAATGAAATTTTACCGTCCAATCTTTCTTTTTCTTTGAAAATAAGTTACGACGTTAATAAGTATCGTTACATCACATGATACCTTGCTAAGGTTAAAGGCACCAATTTCGAAGGGAAGCCGCTTAATTGTGGCCCATGCTGGTGGCAAAAGGGGTTTTATACCTAACGTACCATTGTTATTGCGTTCAGGTACTGTTTTATTACTTCTATAATACTTAGAAATAGAAATTGCTTTTATGAAAATGCTCAGATTACCAGAGATGAGAGATTCATGGTCTATCATGTACACTACCGTTCATGGAAGTTCGGGCAAGCAAAAGAATGTACGGAAGTCAAAGAAAATAAGAGGAATATTAAATGGCCGTGTATTTAATACTTACATGATTTTGCATATTTTCAAACGCAAATTTATTAAAAAGAAAAAGTTAATGTAATACAAATAATTTAAATCCGATTTTCATCGAAAAATCCACCTTTTGCCTTTAGGACTGCTGCCACTATTCTCGGCATCCGATTCACTAATTTTGTTAATGTTTCATTGGGCAAGCTTGTCCATACCTCCTGGAGAATGGTCCACAAATGTTCCTTCGATTTTGGATACTTTTTCCTAATACATCGGTCTAATTCTTCCCATAACAACTCTATCGGGTTCGGATCGGAGGACTGTGGCGACCATTCCATAATTTTTAGGGTTCTTTCATTTTCTTCTTGCTGCAGGTAATCTGTGCACAATTTAGATTTATGTTTGGGGTCATTGTCCTGCATAAATTCAAATCCACGACCAATTAATCGGACTCTTGACGGTATGGCATTTTCCTCCAGGATTTTCCGATATTCTTCATTTTTCGTTATGCCCTCAATTTTGAGCAAGTCCCCTGTTCCGATTAAGGAAAAACAACCCCAAACCATTACAGATCCGCCTCCATGCTTCACCGTAGGAACTATACACTCCCGTAACATTCTTTCCCCTCTTGATCTGCGTACGGAAACTCTCCGTCTATTTCCAAAAACTTCAAACTTGGATTCGTCAGTCCACAAAACGTTTTTAAAATCGTCCACTGTCCAATCTCTATGAGCTTGTGGCAATTTCAGTCGTTTCAGCCTATTTCCTCTTCGGAATAACGGTTTTCGACAAGCCACTGGCCCATACAACCCAGCCTCTTTCAGCCGACGTTTCACAGTACTCACAGAAACTTTGGAATCTCGCTCATTATTGAATTCTGCAGCAATTTCTGATGCTGTTAGTCCTCTATTGCGCTTACTAATTATTTTTATTCGTAAATCTTCCGCAGGAGTCGTTTTTCTTGACGGTCCTGGCCGATTACGATCTTGCACGTCACCGGTTGTCTTTGAAACAGCTAGAGGCTTTCCACGGGGCATTTTAAACAGTCAAACCGAAATTATTTTATTTTTCACTTGCACAACCACAGATACTTTCAATTTTTCACTTGCACAACCACAGATACTTTCACAATAACAATCTCTTCAGAACTACTGCGTTTACAAATGTTATAATACTTTATAAAGGGTATACGAATATTTCCAGGTAACACGAGTGAATCAGCTAACCCTCTTAGGGATTATTATAAAGCTTTATTGTCACTGTAATTATTGGGGATTTCCAACATAATTATATATTTTATGATAACGGTCTTATAATAGACAAATACTACCTGGAAATTGGTAAAAGGCTTCCAGAAAAGATTAGTTTCAATAATTCCTCACAGAAATGTATATTATATAATTTTAAATTTTTTTCCTGAACAGTTAATATAATTTGTCAACTTGCCCGAACTTCCATGAACGGTACTGTATGTACGATTACAAACTTAATAAACATATTACCATTATTATTAACATAGTGTATGTACATTTTACAAAGCTTAATTGATTTTGTATCTTTATAAGTTCCAATTCTGATGACTATCATGATGAAATTAATTCGGAAAACTTTTTTACTTGGGTAAACGAACAGCTATTACCTAATGTTCCACCCCGAAGCGTACTTGAATGCAAAAGAGGCTGAAATGATGTAGTGGTTTATGGCACACACATCACATGGCCATAGCGTATTAAGATTGCCTCCGTACCTTCCAGATCTGCAGCCCATTGAAAAAATTTGGGCTAACGTTAAACAGTGAGTTGTAGAAGGAATGTGGCACTTAAGCTGGCAGACATGGAAACTCTAATAGAAGAGAAATTTTTAATCAAGGAAATGAATAAAGGTCCAAGCTTCTCACAAAATTCTTTAATACAAAAAGGGTGATCGGTTTCGTGTCACATCCGCAGGCCAGCTAGGAGATTTACATAAAAAAGGATAGGTGTAAAAAATCATTCGACTTAACAATTTTATTAATCAAAGTACTAAACTAAGATCTAAAACTAGTTACAACAATTACTTCATACTAGCGGAGGGAATAGAAAAATTACAAAATGTTTCGATGTCGCTAGTGGATTCTATTCAAATTGTGAATGATGTTCACGCACAGTTATGCGCTGTAGAAGGCGAAATAAATTGGTGTGTAATACGAAAATTTGAAAGTGTTTTAGAGAAAGACTCGATTTTCTTATATTAAGACAAATTTGTGAAGGTGCGTGTGAAGATGCATTAAGTTGTTTCAAAGATTATTTTAAATATGCAAATATAACATCGCTAGATGTCGAACGGTCTTTTTCGGCATTAAGAAACATTTATTCCGCACATCGTACTCACTTGACTGAAACAGCTGTGGAAACATATCTAATGATTCAAATATTTAACAGCTGATACCCAGTTTGTGATTTCACGGAAAACTTTTAAAACGGTAAATGTTTCAACGCATTTTATAATTTATTTCTTACCTTCTATTTTATGTGTAAACTTTTGTGCGCTCACCATGCCTCTGGCTGTTACCGCATATTTGCCCAGGTTAGTCATGAATGTTAACTACATACATGTTAATTGTGTCAGTAAATAGTCAATAAGGGAGAACGCTTAAAAAGAATAAGCGGAAAGAGAGGTTAAGTTAGTGAGAATTGTAAAGGAAGAGAAATAAAAGAATCCTGGTATTGTTTAAATGTTATTTTATTGTGCGTAGTGCGTAAGGAAATAGAAAACACTGTGAGAGACACTTGTCTCGAAGAAGGAAGATGAAATAAATAGAATGTTTATCTTAAAATCCTTAATCCAAGCAGGTTAGCAAGAGAATCTGTCAGTGTCTTACCGTCTCTTGCGGGTGTCACTTGATTTTCTGGACCTATTATAGAAACATAGAAACGATCATTAGATATACTACTCGTTTATAACCATTTTAAAATGATTGTTAACTGGTTTGGTTGGCGGAGCTGCCATATAATACGAGGCTAGAGTGGAAAGTCAGATGTTTTTCAATAGATCGTTGCGGGATGGCAAAAATTATTACATCTTCGGATAGTAGCATCCTTTCTAGTAGTGCTATATGAATTTCATGCCGGTCTGAGGGTTCGTTTTGTTTCGACAGCCTTCGAAAGTGAATACTGTAAACATTTTCGCAGTAATGTTGAGAAAAGTGAATTCTATAAACAGATGAGAAGTTGGAGAAGTACTAGGACTCTGCCTCTTTATATTTTATGGTTCGTAAGTGGTGTCGATATGGCCGAACGAATACAAGTGACGCTTCCTACTCAGAACGCCTCATTGAAACAACTACCGAGGAGGAAATGTTTAATAGACTTCATGACATCGTGTTGGCCGATCGCAGAGTGAAGGTTAGAGATATTGTTGTGATGGGAAACATTTCAGACGAATGAAAATAGTTTCTATTGTGGCATGTGCCTGTTGATGAAACTTTGATTCATCACTACCTGCCAAAATGGAAAGAACAGTCAAAACAGTGGGTTTTACTTGGTGAATGTGCCAAGGAGAAGGCAAAGACGATATTATTAGCGAAGAAAGTCATGGCCACTGTTTTTTTGGGAGCCGCAAGGTATCATTTTTATCAACTATTTAGAAAAGGAAGAAACGATTATATGCAAGCATTATATTCCACTACTGGACACGAAGGATTGTTTAAAAAACGATCTCGTTTTACGAAGAAAATATTACTCTTCCACCTCGACGATGCACTCGTTCTTTCATCCCCCGTTGCGAGTTCCATCCCTTTCCAAACATGAAAAAATGATTGTCTGGGAAGAAATTCTCATCAAATGGAGAGATCATCGCCGAAACAGAGAGCTATTTTGCAGTTTTGAAGAAATCTTACTTTTTGAAGAGATTGAAAAAGCAAGAAAAAAAAAATTGTTTTCCCCAAAACGTATCTGACTTGTCACTCAATCCTCGTAAGTTCATCGTTTCCGTTATGAGCAGCGTAAATTAGTCAACTATCGTTCACGTAGAGTAGTGCGAAATTAGCGTAAGAATTTGTGAGAAGTGTTGCATTAATTTCGTCGATATATTGACAACTAGTCACTGGCGATTGATCAGAGATGGCAAGCTAGACAGTGCCTACCGAATCGAAATCAAATAAAATATTTTTAAAAACATTAATTTATTTTGGAATTTTTTCTAAACTAAATAATAATCAATAGTGTAACCTTCTCCGGTCTTAGCGTTTTAAAATAACGACGCTATTTATGAGAACTATACTTATATATTTATTAGAATGCTATGGCTGACGCTCGTTAAAAACTCTCGACATATTGCTTCATGTTCTACTTTACCGACAATTTTGATTTTATATACAATGCAAATGAAATTCCTGATATTGTTCGTTTATTCAAATTCAAAATTATTGAATATAGCTAGCATGAATACGGAGTGTCCCAAGATTCAATGTTTCAAGCAGTATCTACCCTTATTTGTAGAGATACAAGATCGAGCAAGGTATTGTTGAAAATGGTTTGCAGAACCCTAAAAGATATATTTTTTGAATCTACCACTAGTAGACCTCCCCCAAACCAATTAATCTAAATTGCAGCCCTCATCTTTTTGACTTTATGATTGGAGTACTAGAAGTTAGGAATACAAGGGTATAAACAAAAAATTAATATTACAAATTGTTAACCAAAAAATTTATGCTAATATAGCTCATGGTATTGGTGGAATCATTTCTGGCAAAAAAACAAAGCGAGGGGGAACAGCTAAATCCCGAACATGTTTCTGCCTACCCGGCGTCATCAGCGGGTTCCGCACGTGTTCTTGTCCCTCGCTATTGTTTTTCACCTCTCGAGTATATGTTGCCATTCTCCACGAACAGGATCACGATATAGCCCCCCGCGCCACCTAGCGTCGAGAAACCGTCTCTAGAAGCCATGTCTATGTTTCTATGGTTATTGTTACTAGGCAATCTTTTCATGTATATACAAATTCTTACTTTAAATTTGGTTGTACGTATACAATCGTATAAGTTGTTCGAACAAGAAAGATTAAGATATTTCAGAAGATTAAAAAAGATATTAATTGTGACATGCCTTGTTCCGTCTTTATTTTGAAAATACTCGAAACTAGTCAGTTTTACTTCAATAAATCAATCAATACGGACTGTCTAAGAGGACCTTCTTCTCGGTTTAATAAATGTATATTCTTTTTCTTATAAATCGTTTAGTGAGCGTCTAATTCTTTCGGCGATGTCACGTTCTTAATTAATTTAGAGTTTTCTAATTTAATATTATGCCCGGTTTCGTCTATGTGTGGTGCTACACTTGACGACTCAATTCTCCCATAGCGGTAATGAGCCATGTGTTCTTTGAACCTGGTGCTTATACCCCGTCTCGTTTGTCCAATAGCGTGACAAAGTCTATATCGGAAACCAGTGATTTGCTTTGCCATAACATAACCTTCTGATGATAATTTATTTTGCAGTGCACAGGAATTATTAACAGTTTTTGCAGTAATCATAGCATACAAAGCATGCGTAGAAATTGACATGAAATCGATAAAACTGATATGAATTTAGGTATTAATTGCAAGTTTACCATCACCTGTATTATGATTGATCAGTAGCACTGATACAGTGTCGTGGTAATTTCAAAGTTTGAACAACACTAATTCTTAATACTTGCACTACCCTATGTGAACGCAACTTTAACATCAGTGAGTCTACAGAATTAAAACAGAAGAATGAATTAAAACCTTACCGTTATCGCAAGGCAATGGTAGACACTTTTCTTCGCCGGATACGCAGAGGCAGATGCGACATTTGTCTTTAAACGTTACTTCACCTTCGTAGAAGCTTTCCTTGCACCGTTTTTCCTTGCAGGCGTCCTCATAGACGTACTTCTCGTAGCTATCATCCTTATAAACCATTCCTAGTGGTAGGGTCTTCGGTTCGCAACCTTCAATGCACAACACATCCTTCTCATCGCAGTTAAACGCAACGTCTCTTTGTATAGTTTCGCAAGTTGTTGGTGGACAAGGTGACATACAGGATGTGTATTCAGTATTTCTTAAGCATTGGATTGCTAAGGACGAAGAAGAAGACAATAAATATTACTGCCATAGACGTAGGTTAATTGTAATTAGATTGGTATACAGGGTGATCGTTAATTGATATTACAAACGTTAAGAAACGATAAAGATATATATTATCTGTGATGATTTACAAGTTTTACAGGTTGTAAAACTAAAATAAACGCCTCAACCTTCAGAACATTCTATATTTACTTACGGCAAAGTTGTTGACTACGCCAGTTTATCGGTACACCAAAATTGTTACACATTTGGGCATAGGTTGATATGGCCGTGCAGAGACACTCGCAATCACCACCCAGATCGCATTTACAGGAATCTACAACGCATGCTTCGTAATAACGCCCCACAGGTACCTTTCGGTGGCAAGCAGCGAAGATTGGTCCCAAAAGCACGTCGCAGCTGGTTTTCGCCCACTTGTGTCTACCTTCATCGCAGGCACTCTACAACATTAAACAGGTTTTCAGATAATTTTGCTCATTCATCGACATTCATGTACAGGATGTCTGATTTTCGACATTTTTGTAGACATCTGCTTTAGTTTCTGAGATAGTCGTTAAATAGATTAGCAATATTGCAAATTTACAAGCGCGTACACAGCATATTTTAACCCAAAAAATAATATAGGACAACCTACATACATTCCTTCCCTGCTAACCTTTGAACGTTACAGAAGACGAAGAAGTGAACCGGAAATACACAAGTTAGTTCACAAAAAATATAAATCAACGTGTTTTCTTCTAAAAATGCTAACTTCTGTTTTTCAAAAGGATCTCCTATATAGAGCCTCACAAAATTTGACTTGTAAACAGTACAACACTTCTTGTTGTCACTTTTTTGCAATAAATTGTCGTATCGAGTACAACAATTATGGATTTAGTTATAACACATTCTCTCTTGCTTACTACTCCTTCTTACCAGGTTCGGTGTCAACCCGCATTCAGGATTTGTCTTCCAAAGATTAACGAACGCCAACACAGTGTCATCCTTGTTGCGGGGATCGTATAGTTGAACATCGTCTTCCTTTAAGTTATTGTAGTTTCCGCAAAGGCCAACAACCTAAAACGCAGAAGCAAAATGTCAGAATAAAGATCAGATTTAAGATATACGACGTTAAGTACTTACATTCTTCCTCCATTGAGTATCTAATTTGATGTAAACCCAAGTTCTCTTGTCCCAGAACACCACAACCCCAGCATTGAGAATTTCAACGGTTACAAAGAGGATCTGATCGGTGACAGCTAAATTCTTGAAGTTGGAAACGGGTAATTTGCTCTTCTTTACTAAGGTTATTGTATCTACCGCGTCTTGAACCTTAGCTTCGATCGTGAAGGACTTCAAACAAGTGGCTCCATCGTGGCTGCAACGCTCGTTCTATAATGGAAAGAGAAAATCAAATTCTAACCTTCCTAAAGAAGAATATCTTTCCAGAGTAACGGAAAATATGTATACGAAATCTGTTTTTGCATCGAAATATCGCACTTACCGTGAATATTACGGAAAACCCAACATCGCCGGCTTTTCCCTCAGCTAAAGTATAAGAACACTCTCCTTGGAAATCGTATAGGAATCCATCGAAGGTTTTAACGTGAGAATAACCCCAAATATCGCATTGGGCTTTGACACATTTCCATAGACCATTTATGCAAACGCTACAATCAAAAAAAAAATTATTTCCCATTAAGTTAGAAACAATGAAGAGTTAGATTGGAAATGATAATTTATGATTCTTGAAAAACCAGTTTGTGGTGGATATTATTGAAGATAAGATTACTTGGAAATAAGGATTGACTAATCTTTCTAGGTTTAAGGAAATAACTCGATCTCAATTAAAATTTGGGAATAGGACGTGGGTATTTGAGAGGTCATCTGCACAAGATGCGGATCCAGAAGAATCTTTCTTTCGCAACGCAATTGATCTACCATAGGAGAAAGATTTACTGCAAAGGCTTACTAAACCTGAAGAAGGGAATTAACTTGTTTGAGTAAAACTGAAACCAAGGCGGTATTAATACAATAAGTGTTAAAGATGTAAAAGACTTTTCCTCGTTATGGACACAATGAATAATGAATCAAAATTGGTGATCAAATGAATGTAGAAGAACAATATAGTTATGTTATTTAATGTCAAAATATAGCGCACCTAACATTAAAGATCTATGCTATTTAAACAAATAAAACAAAAACTTTCAACTCTTACAATTGTTCGAGTAGTTAAGTGATGTTCCACATATCTTTGAAATTATCCTAATACGTTCAGAGTTCTTTAAATGCAATTTTTAACTTAAAAAGGTGCTAGAAGAACAAAAAAAGAAATACTCTAATGAAGACTGTATTGATTCTTCTTCCAAAGAACGACAAACTGATTCTGGAGTCGAAATGTACAGGAATTGTTCAGTCCTCTGAACAATAAAAAGAAGCGATTTGCACCAAAAGCTATTGAATATTAAGAAAGCGACCATAAGACATTATCCAAAGCTAATTCATGCTATTATGTTACAATCTATTTACATATGTTTCTTAAAACAAATTACAGAACCTGCTTAAGAAACGATTGATTATATGCATAACAAATAAATGAATAAGTAATAAAATAAAAAGTACCATTTTCCGTTTTGGGTTTGTGTAACTTGGCCATTATTTTCGCAGGTTTTTGGCAAGCAATTGTCTTCATTACATCTCCATTCGCCGTTCTCGCAAATACTGCAAAAGATAGAAGAAATAATTTTGAGTTGCTGTTGTAAATCGTATAATCGATTCTGCTTGTAATATATAGCTTGTGTTTAGAAAAGAATGCTTAGAGGCAATGAAAGGCTATAAGAGGTTCTAAAACATTTTGAGAGTTGGTGGTTCCATATCACCTTTGCCAAAGAGAAACTTACCATATTTTACAACCATCTTCCTTAATGTTCTTTTCCGTACACCTCTTTGGACATTCTTTCTGGGTACATTCCCAAATTCCATTGATGCAATTGCTAAAAATAATCACCAGAAAAAGATTAATTCATTTTTTGGACCTTCAAACTAAAGCCCTATACTTACCATACGTTACAATCGTCAACTTTCTTGGATTCGCCTTCAGTAGGACAACAGTGATGCTTCGTACATTCCCAATAAGCGTCCTTACATCGACTATGAAAGAAAAATTTTGCTCAGGAAATGGAAAATGAATAACATTTTATTTGAATAATGAATACAATGATGGTTTTCGCTTTTAAGCTTGTTTTATTATCTTTTAATATGCAAATAAGCTATTGATTATTCTAGTATTGTAGTCGTTTGAAAAATCATTGCCAACGATGGGATTCGAACCATTCGTCCGTTATATTTATAAAAGATAAATTAGTTTTAGAAACAAATATGACTGTTACGCATTTTAAATTCTTAAATAGGACTTACCACGTGTTACAACCTACTTTCTTGATCTCATTTTCCATACATAAATCTTCACACTTCTCTTGTTTGCAGTCCCATGTATCCTCAGAGTTACATACGCTGAAATACAATTTTAACATAAGTATTTCAAAGAAGAAAACACCCTAGGAGGTATTTGGGAAAGGAAATAGAATTACTGACATCTATAAATGGCAACAAATACTATCATTTAGGACTGTAGAATGCAGTTGTAGTTAAAATAATGTCAGGTTCAAATAGGCTAGATCAAAACTCAATGAAAGAATATCTAATATTTGTTTGATAATCAATGGTTAATATTATTTCTTTTCAAATGGTTTAACAACACGTTCTAATCGTGTATATGACTATTTCTGTAAAAATGTGTATCTTGGATAACCTCAGCGTCTTTAGGAATGGATCTCCTTTCTGTTTCTAAAATGACGGACACCATTGTGTTCTGCGCTACCTTTAATCGCCAAAATCAAAGGAAATATTTTGCAAACAATATTCGTTACTAGGGTAATCGTCTCCAATATCATTTACAAAAAATGTCAAGGTCATATTTATTAATGTATCCTATGTAATGTGATATACAGGATGTCTCTAAATATCCTGCACAAACCATTATGTATGTTGATCAATTATAAAATTAAGTTGTAAGACAAAACTCTCTTACATCCAAGCTGAATGGTGCCAAAGTCCTGAAACCTAAACACGAATTTTTTAGATCCATGCAGCTACATACAATCAACTGTTTTTTTAATAAATTTCACCATTTTATCAACACATAAAAAAATCCCTTTGTAATCTTGTGTATCTACCTACCATCTATTGCACCCCTCCTGCAGAGTAACACCTCCTTCTTTGTAGCTTTGTCCATTAAAATAGCAAGGACATTCATCGGGTCTAACGCAAGCTTGAGACACTAAATCTAAAACGAAGCCCTCCATGCACTCGCAGTCCTCTTCGCATATTGGTATGGGGACGATTTCGAAAGTATGCATATTCTGAAAAACGCTTGTTCGAGATTAATTACCATTAACGACAATAGATGTCGCCATCGATATGTACCTGGCAAGATTTCGGCGCGGGATACCGGCAAGCGGTGTAAACCATGAAGTTATAGATATCGCACTTGTTGTCGAGCTGTTTCTGATTGGGGATATTAGCTAATTCCTCTGGGGTTGGGGTTGATGTTTGCCATCTGGCGTTTACGCATGTTCTGTTCAGAAAAGAAAGTAAAGGTTATAATAATTATGTATTCATCCTCATTCTTTTTTTTTGTTTGTTTGTGTCTACCGTTCACAACACTCTATGTACGGACGATATGCAAAACGATAAACTGATCAGTAGAGCGGGCCAAGAGCGCCACGCGCCAGGTTTGCAATCAGGCTGCCGGGCGCATATATGTATGTAAACATAGGTAATTTAAATATGTAATTATTAGGACGAGGACCAAAACCACTGTCTATTACGTCGTGAAGACGCGCAAATATACACCTGCAGTTTGGGTGTTCGTTGATAAATAGGGCGTTGTTCACAGTGGGCCACTACAAAAAAAGTTCATTCATCGACGGCTACGAACTAACAGCGCGCTTATTCATTTACGGATGACGCGCTCTATTCATCAACAAATGACGAGTCTGCAGATGTTACGTTTGCACCACTTCGTGGCATACTAGAAACAAGCGTCGGTGTGCTCGCTTTAGTGATTATGTCTAACGTAACTATTAAAAATAAACGGCCATTACCTACGAAAGTTAATAAATTTCTTAGTGAATTTGTGGATTTACACTACAATGGGAGTACAATTTTCTGTAAAGTTTGTAAAAAGAAACTACTGTGCTGGAGCAAACGTGATTGTGAAAGACATATAAATAACGCACACCACAGAAATAAAAGAAATGGTGTGTCACAACAACGTCAATTTCAATTAGAATTGCTTTTAACGTTTATGGTATGTGGTCTACCACTTCGTATACTTGATAAAAAAGCATTTCGAAAATTCTGGGTACATACAATACCGAGTGGATACTACCATCTCGGACAGCGTTACGGAGAGATATTCCACGAATACGTGAGGACATTGAAAATCGAATTAAAGCCGAATTAAAAGATAAACAGCTGTGGCTATGTCTTGATGAGACGACAGATTGCAAAAAAATTCTATTTTGAATATAATAGTGCGCGTATTAGATCCTATTAAACCAAATTTTGCAATTCTATTAGCCAGCAGAAGATTAAAACAGTGTACTAGTAAGGCAATTACGGCCGTAGTTCTCGAAACGTTACAAAAATTTCAAGTGTCAACCAGTCAACTGTTGTTGTTCATGAGCGATGGTGCAGCAACAATGTGTAGTGTAGGCCGTTCCTTAAAGAAAAGTGTGAAGGACTTTTACATGTTACGTGTAAAGTCCATGCTTTACATCTTGTGGCACAAACTATTCGAGAGTGTTACCCGGAGGTGGATGCATTAATAGCAAACACAAAAAAAGTGTTTCTCAAAAGTCCTAAGAGGACTAGGGCATTCCACAGGTTATGCCCTGGTATTCGAGAACCACCACAGCCCATTCTTACGCGTTGGGGAACGTGGTTAAAAGCCGCTTTTTATTATAATGAACATTTTCAAGAAGTCAAATCCGTTATTTTGCAATTCGTCCCTGCCGAAGCTAGAGCTATTAGGATGAGCCAGAAGGGGTTTCTCGATATTTCTGTTGAAACACATCTAAAGAATATTAGCAACAATTACGAAGGGTTAGTAGACGCGATAGAAAATTTGCAAAATTCTGGATTGTCGTTGGTAGAATCAGTGCAAGTCGTGGACGAAGTTAGTACATTGTTACACAGTATAAACGATGCAACAAGTGGACGAGTTTTAGCTAAGTTCGATACTGTTTTAAAAAGAATCCGGACTACACGAGATTAAGACAAATGTGCGATGGGGCATCTGCAGATTCCTTGACTAAGTCTAAAGATTATTTTAATTACGCCTGTCTTACTTCGGTAGACGTGGAACGGTCGTTTTCGAAATATAAGAACATTTTTCGTCTCGGCGAACATCCTTCACCGAGGCAAATGTGGAAACTTATCTGATGGTGCAACTTTTTAAACAAGCCTATCCGCATTATTAAGAAGGATAGAATTTATTTATTATATCTTTATTTACAGTTACATTATTAAGTACAACAGAATAAAAAAGCGTTCAGTTTCTCAGTTATTTCCTTATTACATCCCATTTCAACGGCATACCGTTTTCAATCAAATAAAAATCATAATGAAAATGAAAACACCTCATGGTGTACATATCATATATACATATATATATATATATATATATATATATATATATATATATATATATATATATATATCCGCTCTAATTACTAAACATTATTATTGCGTCAGCTTTTATTTTTTTACTCTTGTGTATTAATTTCGAAATATCACATATCTGCTGTGACTCACATATACGCTATTTACAATAAGCGCCGTTGCGCCTGATTCCGATTCTGTTGATGCAATTTGGCCCGCTCTACTGATCAGTGTAATTTTGATATTGAATTATTAAAGAAGGATGCATTTTAGATGAAAGAAAATGCATATTGGGCACTTCCTTCTTAACAGGGCAAAGTAACTCTGTGTACTCATATAAAATCACGCTAAGGAACAGCTTGCAAGTCAAAAGCATTAAAATATAGTAACATAACCTCAACTTACAGCAATTCCTTCTGGCTGTTTATGAACCGGAACCCTGGCGGGTATACAATGCCATTGATACGGCATTTACATTGGTCTACAGGTACGCATTTCCCACTTTCATCCATAGTAGTACCGGGTTCGCAGTTGCAACCTTCTACGCAAATTTCTGCGCAGTCTGGTCGCATTGACAGATCTTCACAAGTTCTTGCGCACGCGTTTCCGCATTCTTGATACACCTGACCTGCAGGACAAGGTAGGCGACACTCTGGAATTGTATTACGCCAATTGGTGACGATCTTCTTTCTGCCGCACATCTCGGCTACCATAGCAATTTGATCGCACGAACATTTATTAGGCTGAGGCGATGGAAAAAAAATAATAATCGTGAAATGAAATATTAATAAATACTCACATCCTCTTTGCACAGACACGTGTCGTAAACGCAATTTTCGTACATGGTGTCTATATCGTCGATTTCACATTCTGCAAGCGAAAAAAAAAAGTATAAACGTCATAATTCCCTAGAATGGCATTTTTTTAACGCTCTATGTCAGGTGTATGAAGAATGCGTATGGTACTTCTAGCTACAAGTAAGAAGAGGTTGGTAAACGCAATAAGACACAGAAAAAGGCAAAAAACAAGGGATTGGAGATAATGTAGAGAAAAAGAAATACAATGAAGTAGAAAGAAATCGGAATAAATCAGAATGAAGAGATAGAACTGAAAACAGAAGATAGAACACAATACAGCTTTAAAAAGATCAACAACTTTAATTATTTGGGAGTATTAGTAAGCAATAAAGGAGAAGAAGGAATGGAAATCCAGAATCAAATTAGAAAGAGAACCAGAACCTTAGCAGCACTAAGAAGTGTGTTTGGATCACAATATGCCTTAAGAAAAGTTAAGTTCCAGGTGTACCAGAGAATAGTAAAGCCAATTGTACTTTACGGAAGCGAATTTTGGAAGGTAAATAAATCAAAAAGAAAGAACTTGGTAGATATATGGGTAAGGAAAGTTTTGAGGAAGATCTGGGTAGGCGTAAGAGAAGAAGGCAACAAGACAAGAAGAACTTGCAGCTGTAAGGGTAGCCATCTAAGTATTTCATAGGTCGTAAGGGCCCCCCAGAAATTAGATGAAATGAGATCAGCAGATGTTACAAGTACAAAACAAGTTTTTAGAGGAGGTATAATTGGCAAACGACAGCAAGGAAGACCAAAAATAAAGTGGATAGATGCAGTAAAGAGAGATGTGGAAGAAATGGGAATTAGAGATTAAATAAAAATGGAGAGAGATCTGCAACTAAGCTGTGAGCCCACGTTGCTTACCAAGCTGATACTATACAAGGTCATTCACGATGATGGCATATTAAAAGTATCTTTCTGAAATTTTGGGAAGGTAAGCATATTTTCAACTTCATAGCGGTCTTGATTAAATCAGAAACGGATATGAACCTTCTTATTTCAAATGGTATGCCCTGCATATTACGGATCCTTTGGACTCACCTTTCAAAGACAAGTTCAACAATTTACAATATCATAGATCAATTTTTTCTGAACAATTTGACAAATGCAGAGTTTAACTTAAACATGAATATCTTCTGTTCGGTATTACCCTTATTAACCAGTTTTAAGATTTTTATTGGCAACATAAATTCCTCTTTATTGCGGGAAATACATATCTAAAATGTTATACTAAGTCTTCCAGAAACCTGGTCCAAACGCCAACATCATGAGATCGATTATTTATTACCAATGAAAATCAACCTTATGCAGATAGCTTGCCTTTTTAAATTAAAGATATCATATATTTTTTTTTGTAAAAAAATCGAATCCGGATATAATAAAGCTCAGATAAAAAATTATCACTTCGAAATGATGCCTTTTCACGCACTACTTTAATGAATAGCTTTAGAAAAGCACAAGCTTCTACGTAGATTCTCGTCGCAGCACTCTGTGTATTTAAATGAAAAAATTATCTTCATAGTTTCATATTCAATCTACTACGCATTTTAAGTATAGGGTAATAATCTATCAGATTCTGTGAAAATATACAGGGTGTTCCATTAAAACAATGAAATAACATGAATCGAACTTGGCAACGATATCGATGGCCATAGTATATATTTAATAGCTATAAATGGATCAATTATACTTTGGTGCGTTGAAAAACTCATTGCCCAAAGACGGGGTTCGAACCATGCATCCTAGAAATCGACTAAATCACTAGCTTCTTGAATCTATCTTTGATCTATCAAAGCAGGCGTTAATATCAACAATAAAAATTAAAAACAACAATACATATTTTCTACATTTTTTTTATTAATTGTGAAGAAGAAGATTTGAAATGACTTACGTTTGAAAAGATGTCCCTTAATTGCACTACAAATCTTCTCCGCGGCTGGCCTAGCGCTTGGATTAGCTTCGCAAGGATGCTTCGTTTCTGCGCGAGACTCGTCCTGACAGGAGGATTCGGTCTTCCAACTGTTTCCGAACGTAAGAGGATCATTAACGATCTCGCCTAATGGTGTCATAAAGTCGTCGCTTTGGTCCTCGGTGTAGGTGCCTAGGAGACCCTAGAGAATCCACAAAGAGAAGCAAAAATTGGTGGAGTGAAAATATGCAGCCTTAACAAAACATGCGTACCATAACTTGGCCTTCCATCTCTACAGGTATTCTGACGGTGACCGAACTGTAGCCGTCCCATTGGACCTCCACGGCGTTGGGTAACTCAGCTGGATGGAGAAGAAAATATAATATATTAAGGGTTGATACAAGAAGTTCAACTAAAGTGGCTCTAACCATAAATTAAAAAAAAAGATGGTGTTATGGATTCCTTACCTAAAACATAGCTACTGGATGGTTTGGTAATCACAGTATTGCCTATTTTGTAGGGGAATCTTTTCACCGTAACATTATTGACGTTAACTTCTAACTTCGGCTTAAATTCTATTTCTTCACCTTCCATTCTTATAATCAACCTACGGGTCCAGGATGGGGCGTTGGAGTTGTAGTTTTTCTAAAAATTTGTTACCATTGTTTGGATATTGTAATGTACAGGGTGAGTCAGCGGTTTACCGAAGTCCATTTGTTCCTCAAACTAAGATAAAACTAAATCTGATTAAGATATGCTTGTCAGACGCCTGCGTAGAGCGTTAAATAAACTGTTTGAGTGGTTGGTCAGATGGAAATTGCAAGCTAACAGCGAAAAAAGCGTAGCGCACAAATTTACAAGGAGAAGGAAGCCGGCTCCGAAAAACATAGAGATCGACTAACACGGAAGTCACAGGTTGAATTCGTAAGTGTAAAATTCTTCAGAGCTAAAGACTTGATTATTGCTCTGTTATGCAAAAACAGCATCCTTTATCTACGGACAAAGATGCTCCTCTATAAGCCTGTCTTAGACCAGTTCTAATCTGTGATACTTTTACTTGGATGACCGCTGCTGTAACACACATTGATAAGCTAGAAGTATTACAAAACAAGACCCTTAGACTATCAGCCCGGGTCCCTTAGTTTGTCAAAAACGATCAACTACGACAAGACCTGGAGATCCCTAGCGTAAAACTGTATCTTGAAAAGCTGGCGAAGAGCGCCTTTGAGAGAATAAAAAACTCTTGGGACCCCCTGATAGTCGAGATAGCAGTTCTAAGGTTGTCCGCTTGAACAATGTTTGTTGGGTAATAACTTGCGTACTTTAAACAAAACAGTTCTATATATTAAGAGAATAATCGAACTTTGCCATACTGTTGCATTGACTCATCCTGTATAATAGTAACGAAGTAGAAGGACATAAATATACCGGATGTACTATATTTCCTGTTACATCAAACAACTTACGACAAATTTTCCTCCTTCCCATACATAATGGTCGGCTACTACACTGAAATCGTTGCCTTTTACCAAGTAATACGAGCACTTTCCCATGAAATCGTAGCGTTTCCCATCAAAAGTCTTATAATGAGGATCACCACTGCATGAACCATCTGCGTGACATTGCGGATGCTTAAAGAATTATCAAAAAAGAGCGTTAAAGATTTGAATATAAAAAAAAATCCAATAGTAATACGTACTGTGGGACAGACGAATTTCCCGTCAGTGCAGACGCAAGTGTGACATTTCTGTTTGATAGTATCACCCGGTTGATAGGTCCTACCGCCGTACACGCATGGGCATTTCTTCTTGATGTAACACTTCCCATCGAAGAAGAAGGTGTTGGGAGCACAATAGCAACCTTCTTCGCACTTCCCATTACCCTGTCCCGTTGCCTCAACGTCGCTGCAGGTCTGAATGCCACCTTTAGGAGCACAAGGGAAGTATTGCAAGCCACCAATACACTCATCTGAAACAGAGTTACAATAGAAATTAGTTTTGTTCTTTGCGTAAATTGGTTTATTTTATCCAGCAATCTTCGAAGGGGTTAGCATAGAGAATAACTCTGTAACTGGAAAGAATTCATCTAAGATTTTAAAGGTTTTCATGCTTAGAATTAAGCCTTCTTTGTATCTTTAAAGTCTAAAAGTATGGTTCAGAAACACCCTGTATGTTATTTTTGTAGTAACCAGCGTGATGTGCCAATACGCCCCATAGCTCGGGTTACTGGGATCCACGTCTTTTTGCATGTAGGGAAACTTTCTATCTACAACGAAATTTCATAATAAATCTTGTTATTTTCCGGAGCTTAATTTTCCCATACATCACAGTTGGATTGATTCAGTTAGTTCTCTGTTATCTGTTTATCATATACGAGGGTAGATTGACAAGTTTCCGGGATCGCTGCTTGGGGGTTGCTATTCTCCAAATACTTTATGCCGTTGTGTTGGCAAGTCTTTCATATCAATTGACTGCAAATGTCAAATCGATCTGTCAAATAGTCTGGTTTTGACAAGCATTGAAGTCAAGTACCTTTTTGTGTTTTCAATTATGGATAAAGACGAAGTTCGAGCGGTCACCAAATTTTTCTATTTGGAAAGAAAAACCGCAACAGAAATCAAATCAAGGTTAGATGCCGTTCTCGGGGATTCATCACTTGCATTTTCCACGGTGGGTTTTTGGGTTTCGGAATTCAAGCGTGGCCGCACGCATACAAGTGATGGACCACGTTCAGGACATCCGAAAACGGTTACCACGCCGGAAATTGTAGATAAAATCCATGACATGCTTTTGGCAGATCGCCGAATAAAAGTGCATGAAATTGAGGAAGCCGTGGACATCTTTTATGAACGAGTAGTTCATATTTTACATAATGAATTGGGTTTAACAAAGCATTCTGCAAGATGGATGCCACATTTTTTCAATTCGAAACAAAAACGCATTCGAGCTCGAACCTCAGCCGACTGTTTAAAAGTGTTTACGAGGAATCCAACGGATTTGATGATATCTGGATTCATCACTACACACCAGAAACAAAAATGCAATCAAAACAGTGAATTGAACGCGGTGAATCGGTTCCGAAGAAGGCAAAGACTCGGCTGGAAAGGTGATGGCATCGGTTTTTCGGAACGCAAAAGGAATTTTGCTAATTGATTATCTTGAAGAAGGAGAAACTGTTACTGGCCAATATTACACAACACTTTTGGACAAACTGAAAGCAGCAATTCAGGGAAATCGTCAAGAAAAAAGTGTTGTTTCACCACGACAACGCGCCCACTCATTCAAGTGCAATTGTTCAGCAAAAATTAACAGAATTGAAGTTCGAAATCCCTCCGCATCCATCGTATTCGCCTGATTTGGCTACGTCGGACGTCCACCTGTAACCAAAACTCAAAACATTCCTGGGTGGAACAAGATTTTGGTTGAATGAAGAATTGATAGAGGCTCTAAACGATTATTTTGGGAACCACGAAGAAGGTCACTTTCGGGAGGGAATCGAGAAGAAGTGTGTTGAACTTCGAGAGGATTATATTAAGAAGTAGAATATAACTTGAATCTGACTTATTTTCTTTTCATTGTCATTCCGGAAGCTTTTCAATCTATTCTCGTAGCTGTGCTTTTCGTCTTAGTTTAATTAACAATGCAGGGATACATCAAACAATGGTTGGCTGCCAGATTTTATACGAAGCCCAGCAAATTTGCCACTGAGACACATATTACCTTAACCAAAGCCTGGGCAGATGCCACTTTCTCTAATTGTTTTTGTAGTGGTACAAAGCTATTAAATAGGTTGAGGAAATGTTGAAGATGATTATCATTTCGGAAAATCAATATCTTCAACAAGTGATCAAAGGATGGTGCAAGCTGTACTTAATGGCGAAATCCACCACATTTTAGGTGTATGGATGGTATACCATGGTAATGGCTTATATTACACTTTCAATTCAAAAATTTCTACTGGCTTTTCTTAAGAGTTCTTTTAGGCATTTCACACAGTTTCAGCTTGACATACCAGAATGCGTGGTTGTTACTAATTAAGCAGCATTTCACAGTGAAATTATGTCCAAAACTATGAAATAGGATTCCCGAAAGGATCTGAACAGTGTTACTGTTCAACATAATAGTTCTGAGAATTCTGATGATCAGGTGATAATGAACAATCAAATATAAGTCTTAAAAAGAGCCAAATAGATGGCAAACACTTTTAAATAAGTAAAATCAGATTAGCAAAATTAACTTACATCTGCACGTCTTATCATCTCTCCAGGCGATCGGTTTACCACCAGCGTTATTACTAGCCTTTACATACGCATCCAATGTTCCACAGAGACAGTCGATGGGGTTGACTAAGCGGCAGGAGCAATAGTCCCGTATGCAGGCTTCCATGTACAATTCAGGATCTATCAACTAAAAACAAGATTAAATTACAGCGAAAATCATTTCGAATACGACGACGTACCTTGTGGGCCTCGCTGAAGCGTGGTTCTTTGAGAATTTTACAAACATTTTGAGCCTTTTGTATTCTAGCTTTGTTTCCTCGACACGGTGACTGTATATCTATCGCTGTTAGAGGAGATAGTTCTGGGAAACATAATAAAGATTTATTTACTAATTATCACAACTATAATGATTTAATTTACTTACTGTCGACCTGCCATTCCCCCAAGAATTGTCCTAAGTTTGTAGTCTGAGCACCATTGCCTAACATCTGATCATTACTGGAGCACTTATCGTTGTTTCCGCAAAGTCCGGACATCTCAAATTGCCTATCGTTTTCAACGGTAACTTCTACCAAATTCTAAAACGAAAAAAATCACTGAATAATAACTAATGATGGCCGCAAACGCCAACCGAATTCTACAAGAATGTTAGAAAAGAATAAATATCAAACACCTCTAACCTTTTCATCCCATTTCACCACAAGACCTGTCTTTGTAAGCTCGACGAAGGTCCTATAACCAGGCTGATGTATCCTTAGTCCATCTAACTCTGAAGGTATCTGATAGGACTTCCTATCCGTGGTAAATGTAACTTGACGTTGAACTAAAACAACGTTAATTTGTCAACGAGATGATACCCAAAAGTGAAATTTGAATCATGTACGCAGTTACAATCAAATGAATTTGATCAAAATATTGAATAAAGGCATCGACTTTTAAACCGATACGCCCGTCACTCAGCTGACTACAACCTTTCTAAAACAAAACGCAGAACTTACCATCTAGACTTAGTTTGTAGGTTACACCGTTATAAAGTATATTCACGAAAGTATGACAACCTTGTTTTTTCCTCCGGCATTCATCATTAAAACCTCCAACGTCAATCCTAAAGCTGCTGCCGCCCACTTTGGAACTCACCAACGTGTATGTGCTGTCGCTCTTGAAGCTAAAAGTTAAAACAAACGGTGCAGTAGATTATAAAGAACTCTCTATTTAACTAACAAATAAAAATTTAGAAAAAAGGAAATTAAAACAGAACATAACAGAAAAACTAAATGGAACCAATGTCTTTGAATTATTTTCTTGTTTGACGGTTGTTTATTTTGACAGTTAGGTATTTTATTTGACAGTTCTTAGTCCCCATTATCTACCCTAAAAATCTCCTTTGCACGTTATAAATCACGCTGTATATATAGTCAACATGTTTATAACGTGATATCGCAACATTGGTAAAATAAATTTTCATAAACCGTATACTGTTTTCTGGCAATAATAAATGTAACAGATTTCACGATTTTGAAATAAGAAAGGGAAAGAATTTCCCGAGCTAACATACACAATTAGAACATTTAGAACATCAATAAAATGTGTTATAAAAATTTCCACAACTGCAAAACAATGTATAATAATAACAATCTTTTGTTGCTAAATACTGTGAGCACTATTTGAACAGAATATAATAACGTCGATTTCAATAATACTGACTGTTACTTGACAATGGACCCGTTTGTATACAGAATTACTCCAAATATTGTTGCCTAAAATCATATTTCATTTTTAATGCACTTTCATCTACATAAGTTTGGAAATTAATATAACAAATGTCACATAAAGTCAGCACAATTCAGGAAATTACAAAATATGAGATTATTTTTTCCAACGCATTGGAAAATGTTGAATGCACTAACTGCTTTTATTCTGATTTCCTTACCTATTTACCAATAAATACAGTTTAATTGTTTTTTGATTTTTTTAGCCAAAATTGTTTTTAAATTGTTATTATTTTATGTGAACAAGAATAGATTGCCAAAACCTTCATTGCTGCATATCGTCATATTTCTTAAGTTAAAATATAACATATATGGTATCGTTGGATTCGCCTTTTGATTATCTTTTCAGAAATGTAAAAATATAGAGGATGTTCTGCTTAAAATAAGAAAGTTGACGTCACTTCCGGTGAAACCAGAAATATAATTTAACTGTCGATAACGGAAAAAGTTAGCTGACAAAAAATAGAAATCGACCTATTTTTTCCAAAAACGTTAGCTTCTATCATTCAAAAGTTAGCATGGGGGGGGGACACTTTAGGTCCGCACTGTACATAATTTTTCACATTGTTTGCCACGATATTTGATATACAACATTACTTTTTCAATGGTGTTGTGGATTTTAATTTTGTATATAAGTTGCTGAACGATGTTAGATGATGAAATTACCCAACAAGAAATAAAACAAAACCCTACAAACAAATATCAAAAATTGAATAATGACTTCAATCAAAAAAACATTACTCTCAAATTATTATTTGATAATTTGATTTAATCAAATAATCTGCCATTATTGACACAAATTGATAATGCGTTTAGGCCACACAAAATATATTTGATTACGAAAACAATACAAATTATAAAACTGTCAAATTTTGTTCTCGAGGCCTTATTTTGAGATGAAACGTTTTTCTTTTTTCTTTAATAGCTCAAAAAGTATCACGTTTACAAGGAAAATCCCTCATATGTTCTTAAAATAAAAATTATTTTCCATTAACTGGTGTAAAAATATACAGGATGTACTATTTAAAAAAGTATATAAAATTGGTAAAATCTACAAAAGTTTAATTCATTTTTTACCAGATTTGTACAGATTTAGATAGCTTATTAGAAATACTAAAAACATTATCTGAATTTTTTTTGTATCTATAATAATTTCGGAGAAAAACGGTGTTTCTAATTTTCATTTCCACTCTGTATATATGTCAAACAAGACAACATTAAACAACTTTAAACCTTGTGCGTCGACAAGAAAAAAATATTCTTATACATAGAAAACGATCTCTCCACATCTAAGGAAGTTACATTTGCATGTTGAAACTGTTTTTCAAAATCACTTAAAAGTTCACTATTCTTACACTTATTTAAAATTTTTATTAAAATCGGGATTTTTCCTTAAAACATCTGCCAACTTTTGACTAGCGCATAATCCTGGCGTATCATTTAATGTGTGTAATTTATTTTTTACACTCTCCACTATGTCTAATGATTCTTGCAATGACAATTCAGTACATTGTAGTTTTCTGATGGCATCTAGTAATACTGTATAATTGGTACATATTGTTGTTAAATCTTCTAAAAGTTGAAGAATTTGAAATTCTCTTTGACTTTCTCTAATTGCTTTGGATTCATTCCGATTAAATCGCATTATAACTGATTGAATTTGTTGAAAATGGATCAAATAGTAAGAAGCTGCTGTTAGCCAAGTACCCCATCGCGTTAAAATTGGTTCAGGAGGTTCTGGAATACCTGGACAAAATTTACGAAATTCTTTTAAACGTTTAGGAGATTTACGAAACACTGCTTTAGTACTTCCAATCATCCGATCAACGTTTCCGTAATGTTGTCGAACAACTTCACCAACTAAATGCAAAGCATGCAGCACGCAGGTTATATGTATTAAGTTAGGAAATATTGTTTTAAGGATCGCCCAACACTTAACATCGTTGCTGCACTATCTGTCACAATCATCACAACTTGATCTTGGGCAATTTTAAATTTTTTCAAAGCGTTCATTATCACTTTTTGAATATTTTCCGCGGTACGTTGTTGAATACGTTTGCAAGCTAACAAATATCGAGATGCTGTGTTCTCGCTAGATAAAACGCGAGCTGTTACATTCACAATACTGTTTTTCTTTATATCGGTCGTCTCATCCACGGTAATCCATATTTTTTGGAACACAAATCACGTTTATACACATTTTCTAGCATCTCTTTCATTCGCGGCAAATGATTCTGTAATTGTGTTTGTGAGGGTAATGGGTACTTTGGAATGTATTGTCGCCAAAAGCGTTTTAAAAGCTGCTTTTCTCACCAACGACAACGGAAGATTACAAGAGGTAAACATAATTAATAAATGTATGAGGAATAGTGTATAAGGTATTTCAGTTCTTGCACTTCTCATATGCTTAATGCCATTAGCATGCCTCTGGCAATCAGTTCTGTCCAATGCAGCCAAACGAACATTGCATATTAAGAAAAAAATTGCACTACCGTCATATTTTAAATGGGGAAAAAGTGACACATACTTATGTACATTAGTAGCAAATCTATTACGAGGCATTGTTTTCTTAGGTATGTAAATATTAGTTCTATATAAAACGATACACTAATTATGTACTTGGTATAATACTACAAAACACAAAAAACACCAGCTATATTTTCAAAAGCGACACGTAAGTACATAACCTTGACCGTTCGACTAATCTCTGCAACAGCTCAACCGGTACTAAAACGAAATCTCTCTCAGCGCGGTTTAACATGATTTATATTCAAGGTCGACAGTACATGCCTGCTTCTCTACCGGTTTAGTTTATTTATGAATTTTTCGTATTCTTATATTAACCCGTAATACCGACGCCTATGCGAGTCCGCAAGTTTAGGTTACTCTAATCATCAATTCAATTTTGAAAACACAAAAATTTTAAAAAGGAAATTAATTATAAAGCCAGATGTATCTTAGGAATGGTCAAAATCCAAAAATAAAAAAATTCAATCAATGACAGAATTGAATTAGAAAATTTGTCTAAAATATACTTTCCGCTTTTATAATAATATAATTAACAATTTGGCAAATAAACAATTTTTTTAAAAATCAATGCATAAATCAAATATTAAAGATATAAATTTTTGTATATAAACAAAAAGACTACGTAAAAATTTTTCCAATTTTTTCTTTCGGTCTGGCTTTGCATTTTTGTGTGATACAATATTTTAATCTCTTTGTGAATATTTGTAAACGTATAGCGTTAATACTTGTACTGTTAAAAATTTTAAAATAATGTAAAAATAAATAAATTAGTTTAATTACAAAAATCAAAATATTAATAAAGAAAAATCTGCGACAAAAAATTTGTTAAATTGTAAATTGCTTGTAATATAAATATATTAAAAACAGAACTAATGATTACTGTATCTTCTAGCCAATGTTTTAAATCTTTTGATAAAATGGCGTGTTCCATCGAAACGTCAAGACAAAAAAAAATTGAATATACAAGTTAAGGCCACCAAAACTCAAAAGTTTTATTTATTAGAATTATTTGTAACTATTTACTTACCGCATCTTGTAGAGGGTTGTATCCTGAAAGACCAAAGAAAAATTCAATAATTAATCACTTAAAAAAAAGCCTATAATAAAGCAATAATAACTTACGATTACTTTCACACTCTTGTGTTGGTATAATTGCCAATTGGTGAGTGTTCGCGATTAGGAGGCAGATCAAAGTCAGCCGCTTGACCATGATTAGAACGATCAACTTCGGAACTCGGAAGAAATCGCCTATTACACCATGTATATGCGTCCAGTAAGAGCTGTACACTGGAAGTGATTCCAAAACTGAGACGAAATGGCAGGCTACAGGGCTTATAAAGCAGAGACATCTGCAGTAATTAAGGTTTTCTTATTTGGTTAATGATAAGAACTTGTTTTGTTGTATCCTCATCCCCTATAAACAAGGGGATTCCTGTACCTCATTAAATTATCGTTAAGGGAATAATTTGAAAACATTACATGGAAATATAGGCATAACGCTAAGAATTCTGTTGATCAAACAAATCTTTCCGAAATGAACACTTATCTTCGATCAAGATTATCGTGGGAACAGATTATTGGCCTAACAATAATTTTTTTCGATGTTAGGTACTCTATGGGAAAGTATGAAATTGGGAAAGACTTGCTATTTAATTTCAAACGTTATTTATTAAAAAAAAATCATAATTAAGTAAGAATTTTGAAAATAAAACAAATTTCTTTGATTTTGATCAATGTACATGCGCACATTGCCACTGTTTTTATTTTTAAAGAGAAAAAATTAAGGAAAAAGTTATAGATAATTATAGAAGGTGTCTCACAAGGAATCGATCAATATATTAAAAAGTATACATTGGAAAATTTTGAAAATTTGTCAGTACACTAAAACCAAGATGTACTATTCAACTAAAATATTTTCAATTATCTAAGACTTCCGGTTATACCGGAAGTAGCTGTCAATTTTGTAATTTTAAACAGAATACCCTATATATTATTACATTTTCGAATTCCTGGTTCAATTCTAAGCTTTGTTTGATAAAACAACTATGTTGCTATTTCCAACCATATTTGAAATATTTGCTTTTTTTGGAAAATTTTTGACAGATGGATGAATCCAACTTTTGTAACTGTGAAAGTGTTTCACTTGGTAAATTGAAATTTTGCGGAAGTGTATAGGGTAAGATTAGAAACCGAATGAATTTTTTAAAAATAATATACAGAGTGTCCGAAAATTGCCGTTAATCTTTCAAATGGAAAAAGTGTCTAAATTTATTTTCGCTTTCTAATCAAATAACTCTTACAAAAAAAATTTCATATACATTACAATACAGTCTCTGGCCATATTACTTGAAACAAGTTATAAATCAACCCTTTTACTTGGAAATTCCCATCCTATTATAGTGATATTCTTTTGCTTTGAATCCGATCGTTTATATGGGGACTAGAATAATGTATCAATAAATAAAAATACCAGAGAAATTATATTTAGAAGAGTAAAATACGTATATATAAATATTTCAGTTATCAACTTACATTTAGCGAGTTCACAGTTTAGAGAATGCATCGATATTTTTTAAAATATTTCGTCATAACCGTATAGAAGCTAAGTTGTGGAGTATCGTTAAGTGTTTTGATATATCGTTATTGCAAAGGTAAAATTGTTATTCTATCTCTCTCTTAATAATTAATTATTTGGAATTTGAAAAAAATTGAAATATTTGGGGTTTTTTTGTAGAAAATGCTCGGGAAAGATTTAACAAGTGAACAAAAGCCGCTATACAAGCTCTTCTACAATCAAACAAACATTCACAACGAGAAATTGCAAAATTACAGAAAGTATCTCCTTCTTCTGTATCGCGTTTAGCTAGAAACACTTAAACGAAGGAGCTAGCACATCGACACAAAGACGGGCAAAGTGCGGTCGGAAAAGAAAAACTTCGAAGATATCTGACCGTGAAATTCTTCATCAGGCTTTGAGCAATAGATTTGCTACAATTTAAATGATTCAAAAAAATTTACAAGAGAGAGGAATAGAGATTTCGAACAGAACTGTCAGGCGCCGATTGCGCGAAAATCGCCTAATGTGCCGAAGACCTGTAAAAAAGCCGCGTTTAACAGAAAAAATGAAATCTGCTCGTCTCAACTTTGCAAGAGAATATCGACATTTCGCAGACGAAAATTGGAAAAGGGTGAATAACTTAACAACATGATTTTTACTGAATTAATGTTTGCATTACTTAATAGGTTTTCTTTAGTGACGAGTGCCCGCCCTGTATGTTAGTTCAGCGAGCACAATTTGTTCGTAGACAACCTGGCGAACGTCTCACAGAGTCCACGGTTCTTCGAACTGTAAAACACCCACCGCAGGTAATGATTTGGGGAGTGATTAGTGGAGACGGACCCGGCCCTTTGTATTTTGTAGAAGGTACAATACGTCAAGAGCAGTACATATATGTGTTAAAAAGCACGTTATTGCCGTATTTTAAGCCAGGACGTCGCATACCGACAGGGCGTATATTTATGCAAGATAATGCTCCTTGACATGTGGCAAAAAAAGTTAAGAAATCCTTTTATGTTGGCCCGGAAATTCACCGGACCTCGATCCCATCGAGAACGTATGGAATCGACTAAAAAGTAAGGTATATGAAAGAGAAAACCCTACAAAGGAAATATTAATGAAGAATATAAAGGATGTATGGGAGAACGATGAAGATATAAAAGAGACAATCATATCTTGCATTGAAAGTATGCCCCGAAGAATTAAGGGTGCTATTAAAAATCATGGATTATGGACTAAATATTAATTACTTATTTAATATTTACATATGTTACATATCTTTACAATATATCTTATAAATAAAAAATATAATACATGTATAGTTTATATTTTATTATGAAGAAACTACAAAATATTGAGCGTTTCAAGTAATTTGGCCAGGGACTGTATATCCGCAAGGGAACTTTCTTGCTGTTGAACAGTTGAACATCTTGCTTCATCGCACATGATTGAGAGCATTCCACATGATTTTAATTCATCTACAATTTTTTGTGCAATGTTGGATGATATAATCTCAATAAATTCATTTTGGATTTTAGGACTACTGTAATTTTTTCGAGTTTCTGTATATCTTTTCGAAAGATCGATCGTGCTTTGTTAGGAAGTCGCATATTTCCTTGAAGTTTCCTCTATTCAGGGAATCTTTATTCTCCTGATCGCCTCTATAAGCCAATCCATGCCTGGCCAGTAATAAAACAACCTCAGCAATACATTTCAAGTAATAGCGATTTTGCAGGACTTGATTCTTATAGGATGTTGACATCTGCATAGAAATGTCTCCTTGTTTTTGTGAATTTTGAAAATTTGCCCATTTATTCATATTTTGCAAATGATTGTTGCAGGACTTGTGCTTTTCTAGCTTCCCTTTCAGTTTTTTCCACTTAGGAAATCCTTCAGAAGTAAATGCGTTAGACTCATGTTCTGCAAGATTTCCTTTTCCAAAATTCCGGCATTTTAAAATAACTTGCAGAAAATACCCTATTCTGGTTTTTATATTTTGTTAGGGGATAGTGATCCAAAATTGGTTGCGCTGAGCCAACGCTAACTTTCCCTAAATCAGAATTATGAAGGAAGCTACATGTTGATATGGAAGATTCGGAAAAGATAGTAGTACTCGATGGATATCGTACTGGTGATGGATTATCACTTAGTACTGTATCACTTCGTCGACTTGATTACGACAACCGTTAAATTTTTTGGGGGGCGGGGGCGAGGGCTGCTTTTATTTTTAGAGGGGCTAAGCCCCTCTAAGTCCCCCTAGTTACGTCTATAGCCATAGGTCTCTGGTATTATTCTCCACTGTATTACTTTATAATTACTTATGCTACTAAGTTATTTAATTAATTATTCATTACTTATTATTATATTTGTGTATATTTAATCAGAGATATATTCGGTTCTTCCCCTTCATAAATATGTACAAATCATTTCCAGAAATTAGATGCGTTTGATGAGACATATTTATTCAATTTATTGTCCTGTTTTTAAATTTCAATTAGCAACTTGCCACCATAAGTTCACTTCATTAACTGAATGATGTTTAACTTTTGATAATCAAGACAATATACCGAGTGCGCCATTAGTGTGTCGGTGGAATTTAGCCTGAGAAATTATTTACAAATATACAGATTGGTTCAAATTTTCGTAACGGCCTTCAACTTCATTATTTTAAATGGGTTGCGATGCTTTTTATTACCTAATCATTTTGATTGCCACTTAAATTATCTTTACAATGATGTATTACATATTATATATCTACTTTTTGGCTATATTTCAAATTTTGACCGTTGCTGACTCTGACGTTTTAAGACCTAGCCTGAAAATGGATGTAGTATCACGAGTTACTCTTTTATTATCAATTTAGGGGATAACGCTTTATATGTTTCAAGGTGGTATAATGTAAAAATATATACAGGGTGTTAAATATGTCGTGTATCGAAATTCAAACGGCTTTTTTCGATTTTTTTAAATAGAACCTATATTTTTTGACATTGTTACCAATTTTGTTGCAAAACATCAAAATGGTAATGGGAAATACGTTTGTAATATTCATGACGCGGGACATTTGATACAAACGGCCATGATCCTCAAACAAAAAGTACTAACGAAACGTCAAGTCTCTGCCTAAAATTTCCAAATTCCGTGATTTCTCTTTGCAATAATTGCATTTTACTGCACGCAGAGAAACGTTTACTTATGACAAAACTGTCCGCCTCAATTCAAGGCAACTACTGCTTCAATTATTCACAATACAATGACTGTTTTAAATCAAAAGAAATCTAATAATTGTATTTCTTTGTTTGACATTTGTTAACTTAATCGGGTGCTCTAAATCTGTGGCACTGGAACACTGAAACAGTTCACTAAAACCCTTACCACAATGCTTAACTTGTACTGGACGCACGTTTCGATAGCTAAGCTATCATCATCAGCAGAAAATCTAATCTTATATAGCAAATAAATTACGGAATATCTAAATTTAAAACAAGCATAGTAACCGAAAAATTGATATTTTCTTGGTTTTACCGATGTTATTCAATTAATTAACGAGAATAAACAATACATATGCAGCCATCTAAACATCTAGGTAAAACAAAAGGATTCGAATCAATAGACTCTGTGGTGTAGTGGTAAGCGCGCCAGTCCGGCAAGCTGGTAGGTTCATAGGTTCGAATCCTACCGGTGTCTAATGAGAAAATTTTATTCTCCTTAATTAATTTAATCGACAAAACCAAGGAAATATGGATTTTTCAATATTTGCCGATGGAAGCCACCTATATATTAAGGATAGTAATCCTTAATTATATCTTAATTGTATATATACCCTTCTACTTTAAGTGTTTCTTGATGAGCCGCTTCATTGTAAATGACTATAATTAAGCCTAAAATGCAAATTAAAGGATAAATAATAAATAATCCCTAAATTCAGATGTAAAAGGTCAGGATGACCTGAGTTATTAAAATCCTTGTTTTTCAACGAAGCGGTTCATTACACATGGTTATAATTACAGCTGTAATTAACTAAACATGATGTAACAAAGGATAAAGGCTAGAATTGAGTGGTCCTAAATCTGAATTCATTAAGTGGTTTTTGTTTTTGTAAATTTCCTTGCCTTCATAACAATTTAATTGAACAATGCTCTAACTTTATATTATCAACGTTATGGTTATTTTCAAGCATATGTAGGGCAACACTTAATTTATCAAACGCAATTAAGATACACAAGCCCGGAAAGAGTATGAGACCGATTGTTTCGAACAACTTACTTTCCAAGTGGTTATCTGACAAATTGAACCAGTTACCTGTACAGTTTCCCGATTTGACTATTTAACATAGGCATCTTAGGCGTTCATTGAAAAAACTAAGGACATTGAGCTTACTGACAAAGAAATTTTAGTATCATTTGACGTAAGTTCACTGTTCCCTAGTGTACCGGTTGATTTAACTTTGGAATATTTAGAAAATCTTTCGTTAGATAACCAAATGCATAGAGAGGAATTTGCTAGCTTAATTTCTTTGATAAGACTTTGCATGAAGCAAAACTTTTTCCAAATTAACAACACTTTTTATCAACAAACGGAAGGAACGCACAACACTATTAGGAAACATGAGAATAGATTAAGAATTAGAAATATAAGCACACTAGAACGCATTGACGGCCGTAATAATAAGAAATATGTTAAATTACCCTAAGTTCAAGAAAATCGACCGCGCAACGTGCAACAGTGAGGTATGGAGATCCCAATTACGAGAAAACTCTAATGCAGTGGGCAGAGGAATGTGATGAAGCTTTATCGGAAGGGAGTGAAACGTCTGAAATTGAAGAACCTGGTCAAGATTCATTAGAAGCCAATTCAGACTCTTCAAATTCTGAGTCTGAAGAAGATGTAGCTACAGCGGAGGCCGATAGTGATAATCCCAACTGTCTCGCTTCTCCATCCGGCATCTAGTGGAATAAAGTTCCGCCAAGCTCTACGAAAACTGCAAAACGTAACGTACTGCATTTAGCACCAGATGTAAAAACTACAGCAGTGTCTTGTAACACACCTGAAAATGCTTTCAAATTTTTTATTGCAAGAACGATCTTAGAAGAAGTCGTCAAGTGCACAAACCTTGAAGCTCGAAGAGTAACTACAGTAAAAGACAAAGGATGGATAGATATTGATGTGATGGAGCTGAATGCCTTCGTAGGTTTGCTGATATAAGCTGGCGTGGAAAGAAACTGGGACGTACCGATAAAAGAACTGTTTTCTTCTGATAAATGTAATCCTATTTATCAAGCTATTATGGGAATTAATCGGTTTGAAGATATTAGATGGTACATGTGTTTTGATGACAAAAGAACTCGTGATTTTCGTCTACAAGCCGATAGATTAGCTCCGATATCGTATATATGGAGCTTATTTTTGCAACAATGCAGGTCATCTTTGATGCTAAATGAAAGCGTTAACATTGACGAGCAGTTACTCTCATTTAGAGGGAGATGTTCATTTATTCAGTATATGCCGAATAAATCGTCAAAATACGGTATCAAAATTTTCTGGATGTGTGAGACAGAATCGAGATTTGCAATTGATGGAATGGTGTATACCGGACGACGACCCAATCAACCTATCCATACAAATCTTGCTTTTGAAGTAGTGCAAACTTTAGTACGCAGCATCCACTTCTCTGGACTAAATGTTACAATGGATAACTTCTTTACAAGCATTCCATTGGCTAAATGTTTGTTAGAAAAGAACCTAACGGCGGTTGGAACACTAACAAAAAAATAAGAGAGAAATACCAAATGAAATAAGAGATGTAAAGAACAAACCGGTCTACTCTTCTACATTTGGCTTTTATGACAAAATGACTATGGTTGGCTACATTCCTAAGAAAAACAAGTCAGTCATTTTGCTCAGCACCATGCACAATGACATGTCTGTAAGTGAAAATGTTAAGTAGAAACCGGAATTAATACTTTATTATAACAAGACCAAAGGGGGAGTAGACGTAAAGGATCAAAAACAGTCCAACTCTACAGGTAAAAAGCAAACGAACTGTTGGCCTATGGCGCTTTTTTCTAATATGATGGATATTGCAACACTAAATGCATTTATTATATTTTCCACGTTGAAACCTGATTATCATAGGAATGTAACACACGCTAGAGGACTATTTTTGAAGGAATTATCTGAGCAATTGGTAATACCGCATATGATAAGGAGGTCAAAAAATCCGAAAATACCAAGAAATTCAATAAATTGTATGAACAAATTTATTAACATTGAAAAAACTGCGACTGATGCCGTTACAAATAAAAGGAAGTGATCCTTGATGTGTCCTTCTAGTTTAGACAGAAAAAACAAACTAGTTTGTGAAAAGTGTCGCAATAATGTGTGCAACGAACATAGTGTAAGAATTTGTAAAAATTGCTACTTTATAAGAGCTGTAATCTTAAGTTAGAGGTTTTGTTTAATTATTTAAGATTTTTACACGCACAAATAAATGATTTAAACATATTTCATGTTCTTATATATTTTTAACAGAGTAAAAAAACAACCGGGCCTGAAAGACCCCGAGAAATGTTAATCTGTATATCCGAACACCCATGCATCCTAGAGTTAATAATGTGTAAGTGAAGTACATTCATATTTTGATACCGTAAAATATAAAAAAAATAAAAATAAGAAGAAATCATATTCTCACTTAGAAGGACGTTTAAGACAACAGCAGATTTCCCACTGTTCGTGTTAGTAGCTCGTATTACTTGCTGTAGTAGACGCTTTGAAAAGCATGGCAAATTCATTATTAGAATTGGCATTTTTTAAATTTCGCGGATGATTTAAGTTGTTGGTTCCTGCAATAAAGGATATATTCGTCTGTATTAAGTACATAGGAAATTGGCGAATATGTCCTTTATAGCCTGAACCAACAACAATGCCAACTCTATTCATTATCAATAATTTCACGCCAAGAAATGTAATTCCTAAAACTAAAACAGTATTGTAATAAAGAAGCAAAAAAGCTTCTTCATATTTTAGTAAATCCATGTTACTTGTTGGGATTAAATAAGTAATAAATAAATCGTCGTTTAAATTATTATTAATTTTTGTATACTGTAAATAAATGATTTTTTGGTGCATTTTTTCAAGTAGGAAAGAACGGACTTAATATGCCAACAACCGGCGAAACTGTCAGCCCGACGAGCGGGTCGAGCCGGGCCTATAAAAATCTCAAAATTCCCACCTCTAAATTTAACCTTTCAAAGTTTCTAAACATAAAACATAACCTATACATAATGCATTGTTTTTACAGGTTAACGTTATTTATTTACTAAATTGATCCCAAGATAAAATATATTTCCATTCAACAAAACGAATGAGTAAAAGGAAAAAACCCTCTGAAGATAATCCAAATCATGATTTCTGCGACTTTCTCATAGGTTATACACAAGATAAATACACCCTTATGCGACAAGTACATAACATAAGAACCTCTTTTAGAATTAGCAGATTATGAAAAAAACGTGAATAGAAACATCTACAAACATAACGCCTATCGAAAAGCAGCTAACGTCCTAGCAAATCATCCAACTCGAATAACCTCAGGGAAAGAAGCACGAAAACTAGATGGAGTTGGAGAGAAAATCGCTAAGAAGATTGATGAATTCCTACAAACTGGAAAATTACAAAAATTAGAGAACGTATGAATATTCTAGCAGTGATTATTCTTTAATTATTAATTATCATCAATCGTTTTAGATTCACAAAGATGAAAAGGCAAATATAATCAATTTATTAACGCAAGTTTCTGGTATAGGACCTGCGAAAGCTCGAAATCTAGTCGAAATAGGTATAGAATCTATCGATGATTTACGAAAACGTACTGATAAGTTAACGCATCACCAAATCGTTGGATTAAAGTAAGGCGTTGCAATTTCTCGAAGGTTTTAGAAGATAAATATGGGTTTTAGGTATTTTGAAGATTTTCAAAAGAGGATACCGCGAGCTGAGATAGAAGAGATCGAGAAGATTATGAAAGGCGAAATAGAGAAGCTCGATGAGGATTACGAGATAACAATTTGCGGCAGTTACAGGTTATGTGAACATTTTATTCTAAATTATAGACAAATTTCTTTTCGAAATTAATTGAATTTTTTTTACGATTGATTTTTTTGTATTAATATATTTTGCGTAATGGAGAACGAAAAAGTGGGGGGTCAATGACGTTCAAGATGTTGATTAGGATTACTATGGAAAACAAAAAAATAGGTTGAATATTTTTATACGAGGTGATTTAAAAATTACGTTGAACAACTTAGGTGAAATTAAAAAAAAATTGTATCATTAAATCACGTCCAACCATTGATCCCAATAATTAAAATCGAACTTTTGTGCATTACAATCTGTGACTTTGTTTCTAAAAATTTGTTTGTATTTGTAAAATTAAAAATAATAAAACATAAATCTGATGAACCAATTTTTTTTTCTAAATTTTTGTTCATATTCTTAGTGTCATTGTTATCTTTGTTATTTGTTTGCAATTATTTATATTTCGACAAAAAAATATAAATGGGTCGATGAAGAAAACCATTCTTTTAAAAGGGATCAATGCAAGAAAAAGGTTGGGAACCCCTGTATTAAATGGTCATTAAATATTATCCAAAAATAATTGCTAAGAATATGCAATTTGTATTGAATTTTAACTTTTAAAATTTAAATTAAAAGATTCCAGTTATATTTGTTAATTTGGGTCCCGTCTGGTTTCAAAATAATGTTCACGTCACAAAGTCTAACAAATACTTTAGTAATTCGACTTTAATTACAACTAACGAATCTATGTATGTAACCCATGATCGTTAAAGCCTGTTTTACACGCCGCGATTGATTGGCCAATTAATTGAACAAGTTCTTGGCTGAGAAATCGGTAGAAATATGCCGTTTTACATTCTACAATAAATTGGACAAGTTTTTAACGGTCGTAAATACTCGTTTAGTTTTGTTAATAGTTGAACGGGGAAATTAGTAAATAGGGAAATTTCATCTGCCTATAAAAATGAATTGGCAATCAGCTTTTGTTCAATGTTTCGGCAGTTTTAGTATAGGCACAGCTATAGGTTCGGTTATTTCAGTTTCGGTTTGTTAATTCACTACATCGATCCCTGTAAATTTTCGAATTTAATTTCATTTTACTACTAAAAACACTAAAAGAAAATTCGTAGATATTTTTCTGTCACTGGGTTGGTGTTAAAACAGCAAAGTTAGTGAGAAATCGTGACAAAAATAGAACATGTTCTATTCAATTCAATTAATCCTACGATAAATTGTTCAAGAAATAGGACCGATTTTTGCTGTTTTACACGGTATGATAAAATCGAAGATCAACTTGTTCAATTAATTGGCCAATAAATCGCGGCATGTAAAACAGGCTTAACTGTCACTAACTCCTCTTGTCCCCGCCTTGATCCATCTAGGGTCCTACTTGTTACCAAGTGCTTAGCTGGCGCCAAAAACATAAATTTTAAACATCGGTTAAAGCGCTGCTAACCTATTCTAATTTTCTTATACTTTAACAAATAGAAGGGATTATTTTGCATGGGAATGTTATAATAAAATATAAACATTTCAAATCTAAAAGTATACTTAATATATTCTGATGAAAACCTTCTACATTATAGGTTATGGGTAGAAAAGATTAAATTATTAAAGTTTTATTAAACAATCTTGAACACAACGGTAGCGGGGATCTTATGGAAGATTTTATATATTGTGGGTAACTTAAGGTAACATGGTGGTAAAGTAGTGGAAGATAAGGCGGCATATTTAAACTGTTAAAGATTAAATACGTTCGCCATCACAAATTTGTTTTAATGTGATAAAATCGGAATCTTTCTTTAACACACTCTCGAACTTTTCTAAAACGCGATTATATTTTGCGTCGTGTATAGCAGTGCATGTACTTGGTCCGCTATTTGCAGTGACTCCACTAACGACAACGCTCTATTTTAATTGCGTAATTGTTCTATTGCGTCATGTAATCCTTTACAGTTGTAACGAATAGTTTGTCACCAAGTCCGGAAAACTAACTAAAAAATCGGTTACACAGTGGGCTAATGACGTATATGCTCCATACATTGGCAAGAAGAATCCTTTATAGTTTTTACGAATAGTTTGTAACTCTGTTTCAACGGAAATATCTTGAAATTTTATCTGGCTGGGATTGAATTGTAGAATAACAGCTTTTACTTGTTTGAAATATTCAGCATATTAAAGAGCTGTCTGCAACCAAGTTCCTCAACGTGTAAGAATCGGCTGTGGTGGTTCACGAATACCAGGACGCTGTGCGTGAAATGATCGAAGACGTTTTGGTGATTTGAGAAACACTTTTTTGCACTTGCTGTTAATGCATCTACCTCGGGTGAACATTGTCGAATAATTTCTGCCACAAGATGTAAAGCATGGACTATACACGTGACATGTAAACACTTGCAACCGTGTTCAAGAAGGGATTGTCGCGGCACCATCGCTTATAAACATCAATACCTGACGTGATGAGACCTGAAAGTTTTCTAATGTATCAAGTATCACCCTCACAGTTGCTGCACCAGTACACTTTTCCAGTGTTTTCCTAGCTAGTAACAGTGGAAATGTTGGTTGATGATGGTCCAGCACACGTACTATAACATTTAGAATAGAATTTCTTTTACAATCTGTTGTCTCGTCAACACATAACCAAAGCGACTGATTTTTTTGTTTTCCACGTCTTCGCGTACAAGTGAAACATGCTTACGTGCTGTTTTCGTAGTTGGCGAGTTCAACTCGGGGTTGTACTTACACCAAAAGTTCTGAGACGGTTCTTTTTCGAATGAGCTAAGTGACAAATTATCATCATGACAAGTAAGTCGAGAATAAAGGCAGTTCTCGTTGGCACGTCCTTTCTTCTATTTCTGTGTTCTTCGTTATTTAAAGTCCGTCTTGTCCCAATATCCCCATCAAATGTGGTCGCACACTTTACAAGCTATTTTAGCACCGTTGTAGAATAAATCCGGAAAGTCACAGATAAATTTGAGGATCGTTTTTTAGCCTTATTCATATTACACATTTTAAATTAATAATTATATGTTTATAGCGAATAACATAAACAGAACGAAAAATAAACAAGCGGACGCTGACAAAGCGAGGATCGATTTTAGCGCACAGCCCGTTACTTCGGTGAAACGCCTATGTATCGCAGTGACGATTACCTCGCTCTACTGATCAGTATTGCTTACACACTTTAAATTTCTGCGCATATCATGCACATAGTGCAATATATTAAAAGAAATTGTTTTAAATATTCATACAGTTTCATTCAAACAGAAGGAGGTTAAAAGTTCGAATGATTTTTTTTATTTTGCACCGTTCAAAATTAAGATTTGATCCCTGAACCTCACGAATACAAAACCAAGAAATAACTTACTATTTTGCTGTTCTTTGCTTGATTTAAAAGTATCACGTTGCGATGGAGATGATATTAGAAACTGTGCAAGTCTATATTAAACAAAAATAAGCATTTTATCAGCCGTTTCTGGACAATATTTTATGAGCACTTATTGTTAAAGCAATATTTCGCATAAATCCGCTGTCTTCCCTAACAAATCGATCCTAATCTCCACCATTTGTATAACATTGTTCTTTTACGGCGTGTAGAAGAGGACAATCGGAAAGCGGGGACATCGATGCATTAATAACCCACCCGGATTACACGTCCGAGACCTGCAACAAACAGAATAAAGACCGTCTCAAGACCATCGTCAAGACGCTTGAGAAATGCGGACTTATCACGGACGTACTATCGTTGGGAGATACTAAATTTATGGTATGTGTCCTATGAAGCCCGTTTTAGCTCACTTAGAGAGGATCGAATGTGCAGGGCGCTTGTCGATTGGACAAAGACGCGACAACCAGACGGTTGGACATCCGCCTAACGCCTTGCGACCAATATTACTGCTGCGTGTTGTATTTCACCGGATCGGACATCTTCAATAAGACCATGCGAGCTCACGCCAACGAGAAAGGATTCACACTGAACGAGCATTCTCTGAGACCTCTGGGTTCAACAGGTTAGATGTTTGTTGAGGTAGAACGGACACGTGTTTCTGATCATGTAATCTCATTTTTTTTTTCAATCAGATGGCACTTGAAATAGGTGTAAGCTAAAGGCTGTAGATATACAGGATGTTCACCTATTTCGAGGGTATATTCAGAAGGTTAAAATAAGTCTATAAACAAATAACTATCGACCTAGAACTCTTGCGTTTTTTCGTTTTAGAATTAAGTCTTTACGCTCCCAACATTTGAACATTACGATACGGGACATCTTGTATAATGGTATTGAAATTTATCGCCAATTTTCTGACTAAAAATTGATTACGAGACTTTCTATATCCAATGACTTTTAATTCCGACGAAATTTTCTTTTATTGACGCAACAATTGCAAATCAGAAACATGTTGTCATTTAATCATTTGAAATATCGTCTGCAATCTTTGTAATTATAAATATATCTTTTTTTATTAATCTAGGTGTTCCCGGAGAGCCTGTTCCAATATCCTCCGAAAAAGATATATTTGATTGTATCGAATACGACTACAGAGAACCTAAAAATCGTAACTAATCTGATTTACAAAAATTATATTAATTGATACACTAATAAATATCATCGAATAAAGTTATATGTAACTATACTATACATTTGTTTTTAATCCCCCTATTCTTCTTAATTTCATTTAGTTTCCCTTAATAACAGACTCAATAATTCAAACGAATTTTTTATTCAACATTTCCTCACAACTTTCGAAACTGATATTTAGATAAAAAACAGATTTCCCTAGGTAATGAAGTTTTACGTTAAGTATGGCATGATGGAAATCATATTAATTCAGTTGGTACTCCTTAGATTATTTGCACTTAGAAGAATGTTTAGTAGCCTTATGGTCAGTTGCACCAACGTAAATTAAAATTTAATCGCGGTTTAAGTCAAAATGTCAGGTAGAATGTAACAGTTATTTTACTTAATTGACTGTCAAACTCCACCTGTCATTTCAATTTAATTATAGATTTAATTTCAATTCGTGTTCGTGCAACTGATCATTAATTAAATATTTAATAAAAGTAAATAAAAACTTTATTAAAATAGAGGACAGAACCGTTTATTTACCAGAAGAAATCGAAGTTTTTATCATTCAGTATCAGCGGTAAGTATAATAGTTTACAGTCCCTCGCCAAATTACTTGAAACACCCAATATTTTGTAGTTTCTTCATAATAAAATATAAACTATACATGTATTATATTCTTTATTTATAAAATATATTGTAAAAATATGTAACATATGTAAATATTAAATAAGTAATTAATATTTAGTCCATAACCCATGATTTTTAATAACACCCTTAATTCTTCGGGGCATACTTTCAATGCAAGATATGATTGTCTCTTTTATATCTTCATCGTTCTCCCATATATCCTTTATATTCTTCATTCATATTTCCTTTGTAGGGTTTTCTCTTTCATATACATTACTTTTTAGTCGATTCCATACGCTCTCGATGGGATTGAGGTCCGGTGAATTTCCGGGCCAACGTAAAAAGGTGTGTAAAATGTGATTGTCTTCAAAGAATTTCTTAACCTTTTTTGTCACATGGCAAGGAGCATTATCTTGCATAAATATGCGCCCTGTCGGTATGCGACGTCCTGGCTTAAAATACGGTCATAACGTGTTTTTCAACACATTTATGTACTGCTCTTGACGCATTGTACCTTCTACAAAATACAAAGAGCCGGGTCCGTCTCCACTAATCACTCCCCAAATCATTACCTGCAGAGGGTGTTTTACAGTTCGAAGAACCGTGGACTCTGTGAGACGTTCGACAGGTCGTCTACGAACAAATTGTGCTCGCTGCACTAACGCACGGAGCGAGCACTCGTCACTAAAGAAAACTTATTAAATAATGCAAACATTAATTCAGTAAAAATCATGTTGTTAAGTTATTCACCTTTTTCCAATTCTCGTCTGTGAAATGTCGATATTCTCTTGCAATGTTGAGACGAGCAGATTCCATTTTTTCTGTTAAACGTAGCTTTTTTACAGGTCTTCGGCCCATTAGGCGATTTTCGCGCAATCGACGCCTGACAGTTCTGCTCGAAATCTCTATTCCTCTCTCTTGTAAATTTTTTTGAATCATTTTAATTGTAGCAAATCTACTACTCAAAGCCTGATGAACAATTTCACGGTCAGATCTTGCCTCTCTCAATTTGCCCGTCTTTGTGTCGATGTGCTAGCTCCTTCGTTTAAGTTTCTAGCTAAACGCGATACAGAAGAAGGAGATACTTTCTGTAATTTTGCAATTTCTCGTTGTGAATGTTTGTTTGATTGTAGAAGAGCTTGTATAGCGGCTTTTTGTTCACTTGTTAAATCTTTCCCGGGCATTTTCTACAAAAAAACCCCAAATATTTCAATTTTTTTCAAATTCCAAATAATTAATTATTAAGAGAGAGATAGAATAACAATTTTACCTTTGCAATAACAATATATCAACACAAAACACTTAACGATACTCCACAACTTAGCTTCTATACGGTTATGACGAAATATTTTAAAAAATATCGATGCATTCTCTAAACTGTGAACACGCTAAATGTAAGTTAATAACTGAAATATTTATATATACGTACTTTACTCTTCTAAATATCATTTCTCTGGTATTTTTATTTATTGATACAATAATCTAGTCCCCCAATAAACGATCGAATTCAAAGCAACAGAATATCACTATAATAGGATGGGAATTTCCAGGTAAAATTGTTGATTTATGACATGTTTCAAGTAATATAGCCAGTGCCTGTACAAATGAAGAAATTATCAGATAAGCCCAAAATTACAATAGTCATGCTATTGTGTAGCAAATAACGAAAGACGAACTGAAAGCCTTGTTTGCATTTTGGATACTTTATGCTGCTAAAAAAGACAATCATTTGTCTGCAAACCATATGTTTGACAACACAATACCTGATTCTTTTTATAGAACCTGCATGAACTGTGCCCGTTTTACATGTATTCTAAATTGCCTAAGATTCGATAAAGAAACTCGTGAAGAAAGAAAATTAGTAGATCCGTTTGCACAGACCCGGAAAATTGGGAAATCTTTATTGAAATCTTCGGAACTTCGTACACTCCATCGTCGTACCTTACAATTGACGAGCAATTATTAGCATTTCAGGGAAGATACCCATTCAAAATGTATATCCTAAGTAAACCTTCAAAATATGGGACAAAACCAGTAATGGTATGTGATTCTTCATCAAAGAATATGATTGATGCAAGCCCTTATTTGGGTGAGAAAGCATTGACGAACGGTTTACCATTAGCTATTCATTACGTCAAAGAACTTACAAAATCGGTCTACGGTACTAACAGAAATATTACCATGGACAACTGCTGCAAGATACTTACGAACTAACCATTGTGGGAACTTTAAGAAAAAATTAGAGGGAAATTCCTCCAGAGCTGTTAGTAGTAAAGGGTCGAAAATGTTCTGTTTTGATCAAAAGAAAACCTTAGTTTCATATATGTCAAAAACTGGTGCTACTCCTTTCTATACTTCACGAAGGAGCAGAAATTTCACAAGAAACCGGGAAACCAGCAATTGTCTTGAATTATAATGACACAAAAGGTGGCGTCAACACCTTCGTTCAGATGTGTTCTAACATGACCTGTAGTCGGAAAACACGGAGATGCCTATTTTATGATTTGGTAAATATAGTCAGTATCAACTCATATGTTCTGTATTTTTTCAACACGATTAAAATGGGCAAAAAAACTGTTTCCCGATATCAATTTAGATCGAGCTGAGTCATGGTCTTAGTGAACCATGAGTGAAAACCCGGCTAAGTTGTAAAACTTGGCGAGGAAATATTCAGCAAGACATTAGCAGTATCTTGAAGGTTTCCGTGGAAGATGAAAGTAATGCAGCCCAAGACAAAAAACGGAAAATATATTTTTACTGTCCAAGTAACAAACGGCGCATGACTACTATATATTGTGAGAATATTTGTACAGTGTGTGCTATAGACTAATATTTTTTATTTACGTCCTTTATGTTAAAATATTCCTAATAACATAAAGAATTCATCATATATATTTTTTATTTTTCTAATAAATCTTACTAAGGTATATTTTGCTTTTATTAGGAAGTAGTACGTATAATTTACGATAATCCAGTGTTTACGTTTGACAAAACTAGTCCAGTAATCTAGGGTTAAAATCTAAGAAGAAGTAAAATAAAATCTAAAGAAAAGGAAGGGCATTTAACAGCATTTTACGAAATAAATGCAGTTCGCACTACAAATCAATCACCCTGTACATATGGTAAAATAAAGCTATTGAAACTATTTCAGAGATTATAGTCAACTGAAATGACATTGTTCCAATTAAATTTGCTCATTCCAAAAAGTCCAGACCGTGCATAATCATCCACCGTTTATGCAACGCACGCCTCTGGCGACCGATAGCAAAATAAAGCCCGTGGAGAAAAATGAATACAAAATCGATGCAGTCGAAATCGTTCCGATGCAAACAGTAAAGCTTCCATTACGAGCGAGCCGCGTAGGGTTGTGAATTTTTTTTGGGAATATGTGGCTAATTCGACGCCTATTGCCAAACTAGATAAATGGGAAGAGGTGACGAGGTTACTGGTAATCGAAATTGTGAGAAATTTGATTGACTCGATGAAGTTTCTAAGGTGATTATGATTTTTGATGGAATTTTGTTGATTTCCGCTTACCATAATCTTTGTTTTTGCCCCGTTCATTTTGAGATTATTTTCCTTGAGCTTGTGTCCATATATTTAGATTTCTTTCCAGTTCTTTATTTTTCGCAAATATCACAAGGTCATCCGCGAAAATACATTCTGACGGCCGTACTGGATTAAGATTTCTGTCCTACGTATGATTTTGATGTATTTTTTGTTTGCTTAGCTACGTCGTCCATCACCACGTTAAATACGACCGGGCTGAGTAGGAGTGCATGATGTGTCCCTCTAGTTTAGACAGACAAAATAAACTAGTTTGTGAAAAGTTTCGCAATAAGAGCTGTAATATTTAGTTAGAGGATTTGCTTAATTATTTAAGATTTTTACACGCACAAATAAATGATTTAAATATATTTCATGTTCTTATATATTTTTAATAGAGTAAAAACACAACCGGGCCTCTGAGAGACCCGAGAAATGTTTATCTGTATATCCGAACACCCATGCATCCTAGAGTTAAGTATAGGTAAGATAATTCCTGTCTTCCAATCTAAGGGAATCTAAATACCTAAATTAACCTTCTTCAAAGTTCTTCCATTCGCTTAAGTTGCTCTTAAATCAAGAAGAAAATTTTTGAAATATGCTCGCGAAAAGCGATATACTCATACCATTACAAGACAAAATAACGGCTTCACGTCAACGTTCCAATATATAAAGTAGCTCTTCTACTCGAGATTCATCGTAATTGCGATATAAATATAAAAGAGAGATCACCTGGATAGTTTACTCGTCCTACGGCTTCCGAAGAGACCCGTCATCTTATTGGGCGGGGGAGAAATTTTACGAGCATTCAGCTAGTTACCCAAGATCCAGGAACAGCAGTAGCATTCCACACAGCAGTGTGTGTCGAGAGCCCTAGTGATTTATTATTTTGTTTGCATGCTCACGTCAAAAGGATGACTAATGTATCGCGGTAATCCATCAAGAACCCTTGATACATTGTCGTATTATCGTTATTTTACATTTATCTCGTATCATATGTATTAAACTTTCGCTGTCGATGACTTTATAACGACACGATTGCCGATCTTTTGAAGTCTAACCGCTAGAGAGTCCTAACAATTCTCCAATAGAAAAGATCATCTCCAAAAACGAAGATGCACTCTCATAATAACTACTGGGACTGTTCTCTTTCAGCTGACCCTATGTAAAGTAATACAGAATTATTGAGAAAACATTATTTATAATTTTTGCATTTTTGCATCCGTGAAAATCAATCTTCAAAATATTTTCTCCTATCTTCCCACGTTAGGTTGTTTATTTACTTTTTAAATCCATCGTAGACCCCCGTAACTTATTCTTTACATACAACGTTTTGGGTATTCCAAAATTCGCCCAAAAGTCGTTCCAACAGTAGTGTGTGCCCGAATGTTATCTTGGTAAGTGATTTGAATTGGGAAAAGTGCATCGGTATGTGTACTGATGGAGCTCGGTCAATGTCTGGTCGCTATGGAGAATTTCAGGTGGACCCATTGCATCATCCATAGGAAAGCACTTGCATCAAAGTTGATAAGCTCTGAATTGAATTTCGTATTAGAACGTGTCGTAGACGTAATAAACTACATAAAAACGGCTACTGAAAGCCCGACTTTTCAAAAAGGTATGCATGGGCATGGGAGGTGAACACACGACCCTGCTATACTATTACAGTTCATGTGGTAACGTCTTATCCTGTGCATTCGAGCCACGTCAAGAAATTCAAACTTTTCTACAAGAGGAAGGTCTTGAAAACTCCAGATACTTTGCCGAACACGACTTTTTGCTGAAACAAACGTATTTGTACCTATCTCTACAAGGCAACAACATGCACATTTTGGATCTTTTAGAGAAGGTTGCGGCGTTTAGGGAAAAACTGCAGTGGTGGATAAAAAAAATCAATGAGGAAATGAGGATGGCGGTCAACCTTGTTTCCCAGAATTGCACGAATACGTGGCCTATAATAAAGTCGTTGCTTCACAATACTTGCTGTCCCTTTTCAAGGAACACCTCTCAAAGCTCTCTGACTGGTTTGCAAAATACTTTGAGAAAGATAATGTCGAGAAATTTGTATGGATCCAAGATCCTTTCCGTGCTCCACCAGAATTCACTTCGCAGGAAGAAGAGAGTCTAATTGAACTCTTTTGCGACAACACCCTGAAAATCAATCAAAAATGAATATCCAGCTCTGAGTTCAAAAGCTGTAAGGATCCTCATTCCTTTTGAGACAACCTATTTATGAGAAGCGATTTTCAGCTGTAGCTATAATAAAGAGCAAATGTCGCTCAAAAATCGATGTGGAGCCAGAAATGAAAGTGGCAGTGTCAACAAGAGTATTCCGCGTTTTGAAAAAGTATGTATTGTCGTTGAAAATTTTTACCATTCATTTCATGTCTTTGTATTTTCATATTTTAGTTTGATGATTCTTGTGATTCAATTTGAATAAACGTGAGCTTAACATTGTGAGGTTTATCTTAAGAGTTGTCTTCATTTCTGTGCCTGATTTCTGTCATTGTACACATATTTTGAAAATGGCGTCAGGACAAAATACTAAACCTATAAGTGCCGCAGACTGATAAAATTTGTAAGACACTTGTTTTCGTGTTAACCTGGAAACTTTTCAGGCTACCCTCGAATCTGTAGTCCCCCAACATCCCCTCCTCTATGTATCTTATTTTTTTCTTATCTTTTTTACCTCTTCTCCTTCCAAATAACATCGTTGATGTCAACATTACCGTTTGAAGGCAATCGCACTTAATCTATTCGAGTAACTACTAAGATAATGGTATGGGCAATACGAAACCTTACCTTTCGCTTAAAAGTCACGAAGGCTGTAAAAAAGCGCGCGCCCAATTTCCCCAAAACCGGCAATAACGGCGTCGAAGTGAAAAGTAACCCGTCCTGACGTCGGATCGAAACTAGGAGACCCCCTTGGTCGTCGGTTTATACGTGACCGGATTTCCGACCCTAGATTTTCACTCCGGAATCGCTAAGCTCAGCGCTTAATATTGGAAAGGTTTTTATTCTATAAACTTCCGTTTTATAACACTCGAGTTATTTCGATTTAATTAACAAAATTGCCGGGCAAGGGAGGATGGTTTTTCTATTTGAAATCTGCTATAAGAAGATTTAGAAAAAAATAGGTAAACAAATTTTGTTAGCTACTAAGATTTCAATTTAACACACGTTTTCTTTAGTAAATCAAGATCTTAACTATGGTTTATTAGCAATCATAATACCGTAGTCCAGGGGTTCCTAAACTTTATCAGTTCGTGGCGTACTTACAGGTTTAGTATTTTGTCCCGGCGTCCGTTTCAAAATTGTGTACAATGACATAAATCAGCCAAAAAAAAAATTTGATAAACCAAAACTTTTAAAATTTTAAACCCCTCAAAAAAAATTGTTTAAAAAAGGCTTTTTCAACCATTTTTTTCAAAACGCGGAATAAGGCTTGACACTGCCATTCTCATTTCTCGCTTCACGTCGATTTTTGATCGATATTTCCTTTTTATTACAGCTACAGCTGAAAATCCGCCTTCGCATGAGGATGCTTACAGCTTTTGAACTCAGAGCTTGATATTAATTTTTGATTGATATCCAAAACTCCACTAAATCGGAAGGAACAAATTTTGTTTTCAGGCTGTTGCCGCAAGAGAGTTCAATTAGACTCTCTTCTTCTTTGCGAAGTGAAATCTGGTGGAGCTTGAACATGGAAAGGATCTTGGACCCACGCAAATTTCTCGACATTGTCCTCTTTAAAGTATTTTGCAAACAAGTCAGCTTTGAGAGGTATTCCTTGTCCCGCCGCAACCTTCACCAAAAGTTTCAAAATGTGCTGTGGGTTTTCATGACCTTCCTCTTGTAGAAAAGTGTGAATTTATTGACGTAGCTCGAATGCACGGGATAAGGACGTTGCCACGTGAAAGACATCGTGAACTGCAGTAGTGTAGCAGAACCGTGTGTTCAGCTCCCATGCCCATGCATAGCTTTTTGAAAAATCTGGCTTAAGAGCAACCGGTGCGATGGTGTGAGGTTTTTTGCACCTCTCCACTTTGTATGCAACCTCAAAAGATGCTAACAAGGCGTTGCTTGGTACTGAGGCTTGTTTAGGAAACGTTTTTGTTTTTTTAAATCTGGAAACTTGCTACTAAAGAATTCGCGAGATGTTTCAACCATATTAGAGGGTTTGATCTCGAATTGTCAGCAGAGCACACACTGGGGTCTCTCTTCATTCTTCTACCGAAGTAAAACTAAAACTCAAATAGTTATCATCGTATTTACGATATTTCGGTTTCTTTGTTACCCCACCACTTGTCGATGCTTAAACACTCTCACTTGAACTGTCGACTTGCTTATTTAATAAAAATCTTTTTATTTTCCTACTATTTTACAAAAACACAAAGCGACACACTGAAGCAAAGCGGGCACTCCTGTGGTAGCGGGGTCTTAAAACTGTTTACTTTTCTTCTCAGATGTTTACTCTTCGATTGTTATTTAGGAATTGAACTGGTTCGCCGAAGTGGTGCGACAATGTCCGATGGTATGCTATATAAGTCTAGTAAAAAGTTCTATAAACTTCATGAAAGTTCAATACTTTTCTGGAATATTCTATGTACTTCTAGAATGTTCCATATCTTTCTAGAAAGTTCTACAAGCTACGGGAACGATCTAGTCTAGATGTTCTAGAAGGTTCCATTAGCTCGGAAGCCGTTTCGACATGTTCATTCTAGAATGTTCCAGACCGCTATGTTTGCCCGTGTTCGAAGGAGTACGTCGCGGCGCCCCTGTTTATTACAAAGCAAAGATATAATAATAACAATAATAATAATAATAATAATAATAATAATAATAATAATAATAATAATAATAATAATATATTTAACCGCTAGATCTTCACAGTCATGGCTCACCTCAAGATGTATGTACGTACACGTATATCATTAAAATACTATATACAGAAAAGGAACAAAAAACGCAATACAAAACCAACAATACAAAATGTAACAGGGTATCATTAAAATTGTATAAACATTTATCAATCAGGTACTTTTTTAAAGCTTTTTTATACCCGATCTTGCAGCGGCTTATATAGCCGACTCCCGACTTTTTGACATTCTCTTTATGAAGGCTTTATTCGTTAAGTATGGTTGGCGCATGGTTAAGGTTGTTCAGCCACATGCATCGAGGTCCGTTCAGGTAACACCTGCGTTTTACCAACACCCAATAGTAATAAACATAATGATTCTCAAATTAGTCGGCTTATTTTACTTGCTACGATACAGTAGGTACTATTAAATGTCTAAAATTGCATTTCTTTCCATTTTCAACACAACTAACCGAATTTACTAACATTAACGATCCTTAATAAAATTCTGCAGCAATAAAAGTCTTTGACGTTCTCACCTCGCTCGGTAACGCGTAATTAATTGGGGATAATGCGAAAAGCAGCGACTATATTGCGAATTCTCACCGTGTTCCACACTCGAATAAAGAACAAGCTTAAAGATTTTCAACGTTCGTTCGCTAATTTCAATCGATTCAACGTAAAACGATCGTATCGAACCGTAATAACCGTTAACGACACGGTTGCCGTAGCCAAAATTACTTACGAGACAAATTCCATTGCTAGAAGCCGTCTCGGGTGCCCTTGGTTAGATTGCGCAATTAGGATTTAGTTTCTAGTTTAAAGGGAAATAATGAATCTCTTGCTTGAGATTGATCTTTTGGTTATTTTTTTTTGATTGTTGAAATTTGCGTTATTTGCTAGACTTGTTTAAAATTTTCCCCCCACAATAGTGCAACAAAATAAATTAATCCGTTATTTGTGATGGCCTTTGTCTCTGTCCTCCAAGCTAGACTTTGACGCTGGGAAATAGAAATGAAATTTGCACTGATTCTACTAACGACAAACAGTATTTTAATTTTTCTATTGTCTAGTAATCGTTTATAATTATTGCTAATACTTTTTAAATCTGTTTCAACAGAAGTAATAGAAATATTTTCCCGGGTTTCCCCTTAATAGCTATCGTGGGATGAATTGTAAAATCACAGATTTTACCTTTTGGGAAATTTCAGAATAAAAAAAAGCAAAAAAAAAAAATAATGTATCTGGTACCCTATCTTTGTTTAGTACAGTTGTAGAACTAAAAGTGTAAAAATTTTTTGACTTCCCCCGAAAACATTTGTCTCTATAATTACGGCTAACGCTGCTAAGGGTTGATGATGTTTAGGGGAAAATGTTCTGAAAATTTTTGAACATGCATTTAAACATTAACTTTTGAGGTTAAGTTATTGGCGAAAACCAAGATAACCTAGCTTCTAACAACGTGATGCCTTTTACAACCTTTCAAACATTGCAAAAATACTAAAAACATGGAGAACTCTGTTCCATAGGTATGTACTCGCTTTTAAAGATCCCGATATCCATTACGTCACGCCAGTAATGTTAAAACTTTATCTATACACGACGTTGGCAACCGTTTAAGGAAATTTGGGATGATTCTCAGGAAGTGCGGGAAAGGGGAGGGGGAATGAGCAATGGTGGGAAAAAGGAAAAGCGTCTGCTGCAATACTACGGAAACTTGGGGGGTTTTTTTAACGCAACTGACACTTCTGACCTGGGAGATTGCAGATTCTTGTGCTAACCCCGAATTGCTCGTGTAGAATAGTGGAAAATTTAACGGATAGATGAAAAAATGGAGATGGGGTTTTAATTTTCCCCAAGCTCTAGTTGATGAACTGTAGTGAGTGTACTCATAATTAGTAGTGAATGGATCAAAATTATTGACTGTGTTGGTACACCTGAACAATTCGCATCATCAATAAAGAATGTCTTATCTAAAATGTTACAGTTATTAATATTATTCAAAAACTATTGACAGTATCGCATTCGCCCGTTAAAATCTTGCGGAAGAAATTGCTGAACCAAAATAGGTTTGTATGGATGAAAATGTAATTGCTTCCGTCTTGTTGTGTGACAACAAAATATTTTATTTTGTTACGTGAATAATAAGAAATGAGATCCCTTGCTGAAAAACCTAACGACTTAATTTGGGGGTCAAACCTTGAATTTGTGACTTTGGCTACTAAAATTCCTTACTTCTTCATGTGAGAAAAATTAAGGACATTGACCTCACTGACAAAAATTTTAGTCACATTTGAAACAATTTCACTGTTTTCAGTGTTCCGGTAATTTAACTTTGGAATATTTAAAAAATTTTTGTTAGATAACCAAATGGATGAAAGAAGTTATTGGTTTAATTTCTTTGTATGAAACTTTTTTTCCAAATTCATAACCCCTTTTAAACCCCAAAAAATTAATGCTAATATAGCTCATGACATTGGTGGAATCATTTCCGGAAAAAAAAAGCGGGGGAAAAGGGACAGCGTAAACCTGCGAACATTTTTCCCCTGCCTACCCGGCGTCATCAGTGCGGTTCCTGTAGGAATCTTTTAAAAGGTGTGGCCCGCGGCGTCTTGGGCCCATGCTATCTTGCGTTAAGCAGTCGAAGGGCTGCTCGATAGGTTTTAAAGGATTTTTGCATCCCGAGTTGTTGTCCTTTTCTCTAGACGGCATGTCTATGTTTCTCGACGCTGGCGGCGGGGGGAGATTTTCGTAATTCTGTTCGTGTAGAATGGTAAAATATACTCGAAAGGTGAAAAAAATGGGGAGGAGAAGGACATGTCCCGGAACCGCTGATGACACCGGATAGGCAGAAAAATGTTTGCGGGTTTATGCTGTCCCTTTTCCATCGTTTTTTGTTTTCTGCCGGAGATGATTCCACCAATACCATGAGCTATACAAATTTAAATTTTTTTTGGTTATTATTAGGCAATGTTTTCATGTGTATCATAACACCATTCATCAACAAACGGAAGGAACGTCAACTGGTAACAGCTTATTCCCGTTTATGGGCGACCTCTTTATGGGGAAAAATTTGGAACCGACCTTACGAATACATTGGCCTATTTTCCTGGGTCGAATCAGATACGTCGATAAAATTTTTTTGCATCTTTGGCAAACGAATCTTCAGTAACTGATTTCCTAGAGAAATTTTAAATTTAAAAAATTTCCCTCTATCAAATTTACCCGCGAAGAAAAAAAAAGACAACAGGTTTTCCATTCCCCGATTTGTTAATAATAAGGAAAAAAAGGTTAGAAATAAATGTATATAGAAAACCTAAAAAAGATAATAGATTTATCTTACAGGATTCTTATCACTAAAGCGTGACAAACGGTTGCACCCGCAGAGCGCCGTAAAAGGAGCTGTATTTACTATGTACATACAAGGAATCGATGGACGTTCGGTTATTATCGGTTGATCGGTGTGCGTGTACTATTTATAATGTTCGAAAAAAATAGTGGAACCGCCCGGGGGCGTACCGCGCAAAATTAGACACAGTATTCATAAAAATATAATAGATTGTTACCTTTTATTGACATATCGATGACCACTGCGGTAATGGGGCTGCCATGGTACGCCGTGTAGTACTGCAACATAAGCAATCCTTCTGTAGGCAGGAGTCGCTGAGTCAATTGGACCTTGTACGCATGGAGTTGCAAATCTTTGGGGGAGAATACGCTGAAGGGTGGCTGTTGTAATGTCCCAAATTTTATGCACGACGACGAATCGACGTCCCTGGACTCTCGACCACACCCCCGCGAACTGCCGTGATGTTTTGTTCTGAACGACCTCTACGGGCTTGTTTCGCATCATAACCGAACCAATACTTTCGAATTTTGCGATTATGCTTTTCACAGTAGATGACTAAGGGCCGGTTGTAAAATGTACCGATATTCTATCCGATAACGTTATCTTGCCAATATGTCTGTCTCGGTCGTATTATAATATACCAATATTTTTGTTGGTCGCATTATAAAGGGGAAAAAAGTTATTGGGTAGGGGCCCTTCGATGTAAAATTGTCCGGCAGATAGCGTGTTTACATAACCTAGTTGTGTTGTTTTTATTTTTAAAGTTCCATCGAATTGTTATTTAAAATTTATTGCTTTTTTTTTTTTTTTTTTTTTGCTGTTTTGTAAAATGGAAAACGGGAATAATAGTAAGCTCAAAAAATTACACAAAAGAGGAATGTTGGCGACTTAAAAAGAAATAATAGAAGGTTTAAAATATAATAAAAATAAGAAAAGTGATGCCCTTTGGAAGGATAAGGTAAGTTTTTTTTATTAGCTTATTAAATTATTAATTTTAAAACCATATCTGTATTCCTATTTAGAAAAATGCTTGGAAAAATATTTCCTAACATTTAATTCGGGCGGTACTCAAAATCGAACATGGAACAACTCCGGAGTAAATGAAGTTTTAAAAAAGGGAAAAAAGACGAGTTTGTGACGAAAAGCCGAACCGAAATATTGGGTACCGGGGGAAAGGGCATGTGTATCAAACATTATGAATCCGCTATATAAAAAAAAATTGGTTTATTAATTAATTTAAAAGTTGTGAAGGAACACCATCATTTTTTGATAGTGATTCTATAGGTAAATAAATTAAAAGTAATAAATTTAAAAAAAATACAAATTTTTTACCTTAGATAAGAAGCAAAATGCAATTTGTATAGAACCAAAAATTTCCCAAAGTGATGAAGTTAAAACCTTTGCCACTACCCTTATTGTGAGAGGTAAATTTTGTATTAAAAGTTAACTATACTTACATGCTCTCTTTAAATTCATATAGACTAATGTAGATACTTACATATTTATAGACTTTTGTTAATAATTTTTTTAAATTTAATAAATTAAACTTTAGTTCCAAATACCCTGGATATTTCAGATGGTGAGATAGTTAGTAATGAAGCAGAAGCCAAAAAAAAGGGGACAAAGAAGGTGAATAGATATGTTATCACATAACTTGGGATGACATTTCATATTTTAGTTAATAGTTGGAGTACTTATTGTCCAGCTCAATTGAAAACGCCCAAAACATACAGCCCTGCAAGCTGAAAAAAAACCAAGGAAAAAATTCTCAAAAAAGTAAATATATCGGCAGCTGGTCAAAAAATGCGGGCCCTTTGGGTGTTTGCAAAACAGAGCTAACTAACCTGAAGCTAAAAAAACTACTCGACGAAGAATTCAAGTTAAAAAAAAGCAACAAAAAGGGGAAACTTCATCAACAGCAAAAGAAATAAATTTGCAACAAATAGAAATAAACAAATTATTAATAACAAAATTTTCCGAAATAAAAAAACTCCCAAAAATTTAAAGTATTTGACTCTATTATAAAAAATTATAATTAAAAAAATTATAAAATGTTTATATTCATACGGGTTTTTTTTTAATTTTAAAATATAAAAAGAAATAATTATAGTAACGTTGAAAAAAAATTCTATAAACTCTGGGGCCCCTCCCTAATTTCTACCATCTCCATTCTCCACATTACCATACATATTTGGAATATTTTTTTTCTTGTCTAACATGCAAAAGATTTTCTTGAAGTGCAGGATCTAGTGGTGGCTCATCCTTTTTTCCCTTTAAAAGTGCTATATTTTGTGGGGCCCGGGACAAAATACAACTATAGATTGCACCTGCGGAAATAATTTAATTTTAAAATTTCCCAACGATAAATGGGGGAAAACCCTTTGTTTCCATACTCCCTAACTTCTTTTACAACATTTCTTGTTCGAAGTAGTGCTTCTTGGGAAAAAAATTTTTTTTTGGGGCAGCAAAGGGTTTTTGGGGTAAAATTAATATCGTGATAAACCATAACCACTATCACCTAATAATACCTTGTTCTGCATAAGACCTCGTTCAAATTTTGCTCTTATTACAGAAGCGTTAAAAATTGTTTGATCGTGGGTAGATCCAGGCCATCTTGCCACAATATCTAGTATGTGCAAGTTGGCATCACAAATTGTTTGAATATTGAATGAGTAATATCCTTTTCTGTTACGAACATTTTCTGCATTCTCACCACCTAAAAATTCAGCTTTAATAAGAGGAAAAACCAAATAGTACCTATACCTGGTGATTGAATTTTAACATGTGTGCAGTCAATGGTTCCTATCACTCGAGGAAATTTTGCAATTTCATAAAATTTTCTACAAATTTCTTCTACTTTATGTGGGTCCTGCGGAAAGTTAATGTATTCATTCCTAAGACTGGCAATTGCTTCAGACACTTTCCTTACAACTCTACTTGCTGTTGATTTTGTACACCACAAAAATCTCCAATCACAACAAGCATGCTACCAGTTGCAAAATAGCGGAGTGTTAGCAACAATTGCGTAGTAGAAGACACAGCTACATTTCTATAAAATAGCAATCTACATTTTTGACATTCATATAAATATAATTACCTATTTGTATGAGGTTCTAATCTTTCTCCAATTTTTGTTAATAATTGCCTTACACTGTCTTTTGTTAAACGAAAACGTATAAAAAATTCGTCTTCATCCCAATGATCCATGTGATTTAATTGTTCTCGAACACGTTTTTCTCTTCTTCTATTTAAGAATAAGTTGGCTAGTAGTTCATTTTCTGAATCACTAGAACTACTAGTGTTATACAAATTAAACATCCTATTCATATTGTAACCACAAAATGAAAATGTAACCAATTTTAATTATATTATGCACTTTGTGTATTTCTTGCAAGGTTATTACTGTCAGCTATTAGAGCTGTCAATTAAGAATTGTAGAGAAAAGTGTTGCCAACTTACTATTTTTTCACCGACAGCAATCCAGCTGACAAGTACGACTTATAATACAGCTCGGAATCTTATCCGCCTGATAAAGAAATCTGCCGGATAATTGTCGGGTGCATTTATCTGAACATTGTACAACTGGCCCTTAGGAACATTATTTCGACCGAAATCGTGGCAATCAAACTTTCACCATTTTGATAATAATGTTTAACAATCAGGACGCGTTGTTCTGTCGTATAATGATCCATGTTTACTAACTTCCATCTGTTTTCTATCAACTTGGCATGTCATAATCATGTGACATCACCACAGCTAAGCTGGCGCGCAATTCAAATCTTGCGCTCTTATTGAAACACTCTCTATAAGCACACTTGAATGTACTGACAGTGATAACAAGAAATATGTTAAATTATCCTCTTAATCAAGTTACGCCAAAGATCTTCAAAAAATCTTTCCTGAAATTGATTGCAAAACACTAACCTCAGAAACCTTTTACGAAGTTCTAAAGACCCGGTAGATAAATCATCAATCAGAATTGGGTACAAAGAGCATTTGGCTCATCTCAAATTCAGAAGGTTTGATATATCTAGTATCGTCCTGTATATGCTGGAAAATAATCAGAAGGTTGATAATATAAAGTTAGTTAAAAACGTAAACAGGATTGCTGTCGAAATGAATCATTTGTAGAATATTGTACGGGACTGTAAAAAGTACTACTTAGAAATATAATTTATACTTTTGAAAAGGTGCCAAATTGCCTATTGGAACGATAATGGCAACATATTAGAATTTTTCAATTTATATTTACTTTGAGAAACATCGATTATGCAGTGAAAAATAAATACTTATTTTTTTTTTCAACTTTAAAGGAGCTTAATCTATTTACGCAACATAAAATTAAATTCATTTAATTCCATCCTTTCTTTTAAAAAAGAAAATTGATTAATTCTCATTTCTAAATTCATTCCTTTATGTTGCAGAAGCCGACTACACATTGGACGACTCCTTTTGGATTGACGAAAGCCCAGCCGGTAAGTAGAAAATTACAAGACGACCTAGTTTATCGACCGAAGGCTTTATAACCTGCAATCTTTCGATTTTGTTTCACCTAGAATATTTATACTACGTCTTAAATTAGATTTTTATTTAACGGCACTGCATTCTATGTAAATGCACGAATTTCAAACTATAACGTGGAGTTAATTCGGTTATCAGTACTGGGCAACTTTGTTGCATTATGTAAGTCGACATTACGTACATCTATAATTCGTATTAAGTACTAGATTCACCCCGTCTGGCCATGAGTTATTTAGTTGCAAGAACGTTGCCGTTGTTCGCTGAAATGGCGGTGGTTGCCGTCTGGTTTTGCTCCATTTTCATGTTAATTGGATGCTGATTTAACTACGCAAACTTGGATATAATTGAGCACACAGTCGTAAATAAGTTAAGACGATGTAAAAAGAGGGATAATTTTAGTTTCTACGCTTAATAAATAAAAGCGTAGCTTAATTACTCCTGTGTGAAATAATTACGGTGGAGAATTTTTAATTGGGAAATGTAAGAATCCCTGGAAGCTATTTAAATTTCAAAAAGGTAATATGATGAGAAAACCAAACGATAAAGTTTTGAAATAAGTGAACTTATATTGGAAGAAAAATTTGTTTTTTTTAGGGATATAAAAAAATTTTTAATTCTGAGAACTTTCCTGGTCTTCGGCGTAAGATTGTATGGAGTTGAGTTCATGTCTTCTTTCATATTTTCCTCCATTCTTCGCTCTTTATTCTGCTGCTTTCCTCACTTCCTTGTTCCACGTCTCTCTTGGCCTTCCGCTTTTTGTTTTAGTCAGTTAGGATCGAGGCGTGACCTAGAGCGTCACAGCACCATGTCAGTATTAGTTGGAGCAAAAGGCAGTGATAACTAACCTGGGCAAATATGCGGTAACACCCAGAGGCGTGGCGAGCCCATAAATGTTTACACATAAAATAGAATGTAAGAAATAAATTATCGTTTTAAAAGTCTTCCGTGAAATCACAAACTAGGTAACATCTGTTAATATTTGAATCATTCAGTACGACGTGCGGAATAAATGTTTTTTCATGCCGAAAACGACCGTTCGACATCTAGCGATGTTATATTTAATATAAGAAGATCGGAGTCTTTCTCTAAAACACTTTCAAATTTTCGTATTACACACCAATTTGTTTCGCCTTCTACAGCGCATAACTGTGCGTGAACATCATTCACAATTTGAACAGAATCCACTAGCGACATCGAAACATTTTGTAATTTTTCTATTCCCTCCGCTAGTCCGAAGTAATTGTTGTGAATAGTTTGTAAATCTCTTTAACTGACTATCTTGAAACTATTTCCTGGCTTATCTTGATTGCTGCAGCTTCTGTTGGATTGAATTTTAAAACTACCTTCTTTACTTGATCAAAATATTTGTTGTAGTAAAACGCAGCCTGCAACCATGTTCCCCAATGTAACAATCGGCTGTGGTGGTTCAGGTAAATCCGGACACAGTTTGTGAAATAGTCGGGTACGTTTCGGGGACTTTAGAAACACTGCCTTTGTACTAGCAATTAATGTATTTACTACTGGAAAACATGTAGGAATCATTTGTGCCGCAAGATTTAGAGTATGGACTTTATACGATACATGTAAGGAGTTACCACTGTGTTTTTTAAGAGATCGGCCCAAAGAACGCACGTTTGCGGCACCATCACTCATAAACATTAAAAGTTGCATAGTTGAAACTTCAAATTTGTTCAATGCGTTCAACACCACCTTTAAAATCTCATCGGCAGTACAATTTATAACTCTTTTGGAAGCAAGTAAGAAGGAGGATGGCGGTCGATGTGGTTCCATTGTACGTACCATTGCATTAACCACAGCATGTTTTTGACGATTTGTTGTTTCATCCACACACAACCACAGTTTTTTATCTTTCAATACCGTTTTCATTCTTTTTTCTATATGTTCACGAGCAAATGGCACTACATTTCGTATCGATGTCCGACTAGGTAATTTACAGTCCGCATATTTATCCAGAAGGAGACAAATGCTTCTTTGTCTAGTAAACGAAACGATAGATTACATAAAATAAGAGTAACACATAAATCAAATGTAAATGTTTCTTGGTCTCGTATGCCACTTTTTGCAGAAGAATGCTGTTTGCTTTCGATGTGACGTTGACAATGGCTTCTGGACCAACACATTAAAGGGATTTTACAAACTGGACATTAAATTTTAGCGCCATCAATTAAGTTCGGCGTGTCCTTTATAAAGTTTTTAACTGTGTCTGCCATTGGTCGTTTTCGCGACGTACGTAACTGCGACATTTTTAAAGCAAACAAGCGTACCATTACGAAATAAGTTACGACACCCTACATATACACAGAACTACTCGCACACGGCATCGATTTAGTACTGACGCTGTGAACACGTGAAATAAATAATCGCCGACTCCGCAACACATATCTACTACACTGACTGTTACCGCTGTTTGCCCAGACTAGTCACTATGGATTATAGATGAATCAGTTAAAAAAAATAGTAAAAAAGGAAAATGTTGACAACGAACAAATTTGCTAATCTCAAATTCAGAAGGTTTGATAAATCTAGTGTCGCCCTACATAGGTTGGAAAATAATCATAAAGTTGAAACAGTTCACTAAAACCCTTACCACAATACTTAACTCATACTGGACACACGTTTCGATAACCAAGCTATCATTATCAGCAGTAAAACTGAATTCAGTTTTACTGCCGTTTCAATGTTCCAGTGCAACAGACTTACCCGATTAATCATAAAGTTGATAATATAGTAAATGGATACTCTAAAACTGTGGCACTGGAACACTGAAACAGTTCACTAAAACCCTTACCACAACACTTAATTCGCACTGGACGCACGTTTCGATAGCCAAGCTATCATCATCAGCAGCAAGACTAAACTAACAAGCTAAGTGAAAAACTAACCTTATAAGGAAAATAAATTAAATTAAGCAATATGTAAATTTAAAATCGTAAAAATTTAATGAACCGCTTCATTGCACAGGACTATAAATAGCCTAAAGGTAAATGAGCCGAATGACGTGAGTTAATAAATCCTGGATTACAATGAAGCGGTTCATTGCACATGGTTAAAATTACAGCTATAAAAGATTAAACATGATGTAACAAAGGATAAAGGCTGGAATTTAGTGGTCCTAAATCTGAATTCATTAAGTGAGTTTTGTTTTTGTAAATTTCCATGCCTTCATAACAATTTAATTGAGAAGTACTCCTTACATTTTTAATTAACTTTATATTATCAACATTATGGTTATTTTCAAGCATATGTAGGGCAACGCTAGATTTATCAAACCTTCTGAATTTGAGATGAGCCAAATGTTCTTTGTACCTAATTTTGATTGATCTTTTTGTCTGCCCAATATACACTTGATCACAATCTTTACATGAAATTTTGTAAATTCCTGATTTATCCATGTTATCCACTGGGTCTTTGGAATTTCCTAAAAGGTTTTTAAGGTTATTGCTCGAAGAGAAAACAATCTTGCGGTCAATCTTAGAAAAGATTTTTGAAGACCCTTGGTGTAACATGGATAAAAGGGTAATTTAACATATTTCTTATTATTACGGCCGTCAATGCGTTCTAAAGTGCTTACATTTCTAATTCTTAATCTATTCTTATGTTTCCTAATAGTATTATAGACGACATCTTCAGAGAATCCGTTAAAGTTAGAAATATTGATGATTTCTTTTAGTTCATTTTGATATCTATCTTTCGTTAAAGGAAAATTGAGTAACCGGTGCACCAAAAAGTTAATAGCCGAAAGTTTGTGTTCATATGAGTGATTAGAATCCTGTAAGATGAATCTATTATTACTAGTAGGTTTCCTATAAACGTCTATTTCTAACTTATTTTTATTTCTTATTACTAACATGTCGAGGAAAGGAATCCTGTTGTCTTTTTCTTCTTCGTGGGTAAATTTGATAGAGGGAAATTTTGAGTTAAGTTGTTCTATGAAATCCGTTATTGAACATTTACTGATGTCAAAGATGCAAAAAATGTCATCGACGTATCTGATCCAAAGCCGAGGGAAATAAGCGAAAGTATTCTTCTGGTCAGTTTCAAATTTACCCATAAAGAGGTTAGCCATAAACGGAGATAAGCTGTTACCCATTGCTGTTCCTTCCGTTTGTTGATAAAAAGTGTTGTTAATTTGGAAAAAGTTTTGTTTCATGCAAAGTTTTGTCAAAGAAATGAAGCTAGTATCTTCCTCTCTATCCATTTGGTTATCTAACAAAAGTGTTTCTAAATATTTCAAAGTTAAATCAACTGGAACACTAGGGAACAATGAACTTACGTCAAACGAAACTAAAATTTCTTTGTCAGTAAGCTCAATGTCCTTAGTTTTTTCAATGAACTCGTAAGAATTTTTAATAGCCAAATCCGGAAATTGTACAGGTAACTGGTTCAATTTGTCAGATAACCACCTGGAAAGTAAGTAAGTTGGACTGTTGATATTCGAAACAATGGGTCTCATGCTTTTTCCGGGCTTGTGTATTTTAGGTAAACAATACATCCTAGGTAGTACTGGGTTTGACACCGTTAGTCTAAATCTTAAATTGTCGCTAATGACAGTCTTACATTCTAACATGGTCTTTTTGGTTTCTGTAATCATTTTAGACAAAGGATTTTTTGATAATTTTGAATAAGAACTTTGTGACAAAGTTACATATTGCTTAATTTATTTTCCTTATAAGGTTAGTTTTTCACTTAGCTTGTTAGTTCAGTCTTGCTGCTGATGATGATAGCTTGGCTATCGAAACGTGCGTCCAGTGCGAATTAAGTGTTGTGGTAAGGGTTTTAGTGAACTGTTTCATTGATAATATAGAGTTAATTAAAAATGTAAAAAGCATTGTTTAATTAAATTGTTATGAAGGCATTGAAATTTACAAAAACAAAAATCACTTAATGAATTCAGATTTAGGACCACTAAATTCCAGCCTTTATTCTTTGTTACATCATGTATAGTTAATTATAGGATTAATTGTATAAATTGGATAAGAATAGAAAAAGCAAACCCTTTGTTATGAAATTTAAGAATACTTTAAACGCCTTTGTTGATTTTTACTTCGCGGATTGCTCTTCGAAAGTCAGAGGTGAGGTAAGCCCACTGCACAAACATTGCGACCATTATATTCTGAATCTCTAAAAATAAAATGAAAATTAATAAGATTAACATACTACAGAACAAATTTTAGAATTCCGCGGTATTAAAAGGATCTCGGTCAATAATTCCGTATGGTATCAGTCCTGCTATGGTAAAAGCAAAAAGAAAATACGAAAAGTTTTCATAAGAACGTACTACAAGTGTGAAAATTATTTCAACAGATTCGTATCAAATTTCCGCCGGCAGTAAATGCATCGCAAACATCATCAACAGCTACTTTAAAGTAACAAGCGATAATCTACTTTCGCGATCCATTTACTACAGTCTCTTCAGTGCAGCGCGCTGAAACTTGCGCCAACAGAGCTACCCGTCGTTGCTACATCGGCGTTTGCAAACTTTAAAGATGCCGTCTTGACAACGAGGCACTTATTCTGTTATAGCAGTGGATGACGATATCGGTTTATCGATTAAATGCACGAAAGCAGGTTGTCTAGACTGTAGTGGAACAAGATACTTACGTTATTAACACATGTATTGTAATGTTTTAAACGAGGGAAAAATTAAAAGAAAATAATTTTTGGAAATTAATTAATTAATTGTTCGGTCCGTAGGACCGGGAGTGTTCCGAGACACTCTGCTGGCAATTTAAATTAAACTAGGTATCAATTGATGAAATTTTACCAGTATTAAAACTTGAAAATAAAAAATTAACCTGGAATTGTGACGTTCTAATATAAACTCTATGTTTGTATGTTACGTCCTAGAGCCCTACGTATTCTTAAACCACTAAACTTGACTTTTACTTCGTATTTATACTAGAATTTAGACACTAAACACTTAGAAAATGGTGAATACAGCCAAACACGCGTTGCCTGGATGAATTTAATTAGAGTCCCTTCACTCCCTTATTCCATTCGCGATAGCGATTGTTTAATCACGGTTAATTTGGAACAGCCAGTGGCGGGCACATAAAAGTTTACACAAAATAAATGGTCAGAAATAAAATATAATACGTGCTCAAACACCTACCGTCTTAAGAGTCTTCCGTGAAATCACAAAGTGAATAATGTCTGTTAAATATCTGCAACATTAGATATGTTTCCACAGTTGTTTCTGCAAACCGAGTGCGGTGTGATGAAAAAGTGTGTTTATATGCAGAAAACGAACGTTCTACATCTAGTGACGTTATATTTGCGTAATTAAAATAATCTTTGGAACAACTTAACGGTTCTGTTGACGCACCTTCACATATTTATCTTAATGTGCCAAAATTAGAATCTTTATCTAAAACACTTTCAAACCTTTCTAAAACACAAACATTTTTTGCGTCTCCTACCGCGCATAGCTGTGCGTGAACATGTTGCACTATTTGCAGAAATTCCACTAACGACACCGAAGGATTTTGTAATTTTTCTATTGCCTCCACTAGTCCGAAGTAATTGTTCTGAATAGTTTTTAAATCTGTTTTAACCTGACTATCTTGAAATTTCGACTGGCTTTTCTTGATACCCGCAGCTTCCTTTGGATCGAATTGTAAAACCAGGTTTTTAATATTCTCAAAATATTTATGATAATAAAACGCGGCCTGTAACCATGTTCCTCAGAGCGTAAGAATCGCTTCTGGTGGTTCAGGCGTACGGGGGCACAGACTGTAAAATTTGCGAATATGTTTTGGGGATTTGACAAAGACTGCTTTTGTATGCGCTGTTAAAGCGTCTACCTCAGGATAACATTTTCTAATACTATCTGCCACATGACTGAAAGCATGAATTTTACATGTAATATGTTAGTACAATGTTTTTTAAGAGACCAGCCTACAGAAAGCATGTTTGCGGGATCATCACTCATAAACATCAACAGTTGGTTTGTTGAAAGTTCAAACTTTTCCAATGTATTTAACACTAACTTTGAAATTACTTCCGCAGTACATTGTTGTACTCGTCTGGAAGCTAATAGAATTGAAGGTGACGATTGATGTGATTCCGTTGTATGTACCATTACATTAACCACAGAAGGTTTTTTACGATCTGTTGTTTCGTCCACACATAACCACAGTTGTTTATCTTTCAACTCCGATTTAATTCTTTTTTCAACATGTTCACGAGCAGATGGCACAATTCTTTGTAACGATGCCCGACTTGGTAATTTGCAGTCCGAATATTTGCTTCCTTGTCTAGTAAATTAAACGGTAGATTATATGCAATAAAGGTAACGCATAAATTAAATTTAAATTTGTCATAGTGTGGTGTACAATTTTTTTTTGAAGAATGCTGTTTACTATTTATGTGACGTAGGCAATCCCTTTTGGACCAACACGTTAAAGGGATATTACAAACTACACATTGAATTTTAACGCCATCATAATTTAGGTCAGGCATTTCTGCTGTAAATTCTGTAACTTTGTCCAACATTGGCCGTTTCCGCGACGTAGGCAACATTTTTAAAACAAACGTAGAACGACGAAATAGTATTTACGGCAGCGTACATGTATACACAACAGATCTGGTTGAGACTCGCAGTTATACTGAGGGTTGTATCGAACCTCCGCCACTGCCCGTTGGCGCTAGTGTGTAACTCTAACGATTACATTACACTCTTTCATACATCGATCGATACAGTTCCTCATGTATGTTTATTAACATTTAAAATTCCTCTAAATCAAATAGCTTTCTCTGTAATTAGTGTTGTTGTTGTTATAATTGCGTTTGGAGATGACGTAAAGCACTCTCCGTAACAGTTAAACCCTTTAGGGGACGTTTCAAAGATTACAGGGCATTATTAGCACTTTCGACAACTTCACGTTATACCATCATATCGTTGTCTAACCCTGCGTCTCAACGTTCGACTATCTAACTTTAATTGTTAATTCCGCCGAATGCATACCTCTTTCCTTCTCTTGTCTCCAGCGAAATGAAAGAGCCACGGCGAAGGCTCAGCGCCCCTTAATCGTCACCGATGCGGCTATTTTAAAGTTCCTCGCATGTCGACATGTGGTGCGGCATCTAAAATCGGGCAATTAACGTCGCAAGTGTCAAACTTTGTCCGCGCAATGATTTCGCTCTATCCGACCCAACCACACAAACTACCACCTCTTGCATATTTTCACACGTTCCATAATCGTAGCCATCTCGGAACGTTATCGCGGTACCGTATAGGTTGTACCTATGCAATTCCTGCAGTGCGATGCGCGTCATCTACTGGAATATTCACGTTCTAATTTCGTACACTTTGGCGAATTTTCCGCGTTTACTAGATTACGTCGTCAAAGTTTAATGTTCCATGGCGCTGGAAAGCGGTCGAGTTTGAAGCCCGGTACGGGCATAATCAGCGTAAGATGCCGAATATGTCTTCAATGTCGTTTAAAAGTTATGAACGTCGTGATTATTACGTAGTTCACTCTATGCCATGTTAGAATGTTTCTTTTCTAGATTTTTTGGTAATACATTCGAGAATGCAGTAAAAGCATTAATGCCCTTACGGAATAGGGAAATAAATCAGTGATAAAAGTATGTCCTTTTTGTATTGCTGAATTAGTCAAAGGACGATTGCATCAGTGTTTTCAAGGCAAGAAAAAATATGTAAATGTGCTATCGGTTTGTGATAATTCAAAGGACAACTGTACCGCATATATTAGCAAATAAGGCTCAAAACAGAACCATGAAACTGTGTAGCTTATCAACATCGAACAATGAAACTGAAAGACTAGTAACTTACTTGAATTTGTAAATATTCAATCAAATTTAAACTTCTAATCAAATTAAAAAATTACTATTTGAAGAAATAAAAATGGAAGAAAGAGTACGAGGGACACGCTATATATTTTGAGATGCCACAAAAGTAGAGAAGTTAGAGCTGGCAACACTGCATTTCTAAATACCACCATCCTTAAGTAGTAAACTCTGACTGTCAGTTGAGTCTCTACTGTCATAGAGTAACGTGGTAGGTACGATTTGTCATCGAAACATGGACTTGTCATCGAAACATGTACGCGCAATGATTTACTACATTTTAAGGTCGGTTTAGAACAACAAAGTCTTGAACGATTGCAACTCGCATTTGATGATGAAAGTCCTTCAAGTGCAATTGTGTTTCGCTGGTATAGCGAATTTGAAAGAGGACGGATATCGCTTGGTGATGAGGAACGTACCGGTAGGCCCTGTTTTTCAGTTACCGCTGGAAACATTGAGAGTGTGAGACGTATGATCGACGAAGATCCAAGATGCACCTATCAAGTGATTGAGGCAACTCTTGGTGTTGGATCCGCAACAGTAAATTCAATTTTACATGATCACCTTCGCCTGAAAAAAATTGTTACTCGTTGGGTGCCACACACGCTTACCGATTTCCAAAAAGCAGAGGGAGTAAGAATCGCTCGGGAAACATTGGAAATGTTAAATAATAGTGGACATTGCATTCTATCAAAAATAGTAACAGGTGATGAAACTTACATTCCATTTTACGATATTCCTACCCGCCAGGAGAGCCGCGTGTGGATCCACGAAGATGCACTAATACCAACAATGGCCAAAAGGCAAAGGGCTGTCAAGAAAGTTATGTACGCAGTTTTCTTCCGTAATACCGGATTAGTAAAAGCAATGAAGCTGGAAAATCAACGTACAGTCACAGCAAACTGGTACACCACAAAATGTTTACCTGCAGTTCTTGAGTCAGCCAACCTTCAACAATGTTGCATCACGACAATGCATCGTCACACAGTGCATAGCAGACAGTTGAATTTTTACGTGAAAATAAGGTAAAAGTCATTGAACATCCACCCTATTCCCCTGATTTGGCCATGTGTGATTTCTGGTTGTTCTTCAACCTAAAGAAACATTTACGTGGTCGACGTTTCACGACGGAGGATGAGATAGATGAAGCAATTCATCTATTTTTTGAGAGCATTCCAAGAGGTGACTGGCTTCACGCTTTTACGTTGTGGAAACTTCGGTTACAAAAGTGCGTTGATACGGGAGGAGATTATTTTGAACATAAATAAATTCATTTTCGTAAAAAGACTTGTAGTTTTCTTGCATCTCAAAATATATAGCGTGACCCTCGTATTTGAAGAAGATTGGAATTGTTTCATACTTTTCAGCATACCACTTTTTTACGATACGATTTAATTACTTTACGCTTCGATGCACTGGGCTCCAAAACGAACTAAATAATATACACCAACTATATTGTTTATGTCCAGAAACCAAAACTTAAAACTACAGGAATTATTTAAAAAAAGAAACGAAAAACAACTTTTAAAACTGTAACTAAAATACAAGTAACTCACCTAATTGAACTAATTATAAGCAGATACTTATTTAAAAAACCCTCTGGAATCCAACCAGTGTATCTTACCTCCTAAGTTGAGGCAAATCTTCTCTTTTAAAATATCACAATAAACCCATAAAGTTGGAACCCTAGCCATGTAATAAATATCAGCTTCGAGATGGTTTATTGTCTATCCCACACGCACGCCATAAAGTTTCAATTTTCCGAAAATGTATTAATTACCTGCGCCAAAAGATCTCAAATAATTTTCAATATATTTCAATGAAATAAAATACGAGGGATGATCGTAAAATAAGGTACCCATATTTTTAAAAAATAGACAGCATTCTTTATTTCCTTAGCATTACACATCGTTTTAAAGGTAAAAAATACTTTTCGACATAATCGCCATTTCTATACAAGCATTTTTGCGGACAGTGCTCCAACTTCTGTATCCCCATGTCGTAAAATTCTGCCGCCAGTTCTTTCAAGAATCTTTTCAATTGTGGTGTTGGAAATCTCAGGAATCCGGAGAGCGAGTTGACGAATGGTGACCCTCCGATCTTCAAGCAGTATGCTCTCGACCTTTTCAACGATTTTCTCTGAAACTGATGGTCTTCCGCTCCGCTCTTCATCGTGAATTTCCGTCCGACCTCCAGTGAATTCCCTACACCATTTGCGGACATGTTGAACAGCTATACACTTAAAGCCATAAACTTCGGTTAATTGACGATGAATGTTTATAAGTGAAACCCCTTTCGTGTTTAAGAAACGTATCATAACGCGAATTTCCAACACCGAGCGCCGTAGCGAGACGAGGGTGGTACATATATAGAGTGGGAGAGCTGCTGTATACGCCAATGTTGTCAGGATTTCGCCTAACACGTCTTACTGCTGCTGTAGGGCTTTGGGAACCTTATTTTACGATCATCCCTCGTATATTGAATTCTGCATCTTGAAACCTACGATCGGACTGGTTTAATTTTTCGTATCTTTCCAATTAGATCAACAATTAAAATAAATAGCTTTTTCTCTTACATTTGATAGGACTTGAAGTGTTTAAATTAATTTTTTAGCCTTAGTTTTAATAATTTTGTAAAAATAGCCGGTCCAATCGTAGATAAAGGTCCAAAGATTGTATTTTGAAAAAAAAAAAAATTAAAATCGTTCGGTCCATTTGCCACCTAGGATGGCGCAGGTTTACATGTAGTTCTCTATACCACAACTTGGTAGAGAGAATGCCCTTAAAACTAATGATTTACTTGGAAGACACATTTTTCTGTCTTGAATTCTTTTTTGATTTTCCAACCCTAAGAAAATATTTATTTAAGAAAATTATTTTGTAGTCCTGAAATAAAAATATTTTCTTGATGCAAGAAACCATTTCTCTGCGTGTACTTAGTAGCTGGAAAACACTGACACTAAAACTCCTCAAGAATTCTTTGAAAACACGGTTACACGCGTAGCTTCTTTAGTCCCTACCTGAATTCTTTGAACGCAATGGAATGTAGGTCAATGCAATTAGAATGTAATAACTAGAGAGCGGAATTTATGCAATTTGCATATCCCATATTTTTTATATGACAAGCAAATGCTTCAGTATATATACGAATAACAACTTTTCGAATTGATTGACGTAGATTAATTATTGCATATTTCGCATATTTTAGTAATTTTTTCATATTTCAACGATTATTGCATATTTTTGCACACTAGAGGCTTCAAGGCTGAAGATGTCCCATAAGAATGTGGACGAGACGTCGGCAAAAGCTACCACAATGACGCGGTTCCAACCCGGAAACCAAGAGTGTATTGTACCAGTATACGTGCAAGCAATTGTTTAGTCAGTGCCATTCATCACTTATAGTTACATAATACTTCCAATAGTTTCCGCTTCTAGAAAGCTTGTGTCGTCCTTATGCATTGTACTGAAGAAAGTAGGAAGCAAATTTGGTTCTAGAGTTCTACAGACACTGTTTCACCGAAGCCTTCAATCTCGTACAAATTAATTTCAGACCTATTTAAAAGATGGTCTACTGATATGTATTTTTGCCAAACACAGGAATGTAAAATGATCAGGTCATTGTCCCAGTACTTTCATACAACAAATTACTTTGGAACGAGAGAAGGACGTGAAAATACTTACGATTTCCAAGGAAACTATAGGTACGATTCAGCTGCTTGATGTATATGGCTTCCGAATTTGGAAAGGTTATGCGAAAGCCTTTTTTGCAATCATTTATGCATACATAATCAGCTTTCTTCGTCAAAATAGGCTGAATTATTTCAGTACGCGTGGTATGTGTGTGAAAAGCCTGATAAAGTGCACCATCCAATCCAATAATTAATGGTTTCCCAAACTTTGAGATACAATCCATCTTAAGTGTTCTATAAACAATTCGTCGTCTTCTAATCTTCCCGCTAAGTAGTTGCAATACTCCAGTCGTATGGTTTAAATTTACTTCGATGTAAACTTCTCCATACTCGAGTCTGGGGCATAGTTAATTCTGACGCCACAGTTCGTGTAGATGTTGATAGGTTATTATTTATCTAGAAAATAGAAGATTTACATAAACTTTGCAAAAACGCAGATTTAATTTACCATTTATAAAATATCCCGTTGATTTTCATTCAAATTCCTATTAACATAAACATTACGCGGCTCGATAAACGATCCATTCTAGACCAAGTTTCTATCGAGATCTAGAAAAATGATGTGGCTGTTGACGTTCTGGATAAAATGTAAATGTAATGTACTCGCTATTGTTGCTGTGTTAGAACGGCTTTACCCTGCTAGAAATTGATTGAGTAGACATGGGCTGAAATACATTACACATGGCGCTAATGACAACTGCCTTCGGTGATGTATTGATACGAACTTAAGCTGATCGAACACAGATGGTGCAACCAGTATTAAATCTGGTTAAATATTACAAATTTGTTAAAATTTTCCATTAAATAAAATTTCAACCATTACACAAAGCCTAACTTACATCTGATATAATAAATAATTGTAAATTTTCTTGATAATCTGTAGCCTAAAAATTGTTGATCTAATCAAGACTCCTTTGCTGATTAATAAGTTAGAAGAAATAACAGAGAGGAGAAAACTATCCAGTAAAATACCAACTTAAATTAATTAAATCTTCCGAAGACCCGTTCAGAAACTGGATGGCACCAGAAAGCCGATTCAGAGAAGCTACACCGCTAAATTACGTATTGGCGAATTTAATCAGACGACAAGCCGAATATCTCGTACGCCATCATGAATTAAATATCCCGAAACTGTTCTTCTTGAGACGCGCGCCGATTGCCGAGATTGATGATGGCACGCACGACGTTATTCGACCTACGAACGATACAAGAAACCGCCGGTGAACGTCTTCGCTATTAACTTAGCCGCGGGAACAAGCCCTACACGCTATTCCTATAACTTCTCTTCTGAGATCCTCCTTGTCGCATCCCTTTTGCCGTAGGACAGGTTGATGAAGTGGCCGAGAAGATCCACCTCGTTGATTATCCATAACCTCACTTCACTTAGTTTTCGCCTCCGCCTGAGACAAACGACAATGATATTGGAGGTGACCCACGTCGTTTTTCCAATCGTTTTTATTTTGTTCTTTAAACGATGTCAGTGGAACTTATTATTAGGAGCAAAGCTGGTGCTGGGTTTGTTACAACTCTTTATTGAGCAGAAAAAAAATTACCGGTTTTAAAATATGTATTTTTACTTATAGGGAAGTCATATTTCTCGAATATGAAATAAATTAATCTCGGAAATATATTTATAATTTGAATAAAAGAAATGTACAGATTTTGACAATATTTAAATCTAAGTTCTCTTTACAAACAAAAATTACTCGGAAATTAATTGCATTTAGATCTGGTGGTGCTACTAATTTCGGAAAGCAAAATTCAGGGGTGATAGAGGGCAGATTTAAATCAAATAAAGAGTCACTTTTATGAATATAGTCTTACGGTGACCGACGGCACACTACGGACAACACTATACGCCGTCGGTGTCGTGAGGGGAGCAGGATTAGTCCGAGATGAGACTGATAAACAGCATAAACAGGGCTAGACCATACACCTTTGAGCATTCTAATTTTCCTCGGTACTTTCGCATGTGTTAGTTTCTAAATTACGGTCTTCCAATTGTTCATTTTATTTGTCTTGGCATATCTTCACAGTTAGTGTTGATCCTCTTCTTCCCTGCTGAACTCTGTCCCTAATTCTACATATCCCAACCGTGGATGTAGGTCTATCTTGAGGTTCCACAACGAGCTGGATCAATGGATGGTTCAAGGCAGAAGCTCTTTTCCAAGAATTTGCCCAGAGTTTTTGGAAATGTTTTGATATTGAGAGGATGTGAAGATCTTGTCGTTTTGGATGTACCTAGGTGCCTGTACTATGGATCTCAGCGCCTTCTGCTCAATCTCCAAAGATTTTATTTTACTTGTCGTCACCGTGGACCATGCAATGTGATCATTAGGGTTGTTCAATTTGCGCCAACAGCCAGTGGCGGGCGCATAAAAGTTTACACAAAATAAATGGTCAGAAATAAAACATAATACGTGCTCTAACACTTACCGTCTTAAGAGTCTTTTGTGAAATCACAAAGTGAATAATGTCTGCTAAATATCTGCAACATTAGATATGTTTCCACAGTTGTTTCGGAAAACCGAGTGCGGTGTGAGGAAAAAGTGTGTTTATATGCAGAAAACGAACGTTCTACATCTAGTGACGTTATATTTGCGTAATTAAAATAATCTTTGGAACAACTTAACGGTTCTGTTGACGTACCTTCACAAATTTGTCTTGATGTGCCAAAATCAGAATCTTTCTCTAAAACACTTTCAAACCTTTCTAGAACACAAACATTTTTTGCGTCTTCTACCGCGCATAGCTGTGCGTGAACATGTTGCACTATTTGCAGAGATTCCACTAACGACACCGAAGGGTTTTGTAATTTTTCTATTGCCTCCACTAGTCCGAAGTAATTGTTCTGAATAGTTTTTAAATCCGTTTTAATCTGACTGTCTTGAAATTTCGACTGGCTTTCCTTGATATCCGCAGCTTCCTTTGGATCGAATTGTAAAACCACGTTCTTAATATTCTCAAAATATTTATGATAATAAAACGCGGCCTGTAACCACGTTCCCCAACGTGTAAGAATAGATTCTGGTGGCTCAGGCATACACTAAAAGTTCTTGAGGTTACTGACAAGTTTTAAAAAGCTAACAAAAGAAACATGATACTTGTTTGCCCGTATTCAAATGTAGATTTTATAATTTAATTGTCTCAACTCAATGAGTCAATGTACACTCGCTAACAAGCAGAATGACCGCTCACCTCGGATCAGCGGTGATTCTTGTCGGCGAGTGTACACGTTATCATTTTGTCGCGGAATGTACTAACGGATGAGAATTTTCCCATTCGGTTTGTGTAGCGTTGCGATACATCTAAACGACGTCAGGATTAGCAATAACAATAATAACAACCGGCGTTCTCGTTGGGTTATTTATGGATGTCGTCAGCGTTACGTCTGTCGGTCACACCCGACGCTACGTTATAGGACGTACCTCCGGTGTGTGGACGATAAATCATACGCTTGGTAAGCTCGGACGCCTCTGACGACGGCCGGGGAAGGGTTTTTTTTTGAATGTTTTATTTTCGTTTGACGTTGATTAAAGTTCGGGTTGTTTGCTTTGTTCACCTGCGTAAGCGATTACTCCATTTCTCGAATCGTGCAAATCATGAATATTGTTATGAATTTTTTAATAATTTTAAATTAAAACGGCGAGGATTCTATATGACATGATGGTAGACTTAATACAGGGTGAGTCGGGAGAACAATAACATTTACACATGAATTGGAAAATACCCCTTCTTGGACATTTTAATTTCGATAAAGGATGACACTTTAGAATATGGCATTTAAGGAAAATCTACCCACACAAATAACTACATCCGAAATGATTCCATTACTTTCAACAAATGCAAATTTTCAATAGTCTCTTTCGCAGACTACTTAATATACCATTATCTAAAGACAATTTTAATAAAAAACTATATTTTATTTATAATATAGGAAAAAATAACGGTTATGAAAAAAATTTCATAACGAAGATATATAAAGTTTCAAAGAAAACAAAATACTTTAAATAATACCACCCCAATTTAGAAAATAAATTTATAAAAACCGCAAAAACCATTTGTTAAATTGTCTTCAACTAACAATAACATTTTGTTAGAATTAATTTAACATTGAAACAGTTTTATTCATTTGGTTTTGGTTTTACGACCATTTTACATTTTGCTGTTTGGGAAAAAAAATTTGTTACGGACCCCCTTCGGTCTCTCCCCTTCGATATATTTAGAAATTATGGGGGTGTATATTGTAATTGGGGAGGGGTTTTTAAATTTTCTAAACCATTTATTAAAAGTTTAAAAATTCTCTTTTTCCCCCAATTTAAACCCCGGAAATTTTGGAAAAATTTAGGATTGCGCAAAATTATTTTAAAAGGAAACCACCCAGAACAGCGGGTAATTTTTATTAGAATTTTTATATTACCTTTTTTATCGGTGAAATTTCCGGTATTGGATTTGGGAGTCTCCGAACATTTGCTTGGGGAATGCCTGCCCGAATTAATGAAGCTAAAACAATTGGTTCCGTTGCAAAAATTTTCCTTTAAAAAAAAAATTTTGAAAAACCTTCCTTTTTAGGGAAATTGAAAAATTTTTAAAATTTGGGGTTTAATTTTGGGTTCCCTTTTAACCCCAATAATTGACATTTTCTAAATTTCTACTGGCAAAAATTAAAACATATTTGAAATTTTCATTGACCAAAACTTTAAAATAAAGTTTAAAAACAATTTTGTGTTTTAAATGATTTCCCTTCAAATTACTTTTTTTTTCCTTGAGGGTCCCCTAAAAACTTTTAGGAAAAAGCGGGCCCAGAGCCAACTTTGAATTTTCTTTAAACAATTAAAATACAAAATTTGCTAACAAAAATAAAAAGAAAACTTTTTTAAACTAAAAAGGGGTTCGGGACCGGGTCTTCCTAAAGACAACTGGATTATTAAAAAAGATGTAAAAATTTATTTTTTTAACCAAAAAATCAATTTCCCGAGCCCCCTTTTGTTCCTGAGGCTTGGTTAAATTTTAATTTTGTTGAGGCAATGACGTCCCAAACCCTGGGGAAAAAATTAAACTTGCCAGATATTAAAGCAACCTTTTTAATTTTTAGGTTAGGGGTTTAAACCTTTTTTTCCCCTTTCCTTGAGTGACTGACGAGCAAGTTTTACTTAATTTGTAAAAAACGAAATCATTTTTGGTTCCCCCCCAAATGTCCTAAAGGTTTTTTTCCCCCGGTTAAAACCCTTCCCGGATGGGAATCTTAATTTTTCGTTGCTAGGGGGGTTTTCCAAACGTTGGAAAAAGGCCTATTTTAATCCAGTTTTTTCCCAAAGGAAAGAAAATCTGGTCAAGGATCTAAGGGGGTGTAAAGTTTTTTTTGCCCGTAATTGGTAATGGAAATTTTGAAAGATTAGTTGTATTCAAATAGTCAAAAATGGAACCCCACCCTTTTGCCCTTCCATCTCGGGTTGGCTGGTTTGTTGGTCCAAACTACGGGCCCTCCAGTTCTTTTTTTTGTTCCCCCCCGAAAAATTATAAAAAAAAAAGCTTTTTCTGAATTTTAAAAACCGTTCCCATTTTTACAAAAACCCCCGGGGAATTTACGTTTAATTTGACCACAAAAAGGTTAATGCTTCTTTTCCTCTTTAGGAAATTAATTTTGCGGGCGACAATAAAACAAATACGGAAATTAAAAAAATTTCCCATTTTTAAAAGGGGAATTTGGTGGCCCAAGGTAATTAATTTTTGGGGTTGTAATATTTATTTACTCTTATTTTTGTTAAAAGGGAATTAAAAGTTTGAAGAAATTATGCTGAAGGTGGCGCTTTACATCATTCGATTACCGGGGTTTAGCTTATTCCTAAATGGGATTAAAAGATTACATTTTTTGGGCCCACTTAAATTAAATAAAAAAAAAAGCATCCCTTTTTTAGTCTTGCACAACTTTTGAGGGTAGATCACTGCGTTAGTTTCGAATTGCTGGTTTCAGCTTATTCGTCAACAAATCACTGTACCTCGCACTATTTGTGGTAGTCCCCCTGTCCAAGTACTCGTCCAGTATAAGGCTTTTTTCGTCCTAAAACACGGTTAGCATCACCTTCCCAGCCGATGGCGAGGTCTTGAATTTTTTCGTGCTAGGGGATCCTGGGTGTTTCCATGCCATACTCTGGCGTTTCGATTCGAGCTCGTAGTGATGAATCCACGTTTCATCAACGGTCACTATTCTGCCCAAAAATGCGTCGCCTTCCGCGTTGAAGCGATCCAGTAAGCGTTGGCAAATGTCCAAACGTTTGGTTTTGTTTTCTGCGGTAAGCATTCGTGGTACCCATCGCGCACACACTTTACGAAATTTGAGTTCATCGTGGATAATTTGATAGGCAGAGCCGTGACTGATGTTTAAAGAAGATGGAACCTCACCTATTTGCTGTAACCATCTCTCGAGCTTGCTGAATGTTGTCGTCGGTGGTCGAGGTTGACGGCCGTCCAGCTCCCTCTTTTTGTGTTACGCTCGTGCGGCCACTTTGAAACATTTCGATCCACAAAAAAAAGCTTTTACGAGATAAAGCACTGTCTCCGTATTGTGACAAAAGCCACCGGTGAATTTCAGCACCTTTCACACCCTCTGACCACAAAAATCGGATCACTGCTCGTTGTTCCTCTTTAGTGCAAATTAATAGCGGAGCTGACATGCTGTTGTAGCTAGCAGACAAATGACGCGATCGTGATTAAATTCTGCACATATGACCACAGAGGCGCCAACTCAACGCATGCGCAAGCGACCGCCACTACGAAAACCTTCCAAGTTTGTTATGGCGAAAGTGTAGATAATATTTGACTTACCCTCGTATATAGAAATGTTGTAAAGCGCAAATTGAATAGTTAGAAGAAGATTGTTGCTTCCAGAAGATGGCGTCTTATAAAACATTAACTATACAGAGATAAACCATAAACTGTTGAAGATCTTATTCAGAATAGTTTAGTGGGGTGTATTACAGAAGGTAATCTCCCACATTCGTGGGTCACTTTTTATGTAAATAAGTAGTATTAAAATTTAAAAATGATAATTCCCTGTATAAATATGTACATATAATTAATCCAAGTACCGCCTTTTTTGTATTAACTTTACAGTGCATAGTTTAGCATCACCTAATTTGATATACGACTACCAATTTAGTTTGCCAGAGCAACGGCTCAACATTATTCGCTTTTGAACAACCGAGCCAACTCTACCAGCACTCCCCTCATTTCCTAGACATGACATTTGTACCATATAGTTTAATTAAATAAGTTTATAATTTGAAGTTGGCGTCCTGGAAACTTATTCGTTTGTACGATTGTATTCGTCGAAATTACGCTTGTGCTATCTCTAGGCTCCTTTAAAAACAGCTGGTATTAAATTATGTATTAATGTATTAATCTTTTAGTCATACAGAGAAAAAAAAGTTCTCGAAACAAACAAATATGTGTCTTTGAAATTCATAAAAAATGTGGCTATTTACAATGGTTACTCTTCTATAGATGTCGACCGCATCCTTAAGAAAGTCCAACATAGGCATTATGTAAGAAATTCTACGACCTTGATACCGATAGAAATTCGCGACAAGAAATTTGTGAAACTCCCTTTCCACAGAATATCGAAAGGTATCAGTAAAGTTTTTAGGGGACAAGATATGAACGTATGTTTCAGTTCACGGAATACACTTAAGAACCTTCTTGGTAATCCAAAAGACAAACCGGACATGAAAGGAGGGTCGGGAATTTATAAAATTGCATGCAACGACTGTGATAAAGCCTATATTGGACAAACAAAACGAGCGATAGGTACTAGATTTAATGAACACATGTGATGCTATAGATTCAGTCGAACAGGAGCGTCAAGTGTAGCTGACCATGTAAATGATACAGGACATCTAATCAAATTAGAAAACCTGAAATTAATTAAAAACCTAACTTCACCTCGAGAATTAGACGCATTTGAGGCCATGTATATAAGGACACATTCGAATCTTCTAAACAAAGATAATGTGCCACACTTACAGTTTTGTATATAAAAAAAATAAGAGGTAATTTCATAACCCCGCTGGGTAAACACCTCGGTAGTAGAAAAGTTAAATTGACTGTTATTACAGATTTTAGTTTAATTATGTTTATGTTCAAAATACTCAAATTTAAACCATTTTTTTTACTCAAAAATCCTTTACCTACAATGCAACAATTTTCTTGACCTAATAAACCCACTTTTGTCTTCGTAATACCAAATTTTCCGGTAAGGATTGCCATAATATTTTTAATGGCTAGGCCACTATTAATTTGTATCCGCTGTGTTGGCTAGAGTATTTGAGTAATGCACTAACCATGCACCATAGGGAATGACACCATGCATCAGAGCCATTGAAACGAATTGTTGCCAACTGCGTAACTTCATACGTAGAATAATGGCAAAACGTGCACCAGTCCGTTCATTGTCCCGTGCAATCCATCTTTACTTAATGTTCGTTGCAGTCACTTGGTTAGATTGAAACCGGGCCCTATTGTTTGGCTATTATTAGCAGTTCATCGTTAACGGGGCGTAGTACGAGGCGCTATCCAATTGCGTGGTGTTTACATTAGGTTGTTGGTACGTAAATATTGATACGCAGAACGCCTCCATCTAGTATGAATCGTTGCGGTGAATGTTTATTGTCTTCCAGTAACGGAGGACGAGGGCTGATTGATTATAAACTCTTCGTTTCAGATTTTAATCAAAATCATGTAGAAAGGTACATTTAACGTAAAGAATGATATGTATTCGTAATTCTGAAGCAATGGACTTTATTGAATTCAGCTTATATTTTCAATACGTCCACTATTTCCTGCTTCAATAAGATCTTCCTTCCACGGTGCGAATAGTACTTTCCAGCTGATTGATGTCAAACCGTACTGGCTAGATTTTATGGTTGCCAAACGTGTCAATCTCTCACTACGTTCATAGGCGAAGTAGAATACACAACTTCTTTCAAATACCCCCACAAAAAGAAGTCCAGTGGGTTTAACTTTGGCGAGCAAGCTGGCTATTGAATAGGCCCGTTAGTGCCAATCGTGCCTCGTCAGTCCACAAAATGTTATTGGTCATCGTAGGATCATCGTTCAACATTACTTGCATTACTGCAATGAATCCTAGTCTCCATTCAAAATCTGTAGGCCTTAATGCTTGCAGCAACAGTATTTTAAAAGGTTGACATTTGTGAAACTTTAGTATCCTCCGTACTGTTGATTTACTTATTCCCATATCTTCTGCCACAGTTTTAGAACTGTGAAATATGAGGATTAAATCCAACAAAAGCCAGTACATTTATTTGCATTTCTTCTGTTCTAAGTGGAGTTACATGATGAGAATCTTTTAAATTTGATGGAAATGAACCCGTTCGCATTTTAGCTTCAACGCGAGGAAATGCCATATGTGATTGTGTCACTCTGTTAGGACGCTTCAAAAGTTAGTGAAAATGCGACATAGCATGATCATTAAATAAATTTGTAGCGCGCATAGCCACTGCCTTATTAGGGGATGCTTCTCAATGTATGATGCGATAGCTTCCCACGTTTTCAGCATTTTTATTATTGCTCCAGAAGATTGTTGCTTTGCAGTTACCTTCTCCTCCTCCTCTCACAAACTCTCCTCCACAACTTCTTCCTGTGAAACGCAATGTAACTTCATAAGCGCTTCAGTGGTCAGCTCTCGGCTATGCTCTTCCACAAGCTCATCGGTACCATTGTTATCCACCTCCAGTCCCATGATCTTGACCAAAGTCACAATCTCCTTGACTACAGGCTCCACACGTACTGTCTGAAACGCTCTCCGGCCAAGGCTTCTTCCAAATAGTGGAGCCATGTGGAAGCGATATTTCCAGAACTCTCTAAGAGTGAGATTGGTTCCTTCAGCTACCTCAAAACAATGCTCGAAGTGTGCTTTAGTGTAGAGCTTCTTAGGTTTAGAAATGATCTGCTGGTCCGTAGGCTGAAGTAACTAAATGATTTTGGGAGGCAGAAACTGAATCTTGATGAATTTAAATTCTTGAAAGAGGTCATCTTGTAGGATGGGTAGGAGCCTTGCCCATAACAAGCAAGGCATTGAGTGACAGATTCATCTGAAGTAAATATTTTTACACAGAAGGGTCAAACACTTCACTGATCCAATCAGTAAGAAGATTACGTGTTACCCAAGCTTTGCTGTAAGACACCCACATCATATTACGAATAAATTAAAAAATCTAAGCCCGCTTTGTTGCAACTTATGTTCAAAATGGTGTCAGTTATTATCCAAGCACTTCCGTACGCTTCGTTTAAAATTCACAAACACATTACAATCCTTGGCCATGGAAATAGAACCACTTGAGAAAATTAAATTTATAAGAATGTCTATTAAATATAAATTTAATTTCAAAAATTTATAAAGGCATAATTGTTGTTTGATAGATAATTGCTTGTTACAAAAATAATGCTTAGGGGTGCAATAAACTGATTATCCACCTATGAATGCTATGAATCACGCCTCTTGCCTTCGTACGTGTTTAATTTTAATTGTATCGTTCATTATTTCATTAGAATCAAAGCAAATGTAAATAAAAACAGTATTTCTACCGATTTTCCAAAGAACTTATATTCCAAAGAGTTTTAATTTGTGTGCGTCTATCTTGCGGGTCAATTATTATCATAATGGGAAAGAAGAAGGATATAATCACAGAGAAGGAAGCACGAATTTCTGTTCTTCTAGAGACGGAAGAGCTCCCTCAACGTGAAGTTGCACAAAAAGTGGGTGTATCACATCAAACTGTTTTGAGAATTGCGAAATTAATTAAGGAGAATATTCCTAGTACAAGTAGTGGTAGAACAGATTGTGTTGGCTACAGAACATTGTCCTTTATCCACTAAAAGTGTTCTTAAAATTCTTAATAGAGAAGGTGTACAAATATTAGCCCGAACAGTCTGCAGACGTCTTCAGGATGCAGGCTCGAAACGCAGACGTCCGGCAAAGAAGCCAAGACTAACATCTAAAATGAAGGTGACACGATTTCAGTGGGTCAGTTGCATTTATCATCTGTATTTTTGGTCAAATTCATCCTTATAGTTCGTTTAATGGTTCTCTACATTTTTTACTTTTTCCTAGATTATTTATAGTGACGATTCACGGCTAAAAATGCTAACGGAGATAAGCCAATTTGTTGGTTGACGTTCTTCAGAGCGTTACAAAGAAGCATGTACGATCAAATCTATTAAACATCACCCATCTCTAATGGTGTGGTTGTGTATTACGACAGAATGACGGGGACCACTATATTTCGTTAACGGAACAATGGAACAAAAACAATATAAAAAAGTTTTACAAAACTGTTTAATACCTTTTATTGGTTCGTTTGACTCAAATACCATATACTTTCATGCAAGACAATGCACCGTACAAACAACTAACCAGACAAAAAATTGAAACGGTGTGGAATGTTTTGAAAAACATCGTAAGTACGCGAAACTCAACTACAAAGGAAGAATTACAACAACATATTGAAGATGTATAGCACAATAACGATGAAATTTAAAAAAAAAAACAATAAAAAGCTGCATTGGCAGTACGCCAAAAAGGATTATATTAATAAATATTAAATAATAATGTTGCAACATTACCAGCCGTTTTTTTTTTTAATTGTACCCCAAAATCATATTTTGTGGTTCTAATTCGATAGCCCCAGGGACTGTATCTAGCGCGTCCATATTTATTTTTGCTTTTTTCATTTAAATTTCATTTTGGATCCCTGCTTATAATGTAAAACTTACGAAAATGTATTACTTTCAGTTTTAACTTGTTCGTTACGATTATATTGTTGTATAGCTCACAGTCAAAAGCGTGTCCCACACTTCCCGTTTACACAATCGACCGACAAAACAAAAGACCCGTAACCGTATTCATTATGGAAATTAATTTTGAAATTATAACATTGAATGAATTCATTAAGAGGAATATATTTGCATTTTAATGGCTTAAGTTTGACACGGTAATTACGCGAGAGATTGCTGACTAGACGTGTACGTGCAGTTGCTTCTATGGCACGACAGGTTCACCAACTTTATTGCTGCTGTTGAAATCCCCAAAAAAAAATGAAATGGAATATGTAGGGATTCATTGTTTTATTAAGCGACGAATTACCAACATTACTATAAAATCTTGCATTTAATATCCTAACTTTCGGCGAATAGCTCTGTTGGCTGTGGTTGTCGGATTTAGTGGTCAATTTCATAACGAATGTTGAGACGACAGATGGAGCAGTGACAAAGCGTAATGTAAACCGTTCTCTTTAAGAAAAGTGTGAGGGGCTTCCACATGTACACCTGTAAAGTTAATACTTTACATTTTGTTGCGCAAATTATTCGAGAATGTTACCCCAAGGTAGATGCATTCATAGCAAATACGAAAAAATGTTTCTCAAATCTCGCAAACGGATTCGAGCATTCCACAGGTTTTGTTCCGGTAGTCCACAGCCGAATTCTTACGCGTTGGGGAACATGGTTGCAAGCGCTTTTTTATTCTGAACATTTCCAGGAAGTAAAATCTGTGACTATACAATTCGACCCTGACGAAGCTACAGTGATTAAGGAGAACAAGAAAGGATTTCTAGATGCTTCTGTTGAAACAGATTTAAAAAGTGTTAGCAACAATTATAAACGCAATAGAAAAATTGCAAAATATTGGGTTGTCGTTAGTAGAATCAGTGCAAATTGTTAACGAAGTTAACACATTGCTACACGGTATAAACGACTCAAAAAACGGCCGCGTTATAGCAAAGTTTCGACAGTGTTTAAAAAAAGAATTCCGATTATACGAGATTGAGACAAATGTGTGGTGGTGCATCTGCAGATTGATTAACTAACTCTAAGGATTATTTTAATTATGCCTGTGTTACTTCCGTAGATGTTGAACGGTCTTTCTCGAAATATATTTTTTCATCGCAGCGAACAACCTTCACCGAGACAAAGGTGGAAACATTCCTGATGTTGCAAGTTTTTCAACAATCCTATCCACACTGTTAAGAAGTTACGTCTATTTACTATATTATTATTTATTGTGACGGTATTAGGTACAACAGATTTTTGAAGAAACCACTCAATAAAAGTAGCAATAAAAGCAATAAAAATACGTGTACATATATTCTCTTTATTTATCAAACATTTTTATTGCATCAGCTTTTATTTTTTACACTGGGGTAATAATTTCAAAACACCACTTCTGTGTATGTATTGTGCCCGGTTTATTTAACATAATTTGAGGATTGTGTTTGAGAAAAAAATTGCAACTTTACGGTCAGCTCTCATATAAGCGTTTGAAGACATTCAGTATTTTTTTCAAGGCGGTCTTTAATTTAAATTTTGGAAGAAATTATAAAATTTTAGTTTCTCGCTCTGATTTCTGGTTAAGACTTATTTTTCTGTTATTTTTATTGATTTCTAGCTTTTACGATATTATTTTTGTAGAAAAAAACGAAGAAATACAATTGTTAGGTCTAAAGAAAAATAGTAATTAGTTTTTGTAGTTGTGGTTTTCTTTACTATTGCTTATTTACATATACTGAGGTAATGGGACTTGTTTCGTCTGCAGGCCTTGTATACGAGACAGGTTTGGTTAGAGGAAAGTCCTGACTGGACGGACGAGATTATAATTTTTTGTTTTTAATAAAAAAAAGTATAATAATAATGATTATTATTATTAATTAGGTCCACTTACAGCTGACATCATGGTAACCTACTCAATTTAGAAAGTACTGTACATGTAAATTGAAATATGACCTATATTCAAATAATAAGTTCTAGATATACTATTCCCACAGTATAGCTGTGATATTTCTTGCAGTTATAAGTATGGCTGTTGCTGTAACAGCAGACATAGCCGTCGTAGCTGTCCATGTGTCTGTTGCGGGAATAGCTTCTGTTGATGTAGGTGTAATTGTTGCAATAACTGTTGATATGACTGTTGCGGTAACTGCTGTAGGAGCTGTTGATCTGGCAGTCGAACTAACTGCTGCTGTAGCTGTTGATACGGTCGCTGCGATAGTTGCTGTAACAATAACGGTAGCTGTAGCTGCTGATATGGCCGTTGAACTAACTGCTGCTCAAACTGTTGATATGACTGTTGCGGTAACTGCTGCCGAAGCTGTTGATATGACTGTTGCGGTAACTGCTGCCGAAGCTGTTGATATGGCCATTGAACTAACTGCTGCTCTAACTGTTGATATGACTGTTGCGGTAACTGCTGCAGAAGCTGTTGGTATGGCCGTTGAACTAACTGCTGCTGTAGCTGTTGATACGGTCGCTGCGATAGTTGCTGCTGTTGCTGTAGCATTAACTGCTGCTGAGATGGCCGTTGAACTAACTGCTGCTCAAACTGTTGATATGACTGTTGCGGTAACTGCTGCCGAAGCTGTTGATATGACTGTTGCGGTAACTGCTGCCGAAGCTGTTGATATGGCCATTGAACTAATTGCTGCTCTAACTGTTGATATGACTGTTGCGGTAACTGCTGCTGTACCTGATGATATGGCCGTTGAACTATCTGATGCTCTACTTGCTCATATAACTGTTGCGGTGACTGTTGCTCTTGCTGTAGGAGCGCTTCTTTCAATAACTGTTGCTGTAACTGTTGATATGGCTTCTGCGTTCGCTCCTCTTGTAGCTGTAGGTATTGCTGTTCAGCTAACTGCTGCTGTAGCTGTTGGTGTGGTCGTTGCCATTGCTGGTACGCTAACTGCTGCCGTAGCTGCTGATATGGATGTTGTAATAGCTGTTGTTGTAGCTGTTGGTCCTCTACGCGATTTCGCGGCACCATTACGCCAATGGTAATATGCGGACGTAGATGTTTACCTATCTTGTGTAGGTGTTTTTTCTACAAAAGAACATGTACGAACTGAAGTAGTACATCATAAATGAATACATTTTCATATCTCCCCAGACCGTAGAGCTAAGAAGTTAAACTACGGTTTATTTTATAGATTTTGACGCGATGAATCAAACTATCAATTGAATCAGTTTATATTTTATCTATAAATGCATCTTTTTCACTTAAACAAACTCTTAATTTCTTTAGAAACTGCTCAGGAATAAGATCAATTTGTTTCTGAACTATGAGATATCTCAAAAGCTTTTGGAGATTTTACAAAACAACTCTGGCTTGATGGACTTCAACCGTATAACTAACCCGAGGAATAAAACAAATGATAATATTTACTTACCAATTTCTTCCAGCCCTTCCATCTTGCTGATGTATTATCAATTAATGCAGAAGTTATAAGTAAAACGAGAAAAAATAACTTAGAAAGTCTCATTCTTGAATTTGGCTTATGAGTAAAGACTATGCGTGTACATTTTCATTTTGATCAATTTCCAGACTTAAATGTATCTGTATGTGGTTAATTTATTAAAGAATGTAACGTTAATAATTAGCACCCAATAAAATTCAATTGTTTTTTTTGTCGCTTAATTAAAAACAATGGTGAAAGAGATAATAATGTGTTATCGACGATATGTCTGATAATACATCATGTGTTTTATTTCTTAATAAAACTTTTCATTAAATAAAAGACTACATATACCCAAATAATACTTTTAGAATTCTAGGTTAACTTTATGATTAAATCCTTGCTGAATCTGATTGATTGATTGATTGATTAGTAAAGCTGGCCACGAGCGGTACCGCGCAGTAGCGTAGAGTCGACCAGGCCTCGCGTTCCACTAGAGTTATTCTGCCAATAGAGATGTTTGCTGCCGCAAATAATTTCGCTCATCTTTTAAATAAAAATTAAATAACACGTGCTCAAACACTTACCATTTTAAGAGTCCTCCGTGAAATCACAAAGTGAATAATGTCTGTTAAATATCTGCAACATTAGATATGTTTCAATCGTTGTTTCGGCAAAACTAGTACGACATGAGGAAAAAATGCGTTTATATGCAGAGAACGAACGTTCTACATCCAGTGACGTAATATTTGCGTAAGTAAAATAATCTTTCAAATAACTTAACGATTCTGTTGACGCACCTTCACAAATGCGTCTTAATGTGCCAAAATCAGAATTTTTCTCAAAAACACTTTCAAATTTTTCTAGAACAGAAACATTTTTTGCGTCTTCAATCGCGCATAGCTGTGCGTGAACATGTTGCACTATTTGTAGAGATTCTTCTAACGGCACCGCAGGATTTTGTAATTTTTCTATTGCATCTGCTAGCTCGGAGTAATTGTCGTGAATGATTTTTAAATCCATTTTAACCTGACTATCTTGAAATTTCGACTGGCTTTTCTGGATAGCGGCAGCTTCCTTTGTATCGCATTGTAAAACCACGTTCTTAATATTGTCAAAATATTTATGATAATGAAACGCGGCCTGCAACCATGTTCCCCAACGAGTTAGAATAGGTTCTGGTGGCTCTGGTATACGGGGGCACAGTCTGTGAAATTCGCGAATACGTTTCGGTGATTTGACAAATACTGCTTTGGTATGCGCTATTAAAGCGTCTACCTCAGGACAAGATTGAGAACATGAATTTTACACGTAATGTATAACAAATTAGCAGAATGCTTTTTAAGAGACCGGCCTACAGAAAGCATGTTTGCAGCACCATCACTCACTAACATCAAGAGTTGGTTTGTTGAAAGTTCAAACTTGTGCAATGTATTTAACACTAACTTTGAAATTACTTCGGCAGTACACTGTTGTATTCGTTTGGAGACTAATAGAATTGAAGGTGCCGATTGATGAGGTTCCAATTTGTGTGCCATTACATTAAGAACAGAATGTTTCTTCCGATCTGTTGTTTCGTCGACACATAACCACAATTTTTGATCTTTCAACTCCGATTTTATTTTTTGTTCAATATGTTCGCGCGCAGATGGCACAATTCTTCGTAAGGATGTTCGACTTGGTAATTTGCACTCCGAATAGTTATTCTAAAAGCAGATAAATGGTTCCTTGTCTAGTAAATTAAACGGTATATTACATGCGATAAACGTAACGCATAAATTAAATATAAATTTTTCATTGTCTCGTGCGTAATTTCTTTTGAGACATGCTTTTCACTATTTACGTGTCGTAGACAATGTTGTCTGGACCAACACATTAACGGGATTTTACAGATTACACATTTAATTTTAGCACCTTCATATATTAAGTCTGGAATTTCTGCAATAAATTTTCGAAGTTTGTCCGACCGTGGTCGTTTTGCTGACGAAATCATAATTTTTCTAGGACAGATAAACAATTGCGCAAATGACCGGCAGCGAAAATGTCCGTACTGCTCCGCAGACGAAGTAATACTACCGTTCCTCTCGGTCCGAACTGATTCTACGCCGATGCGCGGTACCGCTCGTGGCCAGCGTTATTGATTAGTCAATTTATGGCTGTAGCGCTTGCCATGGCCACTTGCTGATTCTGTTGCAGCTAGAGTTGAAGCCATAGGTTACATCATTCATAAAACGCGAAAACTCTCGTATATCCATCTTTACCTAATGCCTAGTTTCGAGATGCAGTTGTTTTCGAATACCAAGCAGCCCAATCATAGCCGATTTGAAGTCTGCTACAAACGGCTTTGTAAAATTTTCTCGTATGTACATGTATGTGGGTTTTATTCAGAGACTCTTCCATGGCTTATAGGGAGGGTTTCTTCCCTCAATTTCAAGGAAAATTAATCTTTGAATGAAGGCAAAAGTTTTTTCTGATATAAAATATAGGGGAGTATGGGGCGCATGGAACCTATCAAGCAACACATACAGGTTGTTCAAAATTATCGGGCCATTATTATTAACTTTCTTATTATTGTAGCTACAATGTTGGTTAAATTAGCAAAGATGTAGTGATTTTTCTGCTGATCACAATGTTGTACAGAAGAAAACAATTGCATATCGCATTTCAGAGCTAACTTTAATTGTTTATTTTTTAAATTGAACATCCTGTATATTTTTCAATTATTCGATAGGAAATGAAACTCTGCGTAAAATATACTTGTAAAACCTCTGTAAGTGACCACTCCTATAAAGCGACCACCTGCGTGTAACGACCGATTCCCGGTATTTACATATGGAAATCCCCGTTCTTTTATACTCCCTTATACCGACCTGTCCCTTAAACGACCACGGGCACCCATCATCGGAATTTCCAAGTACGCGTCAGTCCTAAAAACACCCTCAAGGGTAATAAAATAAATCCGACAATTTTTACGAAATGTAAATAAGTAGGTACTGCATATAACTATTTTAAAATATACGGGATAATCACGTTAAATACCCAACTCAATCCAGATTTCTTAGAAATCGCGCTTAAAATTGTATAAAAGCCCACGAAGTTACGCAATGCCTAGGACTAGGTGACTTCAAGGCATCAAATGGGTGATTAGAAAGATTTCGTCGACGGCACGATATTCCCTTTAAAACAATATGTGGCGAATCCGCCGATGTTAATGTCGAAAACGTGGAATCTTGGAAAGGAAAACTGTTAGATAGGGCATTCAATCAGTTTGGAAGCTTGACAGAGAACATGCAGAAACGCATTGATGAATTAGAGGAGTTTAATCGTCAGAATTTAAATCAAAATTGAAGCACAACTATCGGTCAAAATAAATTCATTGGAAAAGACGATAATCCTATTCAGTTTGTAAAGGCTTTAAAACGTCTTGTTTCATCTAAGACAAGTCTCCCTGAATTGTTGGTTATAATAAGGTCATCTTTGGTTCACGATGCCCTGATATGGTTTGGTATTATTGAGAATTCTTTTCAAAATTTCTTGCAATTCGAATCGATTTTCCTAAACAAGTACTGGGGTGAAAACGTCCAAGGTAAAGTCAGAGCCGATCTCTACACAGGCAAATGCGATTCATCCAAAGGCTCTTCGAAAGAAAAATATTTCACAAAAAAATATTCAATTGTTCAACACCTTACCCCCAAAATTGAAGAGGCTGAATTAATAAAATATTTATCCAGAACAGGCAGTCTCCTGTAAAGGTTATATAACACTGGCATCGTTCAAATTTCAAGGTCAGTTACATTTATAATTTTAAAATTCGTTAATTTCGTTTTATTAATTTGGAAATTCGTTATAAAATTGCGAAAAAGGTATCCAGGGATACTCCCGAACCCACTAAGATTTGAAAAATTCAGTTTAATTTTTTCCCAATTTTCCCAAAATCCCCTGAGAAAAATATTTCAGTACATATATGTACTATGTATTAAGTTACTGTGTTATATGTATACATAATGTTAAATCGATTTTATTGTGTTTAATTTTGTTTCTGATAAATTGACACCATGATTAATTAAAATTATATATTAATACATATGTAGATAAACAATTCCTTAATAGCGACCAGCTCTTGGAAGGTTTTACTGTAGTACTATAGCAAAGCCTGGCATAATCGGTCTTGCCCACAAAATCAGATCAGTCGCATGAGCCGCGGATTATAAATAACGAGTTGCACGTGACACGCCCGACAAAAGTGAAATTTCGAAATCAATTCCCAACATGATTCTATACGCTTCACCTAGATGTTCTCTTCCATTTACTAAAAATCCACACATACGGATAGATATCTTAATGGCCTCTCACACCGCCTCAAACGTGGTGTCATGGATTCTCTTATCCAAAGGGCCATTTCCCATTTCCACTAAATCCAGTTTTACTTTACCCGCATCTTATCTCGCAATCCTCACTATTTTAGTAGAAAAATCCGTGAATTAATAGAGATTTTCAACACGTGGAAATTCCAGTTGATCAAACCTCCTAACAACCGTCACGCTTCATTGATCCATAACATTTCCGCTCCATTGACCCGAAACAAACCCTATATAAACCCCTCCAGAAGGAATAGTCCCCAGTCAGCATACAGTAATAGCCCTGAAGATATCTCATAAGAGTGTGGACGAAAAGCTACGACAATGACGTGGTTCCAACCCGGAAACCAAGAGTGTAGTGTTATTGACGATCGCGGAAGCCTACGTACCTATATCTTTTAGGATTCTGCAAATCATTTTCAACGACACCTTACTCTATGTTATGTCCTTACAAATAAGGAAGCTATAAATTTTTCTAAAACAAGTATCGTAGTAACACAAAAACTATGCACAGCTTTAGAAAAAAACATTATTAATAACGTTAATTTTGAGTTGAAATCCTCACAGCAACGTCATGTAATGTAATGGATATTGAACATAACTTCTGTGGTTTTTTTTTCACTTAAAGCAGATCTACTTTACACTTCCAAAGATTGAAAGACGACACATCTTATGCCCTGTGTATAACATCGCACCGTACCTATGCAATACGTATGTAGATACTTTTCTAGATTCTCGAATTGAATCATTACATTTAAATCCTAATATTTGCCAGTTCACCAATTTCCCGTTATTTCGGCACGATGGACGCGAAATTTTCGATTGGCTGAAGGAGTATCTTCGTTCCGTGAACCATAAACTAGCAGCAGATGTTCTCAAATCCAAGGATGCGTATTTGGTTCCCCTTGGTCCCTTTTCCTTCTTCCGGTTTTCTCGTCCTCTTTTATTTTTTTTTATATATATAAAAGAGAAATTCTATAGCTCGTGTCCGATTCAGTGATTTAACAAGCATATATTCTGCTACAAGGGAACATCAGCGACAAAATAGTGTATATTCGTATTGGTACGGATATGTGTAAAGGGATATACGACAAATAGAATGCATATTTCAATTGTTAGATTCGTCCGTTGTCGTTCTGTCTTTGTTGTTGAGAATTCAAGTGTTGTCGAACGTTGGACGGTATGAACGTAGGAATTTTTGCTTCGTGCATAAGTTTTTCATAAAATGCGAAACATCAAGGAATGTCAAAGGATATATTATAAAATAGGTATTTTTCATATACTGTTTTAAATGGGCGTTTTAGAAGTATACATATAGATTAAAATACTTTACAATAAATATTACACAAAATCATATTTGAAACAAAACTTTACCACTAAACATTAAAATATGAATCAATATAATATTGCTTCAAAGATTTAATATGTGCAGCAGCCGGTTGGTCTTTAACGTGTAGGGCTTCCTTATGTGGTACACACTCCTATTGTGGAACCCCTTCTTCCTCGATTTGTTCCTTATTGCTTATTTGATGTGCCCTTAATGATCTAATTACCTCTTCATCGCCTCCCACAAGCATTGTGCAATTTCATTGTAGGTTATATCGGTTCAAAAGACGTCGTTGCAAATATCGGCAACCTCTCGTGATATTCTCATCGTCATTGACCTGATGGGATTCATCATCCTGAGTACCCTAAATATCTAACAATCTACAACGTAAACAGGCTGATAGAATAAAATCCTCATTTCCATCATATATTTTCGGCACACCAAACGTTTTTAAGAGGTAGTATCGTTGATATCAAATCGAAATTCTTCAAAAAAGACTTGGATATCTTCAGATATGATGGACATCAGTAAAAATTTGGGATAATGGGATCTCATTTTTTGAATCACATGTTGGTCCATTGGTTGAATAAGGAAGGTGCAATTTCATGGTAGAAACATTGCCTGAATGCTCTTGTCTTCAGTGCATAGTTTTTCTATATCCAGGGGAATTATCCAAAATGGGTTCACATTCCTCGTTTTTCTTTTCACTTCAGGCACAAAAAAATCACGGAATCAAAAACATCCATTGTAACACATGCTTCATTTTGACTCATATACGTAACGGGAAGATTTGGACTCCTAAATGTACTAGGTTTATTTGGCTTTCCAACAACAAACAGTCTCCGCTTACGAGTGCTGGAGGTATTGAAGCTTACTTTGCGACCCAGTGTTGTTTTTCCGCTTCGGTGTGCAAGAATTTTGTTTGAACGGACTCTTCAAAATCGTCCACTCTCGTCAGTACTCGTCATACTTGATGCAACTGTCATTAAAATGTTTGCTAGAATTGCTCAACAGTGGATTCATCGGCAGATAAGGCACACTTGAGGTTGTTAATAAACGCAGAACCAGGGAACATCAATAGTTCTTTCAGGGTGTTTTATTTTTATAAATAAACTTGTCCTATTTTATGCATTAGCAATATAATTGAACAAGTGTCTTTATTAATACATTTTATAACATCTCAACAGTTTCATTCCTAAAATAATCTTTCGATTTATTGTTAATAATATCCTAGAACAAGTCATTCGGTATCTATCGAATGACGAGAAAATTTATAGACACGCTGTTTAACCAGGGTCTTTATTTTTCCTATTATGTGATGCTTTACCTGATCTGTCAGTACTTTTCCCACACTCATTTTTAATTAAAGTATTTGTAGAACAAGTTATTATAATTGTTGCAATACGTTCTCTGCTGTGAATATGACATTTACATATATCAGTATCCAAAATGGCTACGTTCGGTGATATAATTTAAAATATATTGTATTAAAACAGAATGTTTATTACACACATTTGAAAACATCTCTTCGTGTTCAAAAATAAACTATATGAACAATAACATCTTCACGTGTTTTGTCAAATACAACGGAGAGTTAGGGAATTGAGTTGGAATAGCATTTTTTTCAAGTCTAAGATTTTTTAAACTTCCAGTTACAGTTTCACCGATCCTTGAATCTGTAGCTGTTGAAAAATAAATAATATCTTCTTTTACAAAACAGCCGACGCCGCAATTTTGGGTTATCCCGTTTTTGTCGTTTCAGAAAAGGTTTTATCGCTTATACAACACTAGAGAAACATTACAGGTATCACCAACAAAGTACGAAAATATCACTACAAAGTATTTTTTTAAATAAAACCAATATAATTTGGACAAATCAATTCAAAACGCAAGAAACGATCTGAACGTGTGAATGTCCAATCTAAATATGGCAGATCGACGACCTACTGCAAAATACGTCACAGCCTGCTGACGTCAAAGTGCGTAGGCCTTATATATCGGAGGTAACGGCTTTATGCACCCTGTAGTTGTCGTGCAAAACCAGAATTTTCTGAGCATAATTGTTGAGCTTTCAAGTTCCTAATTGTGCCCTTGTAGACATTCCCATTGGCATGTACTCGATTAAGAAAATCTCTTCCGCGTCCCGCAGAAAATTGCGTCTTCACCTTCTTGGTTAATGGAGTCCCGCTCTTATGAATCCATTGCATGGACACTTGTTTTGTGGGATGTACCCAGGTATCATCCCCGATTATAACTCTATAGAGAAGTCTTCGTCTTGGGATAAAGCAAATTTGTCGTCTACTCTGTTTTTGTTCGGGCAGAACAGCCTGGGAATCCATCGTGCCGACACTTTGCTCATTCCTAAATCCTTTTTTTTTTTTAATCACTCGCTTCTTTTACTTGGCGGTCAGTGTCAAATCTTCAACTTCGTTGATGATTTCTTCAATTCGTGCTTCCAGAGGTCTTTCACACTTTGAGTCATCATGAATGGATTCCCTGCTCCATTTGAACTGCTTGCACCAATATTTGATTTAGAAATCGGACGGGCTATTTTCTCCATGCACTGCCACCATTCTCTCATGGATATTCTCCGAGTTACTGCCATCTTTCGATGGAAATTTCACGACGTTTCTATGTTCAAAGTTCAAATCATTTTCTCTTCTTTAAACTGTTATATAGATGACAAATGTTAAGCGATTGGAACCAAACTTAGTGGTGACATAAAATATCACTGAAGCTTGACATTCTCCTCGTACTATTTCAATGATAATCAGCTCTGCATAATACAAATTTATATTTTTTTTTTCGCAAATTATTTATATAAAAAGTCCTTTGATTTTTTTGTGTGCATCTTCATGGACTACCCAAAATGAAAAGCTTTATAAGAGGTTATGAAAAATCCTATATACTTTCGTGAAGCATTCTATCCAAAACTAACCTTTAAAGTGGAACAATTCTGAAATAGATAGGCTGTATACGTCTGCATCTAACGCATACATACATACACGTTACCCCTCATTGAGTTGCAGGTAGGATTACTTCGTTAAGTTTACTATCGCTAACGCGATCATAAACAAACTTTCCTCGTTTCAAACTAAATTTTGTGATGCAATATGCGTCGAAAAGCCATCGCTACCGCTACGTCACTGGCACCGCTCCAGCTTGTTTGTTGCACTTACGTGTATCCACATCCACAGTAGGTTGAGTGGAGTTTGGTGTTGTTGTCTGTGTGTGTGTGTGTGTGTGTGTGTGTCAGTGAATGTACACGAAATAAGCTACTTAATAAAGTTAGTATCTGTGTATATATCGCGTCGAATAGCTAGCAGATGCACACCTGAAACGTACGTCAACAATATAAGTTGGCGTGACTGATTTATTGCCAACACGTAAACAAAACACATAGGCAAATAGGTGAACTGTACCTTTGAATTAACCGTGGTTGCATATCAGCTTTATGAACTGCTGGAAATTGAAATAGAGAAATAGAATATTCTCAAAATTATTGTCCAGTGATTGTATATAAATGTATATCGGGATACGTAACAAATAAGGTGTGCGTCTTTGTTACTGTCAGCAGCCTCATCAAATTGAAAACCAAATTACGTGCCTTTCATTTTCTCTATTAATTGATCATTGCGATCCAGAGCTATATGATGGATTCTTTGACTAATAGTGTTGTTGGACAAAGGTACCTTTGAAACCAATTTTCCCACCAATTCTCCCAGCATAACATTAACCATGGCAAGATCAGCCAGTAGAATAAGCTCTTCTGCGATGGTGTGAGGTTTTTTTCACTTCGCCACCCTGTATGCGACCTTAAAAGATACTAGCAGTGCATGCTTGGTACTGAGGCTTGTTCAGTAAACACACTTTTTTGCTTTTATTTATCTTGCAACTTGCTACTAAAGAATTCGCTAGATTTTTCAACCATGTCAGAGTGATTGGTTTCGAGATGCCGCTTTAGCTTACCTGGAAGCATACACAAAATTCAAATAGTTATCATCGTATTTACGATATTTCCGTTTCTTTGCTACTCTTCCACTTGTCGATACTTGGCCACTCTCCACTTGAACTGTCTACTTGCTTATTTAATGAAAATCTTTCCATTTTTCTACGACTTTGCGAAAACACACAAAGCGACTCTGGTAGCGGGCATTTTAAAACCGTTTACTTTTCTTCTTAAATGTTTACTCTTCGATTGTTATTTAGGAACTGAACTGGTTCGCCGAAGTGGTGCCATATTAATACTAGCCGCCCCACCTACTTAGAACTTACGCGAAACTTCGACAATGTCCGATAGTATGCTATATAAGTCTACTACTATAAACTTCACGAAAGTCCCATACTTCTCTGGAATATTCTATGTACTTCGAGAATGTTCCTTATCTTTCTAGAAAGTTCTACAAGCTACGGGAACGATCTAGTCTAGATGTTCTAGAAAGTTCCATTAGCTTCGAATCCGTTTCGAGATGTCCATTCTAGAATGTTAGGGAACCCCTGGTCTAAACATTGATAAATGTGCGATAGTGAGCTACACTAGAATCGCAATACCTCTCACTCAATAAATTCAATCCTAATACCTCGAATGGAAATATTTAGAGACTTGGGTACTTTGTTCGACTCTTTATCACGTTTCAATAATCACATTCATCAGAAATAAAGCTTTGGGTTTCTTTATGAAGTCCTGCAAACAATTTACTAACCCTACAGCTTTCAAGGTCTCTATGTTATGCCTTTGTCAGAAATAAATTGGAATATGCTAGCGTTGTATCGCGTCAACACTATCTGCACCTTCAGCTTTCCGTGGAACATGTGCTGAGACGGTTTCTAAAGTCTTTATAATTTAAATGTGATAGATAATACCCAGAGAGAAATATTGGATTCCTTTTGGTAGCAGAAGAGAGAAACAGAATGCGAAATTTATAGTGCAACTAATGCACAATGAATTTGACTCTATTTCTTTGGTAGCCCAAATAAATTTTGTGGTGTCAGCACATTTAATACAGTCTTTCGACACCTTCCTCACTGCTAGAGCAAGAACCAATACGTTAGTAAAAGTTCTTGTGTACCATATGGCGATTAAATGCAATAAATTTTACACAGATCGATAACTTCATAATCTATTAGGTGTCTTTTTTATTTTGGAATCATTTGTATTTTATTTTCCTTCCATTACTGTTTACGTATCTTTCTATATCTATATTAATTTGTCATGTAAATGGTATTAATCTGTTGAGCAATAAAAATCATTATTATTATTATTATTATAGCAGGAAGATAGATTTGCCTGCACCAATAATATTAGGTTGTATCAAAAATTCTCCCCACTTTTCACTATGCGGTAAGTACGAAAAGTGGCGGAAACTTTTGATACAACCTAATATTTCAACTCACAAAGTGTATATGCCTTACATCTGTTTGACGTAAAGAGAGGGATGTGCTTAGGGAGGTGTACTGTCACTTCTTCTAAGGGCGTTCCTTGTCGATGACCTAATAATGAAACTATCTGAAAAGGACCTATTCTGCTTAGGATGCGCTGTTGATGTAGCAATAGTATTACTAGGAAAAGGTTGCTGGGGTAATATCAGGAAGAATGCAAAGTGCCCTAAATGCAGAAGAGAACAGGTGTAAACAGGAAAGACTTACAGTCAATTGCCAAAAAACACAAATCATCGTTTTCACAAAGAAGCACATAATTCAAGGTTGAAAGCCAATTATGTTGGAAGGAGTGGAGATTTCGTTTGTTAAAGAAACGAAGTATCTAGGAATATGATTCGATCAATGGAACTCTTACATCAATAAAGCCATCACTAAATCTATTATATTTGTACAATCTCCATCCATAAAGTACGCACCATATGGGAAACTTTTTTATTATGGGTTTTTCGAAAAAAAGTTATTCTTCATCAAAGTTAGTGCATACAATGCAACAATAAAACATAGATAACACAGATAACTAATAGTAAATAGGATAACTTTAGAGCGGGCGTACATAGTGACGGCACTAATATCGATTATTCGTGGCTGCCCGATGTAGGGTCACCTAAACTGTGCGCCTCTCTAGCAATAACAATTAAAACCAGATTTCCTTTTAACAAATGAAATCGCAACAATTATTGTTTCCTACTGTCCCTAATTTCTATCTCTAACAACTTTTATCACCCTACGTGCTTTGTATCACAGAACCGAACTACATAACCCAAATCAGCAACAGTTGAAAATAAAATAATAACATTAATAACATCCCAGAACCTCTATATAATTCGGTAGCTCGTTATATCAAGAATGGCCCGTACAACAGGCCACGGGTATTAATGGAAGTTCTGTTCGAAAGGGGGCCAAACGTTAAATCGTTACGGGTTATAGGCATCCATTTCGCCGAACAAATAATCGTAAAAAGGCTGTACGAAATTACGCTATTTACAGCTGATAAGGTGTTCCCGGTTGGGCGAAACAGATGCACGTACTGAAGGCACAAACATGTGTTATGGTAGGAAAGAAAATACGTCGTATCTAATGTATATGTATGTAAATTTTACGTCGTTGGTATTTTGTTGCTTCTACCATCAACGCATAGCTATAATCATGTAAGTTTAGCGAAGTTAGGGAGCACATCACATCGTTTATCAGCTTTTATAGGTTATATTTCAAACTAAATTATCCAATACATCTGCTGTGTGGTCGTTTATATACTGAATAATACCAGCTCTACCGTAAAATTATCAAAATATACGCTTATTTTGCAAGTAATATTGATGAAATACTGACTACAAAAGGTTTGGGAGTTATAACAGCGCTCTTGCATTTCGAGAAAGACCGTTCAACATCTACGGGATTAACACAGGCATAATTAAAATAATCCTTAAAGTTAGTTAATGAATCTGCCGTTTCACCACCACACATTTGTCTTAATCTCGTATAATCGGAATTCTTTTTTAAACACTGTAGAACTTTGCTACAACGCGACCGTTTTTTGCGTTGTCTAGAGGATAAGATTTGTATATCTTGTTTTCGTTCGAGTTTCGTCCCTTTTCTTAGAAGTTATTCAACCATGTTCTTAGGACTTAAGGAATCACATATAACTCGTATTGTTCCACTTCCCATATTTCGGCTATACGCCATATGGACACATTTCCATTTCAATATTCACTCAATAGATTCTACTCTCAACTCTCCTAGCAGTAAGACGTAATATATGATTTCATGAACACATACGAACCAATCTATTTTCAATGTTTTTACAATACCGTGTAGCAATGTATTAACTTCGTCCACGATTTGCACTGATCCTACTAACGACAACTCAATCATTATGACGTAGCCACAGCTCTTTATCTTTTAATTCTGCTTTGATCCTATTTTCGATATCTTTCCATATACTAGGTAGCTCATTCCGTAACTTCCGTGTGGTGTTCCACACATTCGAGACGACCCGAAACCGATTTTGGAGTCCGTTGTCGCAGGAGGTGAAACAATGCTTCTGTATTATGATCCTTTTGTTTGAAAAGTTCTTCTCGAAATTGCACCCACACACTATGTGGACACTCTGTAGATATCAGCTAAAAATCTCGATCTGGCAATAAAGTTACACAACGTCCCCTTCATCCACCTCCAAAACAACGGCCTTATATTAACATCAAGCTAGTTTTTGATTTGCGTCTACCGGGGGCTGCTTCATACATAATTCCGGTTAAGGGTCTTGGTTTTATTGCGTCTTCGGGATCCCCGTCGAAAACTACCTGACCGCGGAACTCCGGGAAGGAGGCCGGTTGAAAGGGGGGCTATAATGTCTTCCGCATAATGCGACCGAGTTAGAAAACTTTCAGTCCTCACGTCGCGTTCATCTTTTTCTTCCTCGGCCCCCTTCTCTCTCAACACAGTTTCCATTGTTGTCGTTTGTGAACCGCCGCCATGGCCGCCTCCGTGCACAGAAACAACAATTTGTGAAACGCGATATTTATAAAACAAACGACTTCTTCCGGACGCCCCGCCGCGCCGCTCATAATATACCTCGCCTGCTATATTATGTTTTCTTCTGCGAAGTCGTTTGCTCTCCTTTCAACGGGGAGGGCGGCGGTGGCATTTTTATTTTCTTTTTCTCGTATTTCGCGACCTCCTCTGACAAAGATCGTAAAAATATCACCGGCTCAAATGGGATACGACGTTAGAAATGCGTACGAATTTAGAAGAATATATTCTTGAAATTTGTGATCATCAGGTTATCGAATGTAAGGTATGAACTTTTTTTTCTTTAATCTAGTAACTAACTAATGATATGATAAAAAAGAAAGGCAAACCTGAAATTATTTACGAAATAAATTTAAAACCACAATCGCCAGTTTAAGAGTTGCAAAATAATCACTGGGTAGTTAAAAGCAAAAGTGGACCCCGGGGGGAAAACTAATGAGTACCTGAATCCAATGGTGCCAACCGTTTTTAAAATTATTCGTTTTTTTACAATTTCGATTAAAAAAATTTTAGGGTCGAAGAACCTTCTGGAATATACTGGAATTTTCTGGAAAATCTGATCAATGGCCGAAGAGCTTTCTGGAATCAATTTTGAAATGTCAAAAATGGATAAATGTTCTAAATTGAATACTTTTTGTTACGTGTGTGGAAAATTTGTAATTAAGACCACTAAAATAAATGCTGAAACCACTGATTTGTATCAACAGTATTTCTCGCAAAATGTTTTTACTGGTGTGTATTGGACACCGTCTATTGTTTGTACAACATGCGTTTTGAATTTGAATAAAAAGGCAAATGGGAATCCTATAGCATTTGGTGTTCCCATGATTTGGGTAGATCCAAGAGAACATGATCCAGCTGAATGTTATGCGTGGGTGAATTATACTGATGGTCTGAACAGAAGAAAAAGGGGTTCTTTGAAATACATTCCACCAACATATACTCAATTGCCGCTGCCGAATTCAAATACAATTCCTATATTTCAACAGAACAATCTGAGCCATCAGCATTGGAAACCATGAAAACCGAAGAAGCAGGCGTATCAATGCATAAACCATCAAAATGCGCCATGCAATCAAAAATTTGTTTTAAAAATTTTTAAGAACCTGAAACTTCACAGCGACAATCCATTCTTTTGGCAAAGGACTTGAAAAAAACGAACATTTTGGCAGCAGATGTTCGGATATACGAAGCAATCAATCGTCATCATCGTTATATGAATTTTTTCAAATCCATATTGAGAATGTGCGTGTAGGAACCGATTTTGAAATCCATTGTCACAAGAGATGAAACAATGGTTCTGTATTATAACCCTCTATACAAAAAGGAATCGATAAAATGGCGACGACCCCATGAACCTCGTCCCGGAAAGAGATTTTGAGGGAAAACCTTAGATTATTTTTTTAAGGGTACAGAATCGATCGTTGTAATAAATGTATTGAAAATTGTTATATTTTACCAAATTTATGTTTTCTATATCAGGCCGAGAATTTATGGCGCCTACTCGGACATATAAATATGTCAAGTTTCATTAAAATCGCTCTAGCAAAATAAGGCAAGAAGTACACTAAGTTTACAAATAAGTAACTCCTCTCTCCTTTTCACATCATTCACCGAAACGGGCGATAACCAATCTCTTACCTTTGTCAAAATATGAAACAAATTTCGTCCTCTTTCCAGGACGCATCTGACTCCAGTGGAAAAGAAGGTGGAGGCTGGCTGACCTTTTTGGGGACGGAACGGTGTTAAGCGGATCCGTTGACAAATCCGGAGAAGAGAACTTTGCGAGAGGTAGCGGTCGGATGTAATAAAATCTCGGGCGAACAAAAGCGACGACAGCCCGGCTTCAAAAGTGAAAGGTCCGAGGATCCATTAAAAAAACCGTTCGCTATAATTGGACGCCTTTTGTTCGTTTTAATTAATTTATTAGAGGAGGGTGAGGGGAACGGTATCCGGTAGGGAAAGCCAGTGAAAAAATTACTAGATTTTTCTTTCGGAAAAATATATGTGATTGAATATATGCTTTTTGTTTCATTAATAGGTTTATTATACCTGATGGTGCAAAATTTTCAACAATCCTACATTGTTAACAAGCTATTTATTATATTGTTATTTACTGTTACGGTATTACAAGAGATTTTTGAAGAAACTACTTGTTTACTTTTACGGTTATTACTAACATGGGTAAATATGCGCTAACAACCAGAGGCATGTCGAGCGCATAAAAGTTTACACATAAAATAGAAGGTAAGAAATAAATTATAAAACGTGCTGAAACACTTACCGTTTTAAAAGTATTCTGGGAAACCACAAACCGGGTAACATCTGTTAAATATTTAAATCATTAGATATGTTTCCACAGCTGTTTCAGTCAAGTGAGTACGGCGTGCGGAATAGATTTTTTTTTAATGTCGGCGCCGTTCGACATCTAACGATGTTATATTTGGTATTTAAAAAATCTTTGAAACCACCCAAGCATCTTCACACGCACCTTCCCAAATTTGTCTTTATATAAGAAAATCGGAGTCTTTTCTAAAAACTTTCAAATTTTTTATTACACACCAATTTGTTTCGCCTTCTACGGCATAACTGTGCGTGAACATCATTCACAATTTGAACGGAATCCACTAGCGACACGAAACATTTTGTAATTTTTCTATTCCCTCCGCTAGTCCGAAGTAAATCTCTTTTAACCTGACTATCTTGAAATATTTTCGGCTTTTTTTTGATTGCTGCAGCTTCTGTCGGAGAATTTTAAAAATACCTTCTTTACTTGGTCAAAATATTGTTGTAGTAAAACGCAGCCTGCAGCTATGTTCCCCAACGTGTAGCAATCGGCTGTGGTGGTTCAGGTAAATCAGGACACAGTTTGTGAAATAGTCGGGTACGTTTCTGGGATTTTAGAAACACTGCCTTTGTACTAGCAATCAATGCATTTACTAGTGGAAAACATGTAGGAATCGTTTGTGCCGCAAGATTTAGAGTATGGATTTTACACGTTACATGTAAGAAGTTATCACTGTGTTCTTTACGAGATCGGCCCTAAGAACGCATGTTTGCGGCACCATCACTCATAAACATTAAAAGTTGCTTAGTTGAAACCTCAAATTTGTTCAATGAGTTCAACACCCCCTTTAAAATCTCATCTGCACTACAATTTATAACTCTTTTGGAAGCAAGTAAGAAGGAGGATGACAGTCGATGTGGTTCCATTGTAGGTACCATTACATTAACCACAGAATGTTTTTGACGATCTGTTGTTTCGTCCACACACAATCACAGTTTTTTATCTTTCAATTCCGTTTTCATTCTTTTCTCTATTATGTTCACGAGCATATGGCACTACATTTCGTCTCGATGTCCGACTAGGTAATGTACAGTCCGCATATTTATTTCAGAAGGACACAAACGCTTCTTTGTCTAGTAAACGAAACGATAGATGACATAAAATAAGAGTAACACATAAATCAAATGTAAATTTTTCTTAATCTCGTATGCCACTTTTTGCAGAAGAATGCTGTTTGCTTTCGATGTGACGTTAACAATGGCTTCTAGACTAACACATTAAAGGGATTTTACAAACTAGACATTGAATTTTAGCGCCATCAAAAGTTAAGTCCGCCATGTCCACTATAAAGTTTTTAATTGTGTCTGCCGTTGGTCGTTTTCGCGACGTACCTAACTGCGACATTTTTAAAGCAAACATAAGCGTACAATTACGAAATAAGTTACGACAGCCTACATATACACAGAACTACTCCTATACAGCATCGATTTAATACTGACGCTGTGAACGCGTGAAATAAATAATCGCCGACTCCGCACCACATATCTACTACACTGACTTTTACCACTGTTTGCTCAGACTAGTTATTACATTACATATATAACAAATGCCATTTTCAAACAAAAAAAAATAATAATGGCAATAAAGACACTTCAACGTATATTCGCTTTATTTGCCAAGCATTTTTATTGCGTCAGCTTTTATTTTTTACACTGGGCTATTTCAAAATATCACTTCTGTCGGCTGTGAGTCACATTCTGTTGCGAAGGCCGATTGTGCTCGGCTTATTGATGACAGAAATCGACTACCTACCAAACTGATCAAAGTTTATGTACCTAATTGTACTATTTGAATATTTAAATTATTAATTTGGAAGTCACCAAAATCTAGATATTCCTGAATTATCCTCAGTTTCGATATAATTTGCATATTAAAACAATCCTCTGTTGTACTTTCACATTACAACACAACTGGCATATATGTAGATAGGAAGCCGCATGTTATATAATATTTGAGCGAGTCTCTTCTGTACGAACTCCTATTCTAAGAGTTCCGCAATCAGCTAATCAGGAGCTCGATTTCCTTTACGAAGAAATAGAATCCCCTATCTTACTACGCCAGAAACGAGAACTAGCGTTTCACACAACTTAACGAACTTGGGTTACGCCAAAGTTCTGTATAGGTGGCATTAAACATATTTACCACCACCACTACTACCATCATCGTGATTTTCTAATGAATACACCCAGTCACCCACAGCATTCCTACAAAGTAAAGACGGAAGTTTCGATAAAATTTGCTAGCTATTGTGTCAAAAGGATATGTACGGAAATCATTTGTATGTTATGTTATAATTTGGATAGCAAAAAATACCAAAAATAATAGATGCTTGAGGTTAGTAGACGTTAGAAGGATTGCTCAATGCAGACGATTTATCTGTTCAAACTCAAGTCTTTCTTTCATTTGATAAATTAAGTTTTTAAAATAAAGTATATTGCCTTCACACAAACGTCTAACATAACAGGATGCTTTGCCCCCACTTAAAAGAAGAAACTAAATAAGGATAAATTTCATTCAAATTAGGTGCAAGAGTAGATCAAATTTGGCAAATAGAGCTATTTTTTCGGCCAAAAGGTGTTGGTTAAATCTAGATATTAAATATAACTTGCACTTAAAACTGACAAGGGAATACAGGGAAGTGTCCCTCACCGATTTAAATGAAACTTGGTGGGTTTGTAGACTGATGCAGTGTAAGAACAACGGTAACTTTCATAGATGCTAAATCTCCCGTTTTCGGGGATGGGGCGGCCTACAGCCAACGCTACCTTTCGCTATTTTCTTTAATATATCTAAAACTATAAGACATATAAAAAAAAGTTAAGACAAATATGCTGATAAGGTATAAATGATCTAAAAAGTATTAAAGATATTTAGACAGATACTCTAGAAAAGTATTTCTACGATTTGTTCACATCAATAACAATAAGTAATATTATTTATATATATACCTACATACATATGTACATACGGAGGTATACCTACTCAATTCGTATGTTATTGTTTTTTTTTAATTGAGTTATTTTATAGCATGTTTAATATATATGGGTAAATTCTGCATAACTTTGTATGTTTTTCCAGCAAATAAAAATTTTAAAATTTTAAAAAAATACGAGGGGTGGGGGTTGTTTCTGGAAAACAAGAACTATGACAGGCAAACTATTGACGCTATCCTTTAGTACTCATAAAACGGTTATATATTTGTCTTAACTTTTTTTTAATATGTCTTATAGTTTTGGAGATATTAAAGCAAATAGCGAAAGGTAGCGTTGGCTGTAGGCCGCCCCATCCCCGAAAACGGGCGATTTAGCATCTATGAAAGTTACCGTTGTTCTTACACTGCATCAGTCTACAAACCTACCAAGTTTCATTTAAATCGGTGAGGGACACTTCCTGTGTTCCCTTGTGAGTAAAACAGCCTTTGTATTTTCGAATATTCTGAATGGATTAATTATTCTTCAACCGAGGAAAATTGAAGACATTGAACTGAGTTAGTCAAGAATGAGTCATCGGAGTCTTTTAGCAAAGAAGAGATCAACTTATATAACAACCTGAAATTTAATAAACCCCCGGTTGAAGAAGTTATAGTTAGCGATCAGTAATTTTGATGATAATACAACAAATTTTATTCGTACCGCTTATAAAATTTAAATTTTGGAAAATCTACAAAAAATGCACCTAACGTTGCACGAAAAGATCAAATCATCCTACTAACATACACGGTTTCTCCCGTCCTAAATCTAAAAGTGGCGCACCCGGTAGGATATCCCCGTCGTCGAACGTCGAGGATATGAAATTTTCGCGCATACTTGATTTTCGATTTTAATATTGGGCCGGGGTTGGCGAGAACGCTTCGATTGCTTTTCCGCAAACGTAATTTTCATATCGCTTTGAATCCGAAATTGAATGTCACACGCGTGTATTTGAAATGTTGTCGCCATCAGCTTCGCCTGCGGCTTTTTTCGAAGAATGGCCGTCCTCGCCGTAGGAGAACGATGAGAAGATATGACATTTTTTCTTATCTAAAGAAATTGGCTTTAAAGTGGCGAATCTTTCCTGTTATTAGGGCTACTATTCAAAAAATTATTTGATTTGAATGCGTAATATTTTTATTAAGTTCCTATAACAATAGGACTACTCCAAGGTGTAACTTATCAAGAGTAAAAAAACATATGAATCTCTATCTTCAGGATTTCTTAACTTGTCTTTAATAGTCGTCAGTAAACTCTAAATTTATATTTTATAAAAAAAAGTTTCATTTAAATCGGTGAGAAAACCTGCTGGTTTCCCCTTGTAAAAAGGGAATTAAAAATTTCCCCTGGTAGTAAACTTTTAAATATTCACATTAATCTTCTCGATCCTGCCTATTTTTCCCCTGAGTCACGCTATGATTTACGGAACTTTCTATTTCAAATTCCCCGCCAGAAGCCAATGCGACCTGCGACTGGCTATGTTTATTTTTCCACCATTAAATTTTCCTGGGAGATATCCGATGGTGACGGATAGATGTTGAGGAGCAAAGACAAGACAGTTAGAAACAGTCGTTCATCATCTCCCGCTCAAAAAATTTGGGTTTCTCGCAATATTACGAACGTCCCTTCCAGCCAGAAAAGTCTCCGCGTTCCATTGTTAATGGACGTCTTCAAATAAATGGACCTATTTTTCGAAGGGCCCCCAAGCAAGATCTCAGAAGGCTCTTCTATCTTCCATCCCACACCTTCTCCCCAAACCCTCCACTCACGACGCTACCCCCTTTTAAAGGGGAAAAAAGGAGGAAGTCCCCCCCCGAAATCTTTCTTTCCCCGGGTTCCTGATAAGCCTTCTTTTGTAACCGGTTTTTTATCGGTTTTCCCCTAATTAATTATTTCATTCATATCGGCGTTCCAAAGAGCTTGGGGCGTTGTCTTTCGTATTCTACGATCGTAGAGTTAATTATTGAACGTTTCCTTTTTTGGGGGGGTCCGTTATTTATCCTTTCATTCGGTATTGTTATTAATTTTCCCTTGATGAATGGAATTCTCTTACGGTAATTTTAAAAAATTTTCCCCTCCTCTTTTTTTTTTTGGGTTTTTAGATGCTTTAAGGTGAATTTTTCTTCTGAATAGGGTACAGATACTTTTTTTACAAGTTACCAAAAGAAGGACCTTTTAAACCCAGTGAAAAAAAATTAAATTAAAATCATCTATTGGATTCTGTGGTTCATTTTTAAAGGGGTAAACAAAAAAAATTTTCCCACTTTCTGAATAATTTTTCTTTTAACTTGAACATCCCATAAAGGCTATTCACGGTACAAGAAGAAAAAATTAAAATTTTATTAACAAAACCCGGTTTTAAATGATTTTTTTTTTTTATTTTATTATCTTTCAATATTGTCAATGACAAAAAGATTAATTTCTCCTTTCCCAACACAATCAGTAATTTTTTTTCTTGAAATAAAAAAATAAAGAAAAAAATAAAAAAAATTAAAAAAAAAAAAAAAAATTTTTTTAGATTTTTTTCCTAATGTATAGAGTTTGTTAAAAAGGTGGTCCCGTCAGTGGCGCACCCAAAAAAGTAGGTACGAAATATACAAAAAATAACTGGGGATCATCACGTTTTCCCCCGCCTTTTTCGGTTTTTTGGGGAACGAATTTTTTTTCCCTGTAATATGAATATTTATTAAAAAATTTCCCGGGGGTTCACTGACTTTATTTGTTACTTTGTTAACGTTAATATTCCATAAACATTTCTTTTTTTTTTTGTTTTAAATATTTATTTATTCTTACATTTATTACGTTCGGGTCAATATGACCCGACAGTCTTTAACCTTATATACTATATCTAGGATATTTTTTCGCATTTTATTTTTTATTATTATATATAACACAATTGTGCATATAATAACGGTCCATCCCGGTAATATGATAGAAATTTTTTTTTTGTTTTTTTTTTTTTTCTTGCTTCCATATTACTTTCCTTTCTTTTTACGATTTTTGCTAAAAGCTTAAACAGAAAACTTTTTTTCTCGTTTATATCATTCTGTATAAATGTTTAAAAAACCCTTTTGATACTTTTGCGCGGTACGTCTCGGACGTTGCACGCATGTCATATCTTAGTTATAAAACGTTGCACTGAATTTGCGGTTTTCTCTCGATTTCAACTTGCAAATCGAAGACCCGAGTGATGCAGAACGCTGCCTTCACAATCTTCTGATATGGTGAATCTGTTTTGAATTTTTAAATCCAAGGATGTGCGGGGAAGGTAGTTCAGATGTGAACAAGACCAAGAAAATCGTCAAAATTGGGAAATTTTGACGTTTTTTCTAAAGATCGTAAAATTAATAATTTCTTACCTCAGCAACTGGGCCCTTTTTTTGCCGCCAATGTGATTCCACTCCTGCAGGAATTACAAAATATGCATGCGCAAATTACAGACATAAAAACTTTGAAAGTTTTTTACCCGCGATGAAAGGAAGGGTAAAGATGCAAATTTGAAGGGGTTAACGTAAAAGTGGAAAGTTTTTGGGTAGTACCACTTTTTAAGCTACATTGGTCTTTTGTTACTTGCCGGCGTCTACCGATCCCCGGAGAAGCTAAAAAGTTTGTGGGACAATGATACTTCGAAGATTTTGGAACCATTCTTGAACAATTCAGATTATCCCTATTTTTTGATGACAAGACTACACGGGAAAAGACGTACTGATAAATTGCGGCCATAAAGACATTTGGGGAAAAGGGTGAAAAAACCCCAAGTTATATAATCCTGGAGAAAATGTAACGGGGGGAACAGTTGTTCTTTTGAGGGGCTGCCCTTTTAAACAATATATACCTACTAAACCAGCGAAGTATGGTATCAAGATTTGGACTCTCTGTGACAGTGAAACATCGCATTGAAAGTCAAGTTTCAAGGAAAGGAAGAAGGTCTCCACCCGAAAAAAAAACGGGCACGGGGGGTTTGCGATCTCACCCGAACTAAGAGGACTAAATTTACGTGTAAAATTTTTTTACATCATACAACCTGGCGTTTCCCGAAAAAAAAAATTACGATGGTAGGGAAATGTTAGAAAAAATAAACCGGAACTTCCTCAGCCAAAGACGTACAAGCATTTTTCTTTTTTTCCGTCAATGTCTAAATTATGTACCAAAAAAGGGAAAACCGTGTCCTTATAGACATTATGCAAAAAAGTTAGTGGAACTGATGAAACCCCTTAATACTAGATACAATGCAACTAAAGGGGCCGTTGACACTCTCGATCAATTAGTGGGCACAAAACTTTAAAAAAAATCCAATCGCTGGGCCCATGATAATTTTTTATAACATGCTAGACATTTCCACAATGCGTATGTATTGTGGACTGCTGCGAATCCCCAAAATTTGGGAAAAACAATAAACTAACAAAAAAAAACTATTTCTGAAAAAATTGGAAAATGCTCATAAAATTACATATGGAGTCAAAAAAGGGGACCTACCCAAAAAAAGCTGCATCATAGTGGTAAAAGCTCAAAAGCGAAAAAACAACATATAGCCACAACATCAAATGAATCAACAGCAGGAACATTATTTAAAATGCGTGAAATTTTGTCCGTCAACTAATGACAAAAAAACAAATATTTCATTGTAACATGCAATAAACATCTCTGTAAACATGTACAATTCTTTTGCCCAAATTGTTCCCTAATCTTTTTATAAAATAAGTACTTTTTTATATTTAATGTAAGTATTTCTTTTAGAACATGTAGATTTCTATTTTTATAAATAAAATATTTCTTTTAAAACAGTACACTTATTTTTATTTCAAATAAGGGGGTTTGGGGTAGCCCGAACGAACGGGAGGTAAATTTAAACAGTACGCAGGGTTAAAAGGGCGCGCTACAACATGGTGACGCTTGTTTGACCATCCGTTGTTTTTTCCCCCATAGGAGATTTTCTTATTTCTCAACTAGTCTTTTTTAATTCCTTTACTTCCTTAATACAAATTGTGTTAATACTTAGCCCAAAAAGACAAAGTGTTCATTAGATACTAATGTTGTGGGATGTTGCCCCACTTAACATAAAAATAAAAATCATATAAAAATTGCCAGTATGGAATACTGTTTCTTAAATTCGATACACGACGTTTACTTTTACAATGTTTTCTACATTAAAACCTATCGCGACTTAGCAATCCGCTATTGCATATTGTGCAATAAATATCCCGGGAATTCTATATTCTAACCCGGGGAAATGCCTGAAATATTTATTAAATTCAGGGGGAACGTTACACCCTTTGGGCGCCCCCACCTCCGCGTACTTATTTGGCGTGCAGCGTGCAACGTACTGTCGCTTTAAACTCTCTCGCGGTACTGTCGAAATCGACTACGGGGGTTAAAATTACCCCCCCACGCCGCTACCGCTACGCTACTCCCCCGGCCACCTTTTTAACAAACTTTACTAATGTATCTTTCAACGTTGTCAATGCTTTTCTTTAATAAGATTACTGGTTTATTCCTCTTTTACTTTCGAATACGGCCTGATGATACTAGGGGAAAATTGAATTCCCTGGCCCTATAAACTTCCCCTCATACAAATAAGAGAAAATAATTATCCACTCTACCGTGATAACAAATCAAGCACTGAGCTCATCTTCTATCGTTATATTGTGATTAATGCGGTGATCCTATGGAATCAAAAAGAAAATGTTTCCAATATAATTACATCATAATTATTTCCCATTCAAAAACGATGATATTTACTTTTCAAATGCCTACCAGCCGCGTTGTTTTCATTGGCACTCATCAAACATTTGTTAAAGTCTTTACGTAATCACAACTGATTACGCCTAAGTGATCTTATGACCTCTTAATGTCTTTGCAATTTATGTGTGTGTACATAAATTATGAAATTTAAATTTACCAAAAGTTTTTAAAGGGTTTCATATAAAAACCCTTTTTCTGCATGAAACTCTTTATAATTTCCAACGTTTACGTGGAGTATAGAAATTACCTCTTATAATTTGTTTTGCTGCCGCTAAAGCGTTAAATAAACAATACCATTGAAGTTACGTCTATTGAGATGAAGACGATCTCTGCTGTTCTTTTCTTGTGTATTGGTGTGATTTACGCTGATCCAGGTAAGTCACCTTGAAATAAATTTAATCAATATTCCCTGGTTAAAACCAAAGATCAAAAAATAATTTTTTTTCTTGCAAATTTTCCAGTACAAGATTGTCCTAAGATACTATCTAGAAATCGTTGGGGTGCCAAAGCTGCCAAACAATCCGAGACCATAGTAATACCTGTAGAATATGTAATTATTCATCATACAGTGACCCCAACTTGTACAGATGAAGACGAATGCTCTACAAGATTGGTCAATATACAAAACTACCATCAAAACCAAAAGGACTTCCCAGATATCGCATACAAGTAAGTTGTATTCCGTATTTTCCAAATAATATGTCAATAACCATTTTTCTTCTATATACTGGGATATTGGTGCTAGCAGATTCATTAATAAATTTCGTTTGAACTAGAAAGAAGCTTGCAGATATTTGCAAATAATTTACTATACACACTTGGTACATTCAGGATTCTTGTTGGTCCTTTCAGATGGTGCAGAAGATAAAATTGAATCTCGAATTTATTTCTTCTTTATTTTGAGGTCTCGAAAATGAGGTTCTCAAGCACCAAGTGTCAGTTAATATGAGATTTATTGTTTGCTGATTTTCCCATTAAATGCTCCACATTAGTAAAAAATCTAAATATTGACTCTAAATTCAACTATATTTTATTCAAATATCCTGCTACTTGAATAAACAATAACTTTTATTTCTAAAGATGAATAAGCTCCAATTATCAAATACATATTTCAGCTTTTTAGTAGGAGGTGATGGTAAATTGTACGAAGGAGTTGGATGGCACACATTAGGTCACCACACCAAAGGATGGAATAAGAAATCTATTGGAATTGGCTTCGTGGGGAATTTTACGAGTTAGTTGATTATATTTCCTTAAATTCCTAATAGATATTTATTTTAATGGCTGCTATTTGAAATGCAATAAATTGTGTTGTGGTTTCAGTTGAAGCACCAGGCAAAAAACAGTTGAGAGCGGGGAAGAAGCTGATCAAATGCGGCGTTTCCTTAGGGGAAGTGGAGGAAGAGTACAAGCTGCTGGGTGCTAGATCTCTAAGGCCAACCGACAGTCCAGGAGACGCCCTTTTTAAAGAAATTCAAAAGTGGAAAGGGTTCGTAAGGAGTCCCTAGGGAGGTTTTAATGAATTTACATATGTTGTAATAATAATTTTGTATTTTTTTGTGTGCTTATAAATAAAATAAAGGAATTGCAAAAATGCACTCCCAATAGAATAACTTCGAAGGTGACGGAGATTAATGAAATGCTGGTACATTTCAAGAACTTTTGCAAAGACATTAACAAGTCATAAGACCATTTGAACATAATCCGTTGTTATTACTAGAGACCGGTAACAGGGAGCCGTGCCATAGCCGTACCTGCCTAGTATACAAAACCAATAGTAAGAAAATAGAAAAGAAATAACAGAACTAATACATAATTATAATATGTGAAAAGTAGTGAAACACTCACCCTTTTAAGCAGCCTTGGCTACGAAACAGTAAAGCTAGAAGCACCATTATCAGTATTAACATCATATGGATAAGAGTGGCAAAAAGTTGACACCATTAGATGTGTTTTCACAGTTGTCTTGGTGAGCGATGTTCGCCGTGGTGAGAAAATGAGTTTATATTTTGAAAAAGAGCGTTCAACATCTAGCGATGTTATACATGCATGATTAAAATACTCTTTGTACTTAATCAGTGGATTATTCGATACACCATCACAAATTTGTTTTAGTGTGCTAAAATCGGGATCTTTCTGTAGCACACTCTCGAACTTTTCTAAAACGCGATTATATTTTGCGTCATGTATGGTCAGTAGCTGTGTGTGCACTCCGTCCATAATTTGCAGAGACTCCAATAATGATAACGATCTATTTTGTAATTGGCCTATTGCGTCAGCTAATCCTTTATAGTAGCTACGAATATTTTTTAAATCTGTTTCAAGGGAAATATCTTGAAATTTCGACTGGCTCTCTTTAATAACTGCAGGATTGAACTGTGCAACAACAGCTTTTACTATTTTGAAATGTTCAGCATAATAAAAAGCTGCCCGCAACCATGTTCCCCAACGTGTAAGAATTGGCTCCGGTGGTTGGCGAATACCAGGACACTCTGTGTGAAATGATCGTAGGCGTTTGGGAGATTTCAAAAATACTTTTTTTGTGCTTGCTATTAATGCATCTACCTCGGGAGAGCAGTGTCGAATGGTTTCTGCTACAAGATGTAAAGCATGCACTTTACACGTAACATGTAAACACTTGCAACCATGTTCAAGAAGAGAACGGCATACCGATCGCATTATCGCTGCGCCATCGCTCATGAACATCAACACTTTATCTTTTGAAATTTGAAATTTTTCCAACGTACTAAGTACAACCTTCGTAATTGCTGCAGCAGTACACTCTTGTAGTCTTCGGCTAGCTAGTAACAGTGGTAATGTAGGTTTACTAGGGTCTAGAATGCGTACCATAATATTTACAATTGAATTTTTTTTACAGTCTGTTGTCTCGTCAACACATAACCAAAGAAACTGTTTTTTTCAATATGCGTTTCATTTTCTTTTCCACGTCATCGCGTAAAAATGCAACATGCTTACGTGCCGTTTTCTCCGTTGGCAACCGCAACTCGGGATTGTATTTGTTCCAAAAGTCCTTAAACGGTTGTTTATCGAGTAAGCCTAGTGGCAAATTACAGTTTATCAACATAAGAATTCTATAAAAAGATGCACTTCTCGGTAGCATGCCCAATTTCCGTTTTCTATGCTGTGCGGAATTTACGTGTCTTGTACAGTTCCACTTCTTATTTAACATCAAATGTATTTTGCACACTTTACGAACTATCTTACTCCCGTTGTAAAACAAATCGGGAAAGTCAGAAATAAACTTATTTACTATGTCTTGAAAGGGTCGTTTTTTAGCCTTCGACATGTTCACTAAAAACTACAATTAATAACTACGTCTGTATCAATAAAATCAACACGCCCTATCCGCTATCCAATGCTAAACTGAACTGAGTGATGATGATTTGTCATGTCGTATCATAATCGACCAGCCCTGCCCGCCCACCTAAACACAGTTACACCGCCGCTGCGATTGCTCTCCAGTTACCGGACTCTAGATATTACGTTAAAAGTTTAACATTTGATAAAAGATACAATGTACGAGGAATCACTGGAATGGGAAGTGTTTGTGTTAAGACAAGGCTTATTTATAAGAGATTCACATTGAGATTTTTGTATAGGAACCATATAATCCTTTTCTTACTGAGAAATCAAAGAAATCAAAGTCATGATGTGTTGATACAAGGTTGTGTTATTTATTTGAGGTAAAAAAAAAACAGTTCTAATTCTATTATTTATTATTATTATTATTTAACAATATCAACGACATAAGTACATATGCCCTTTCAAGATATTCTTCTGGTAAAACCTCTCCAATTCTGTATCTCTTGATAGAGGGCACCACCTGGGCTCTCCGTCTTTTTGACACTTCGCGCTCCTAGTAGTTTGTACTGATACCTCAATTCACCTAATTCTACACCGCAGAGTATAAGATCCTTAGCGGCTTCTAACATTTTCTTATTTGGTACCTTAGCTAAAATAACAATGACATAGAACCAGTTCACTAAAACCCTTACCACAACACTTAATTCGCACTGGACGCACGTTTCGATAGCCAAGCTATCATCATCAGCAGCAAGACTGAACTAACAAGCTAAGTGAAAAACTAACCTTATAAGGAAAATAAATTATGCAATATGTAAATTCAAAATCGTAAAATTTAATGAACCGCTTCATTGCACAGGACTATAAATAGCCTAAAGGCAAATGAGCCGAATGACGTGAGTTAATAAATCCTGGATTACAATGAAGCGGTTCATTGCACATGGTTAAAATTACAGCTATAAAAGATTAAACATGATGTAACAAAGGATAAAGGCTGGAATTTAGTGGTCCTAAATCTGAATTCATTAAGTGAGTTTTGTTTTTGTAAATTTCCATGCCTTCATAACAATTTAATTGAGAAGTACTCCTTACGTTTTTAATTAACTTTATATTATCAACATTATGGTTATTTTCAAGCATATGTAGGGCAACGCTAGACTTATCAAACCTTCTGAATTTGAGATGAGCCAAATGTTCTTTGTACCTAATTTTGATTGATCTTTTTGTCTGCCCAATATACACTTGATCACAATCTTTACATGAAATTTTGTAAATTCCTGATTTATCCATGTTATCCACTGGGTCTTTGGAATTTCCTAAAAGGTTTTTTAAAGGGTTTTTGCTCGAAGAGAAAACAATCTTGCGGTCAATCTTAGAAAAGATTTTTTGAAGACCCTTGGTGTAACATGGATAAAAGGGTAATTTAACATATTTCTTATTATTACGGCCGTCAATGCGTTCTAATGTGCTTACATTTCTAATTCTTAATCTATTCTTATGTTTCCTAATAGTATTATAGACGACATCTTCAGAGAATCCGTTAAAGTTAGAAATATTGATGATTTCTTTCAGTTCATTTTGATATCTATCTTTCGTTAAAGGAAAATTGAGTAACCGGTGATCAAGTGTATATTGGGCAGACAAAAAGATCAATCAAAATTAGGTACAAAGAACATTTGGCTCATCTCAAATTCAGAAGGTTTGATAAGTCTAGCGTTGCCCTACATATGCTTGAAAATAACCATAATGTTCATAATATAAAGTTAATTAAAAACGTAAGGAGTACTTCTCAATTAAATTGTTATGAAGGCATGGAAATTTACAAAAACAAAACTCACTTAATGAATTCAGATTTAGGACCACTAAATTCCAGCCTTTATCCTTTGTTACATCATGTTTAATCTTTTATAGCTGTAATTTTAACCATGTGCAATGAACCGCTTCATTGTAATCCAGGATTTATTAACCCCGTCATTCGGCTCATTTGCCTTTAGGCTATTTATAGTCCTGCAATGAAGCGGTTCATTAAATTTTACGATTTTGAATTTACATATTGCATAATTTATTTTCCTTATAAGGTTAGTTTTTCACTTAGCTTGTTAGTTCAGTCTTGTTGCTGATGATGATAGCTTGGCTATCGAAACGTGCGTCCAGTGCGAATTAAGTGTTGTGGTAAGGGTTTTAGTGAACTGTTTCAGTGTTCCAGTGCCACAGTTTTAGAGTATCCATTTAACAATGACATAATTACCCATGTGAAGGCTGAATTTTTTGAACTTACTTCTAAAGTCACCTATGAAAGCTATTCCGATAGATTTGGCATTCCAACCTGGTGAATGGGATCCAACTTTATGCCAACCAACGCCTTCATAGACTTGACCATTACTTCCTATGAGAAAGCTATAATCAAAAATATATAAATAAGTCTAAATAATACCTTTTTGAGAGCTAAGGTAGAAGTTTTCAAATCTAATGTGTAGGTAGAAACAGAATTTTAACTTACTTGTAAGAGATATCATTGAACCCTAGCTCATTCACGTGGTAATTCTGCATGCCGACTAATCTTCGATTGCATTCCGTCTCTCCTTGGCACTCTGGAGTTGCTGTGTGGTGTATTATGACGTATTCTAAAGGTGTTATCATATATTGGACATTTTTTGAGGTTACACCGCCCCAATGTCGTTTTTTAACAATTGTAGGACATACATCTGGTCTATCTTAAAAGAAGCGTTTATTTAGAAGAAAAACTATTAAAATTGTGTGCATTGAGAATAAGAAATATATAATTCCATCTAATATCCTCTGTAATACAAAAAAATCTTTAAAAGAACTCACTTGGTGTCGCTAATATGTCTATAATTTGAAAACACAACACTACCAATAAAGTAGAAACCCTCATTTCCACAGTAAATCCAAATATGATCAATAGAAGTGATTCACTTGCTCCGACTCGATATACCAAGCTTACAAATTGCAACTGAGCACTTGTTTGCATTATTGTTAAGAGTATATAGAAATTATTCATTCAGATAACCTTTCATTGGAAATTTCAAAGGTTCCCCCTCTAAATAACCAGTTTAGAACGACGTGGATGTCGCAGTTGTAAATACTTCGTACATAAATGATCCGTATCTAGAGTTGTTTGCAAATGTTATAGCGTCGTTCAGTGCAACAATTTAAATCAATAAAAACAAAACGTAAAAAATTCTTTCGACACTTCTCAATGAAACAACCAGAGTTGCGAGAATCTATGCAAATTACTCGAAGATGACTCATTCTATTGTACGCATTTATGTTGACAAATTCAGATTAAATATTAAAGGAGATCTACCAACTTGTTTACAGACGGGTATTTCTGTGTCTCGTTTGTTTAACAGAGAAAGGTGACAGAATTGTGTTGAGTTTATCTGGAATTTACGGGGAAATTTCTTTCCAATTGTTAGTAAATGCATTTCCCGTTTATAATTATAAGTAAATGTATATATTCTATAAATCTGAGATGATAAACGAGTAAGGTGGATATCAGAGAGTTGACGTAAGTTTAAAACGTAAAACTTTTGAAAAGAAGAGGGGTAGATCTTATAGACCACATATTTTTGAAGGATGGAACAAGAATGGAATGAGAATAAGTTTTTCATCTTACTTAATAACATGTTCATGGCGGCAGTAACATTTTGAATTGCTTATAACAGGTGTCCTCTAACTTCTGCCAGATTGAACATTACGCGAATTAATTAAGGAAAATATTCCTAGTACAAGTAGTGGTAGAACATACTGAAGGTGTTCATATGTCAGCCCGAACAATCCGTGGATGTCTTCATGAAGCAGGCTTGAAATGCAAATGTCCGGCAAAGAAGCCAAGACTAACATCTAAAATTAAACTGACATGATTTCAATGGGCTAAAGAACATAAAAAATTACAGTTGAAGATTGGGATGAAGTTTTACTTATCATCTGTATTTTTGGTCAAATCCATCCTCATAGTTCACTTAATGGTTTTCTACATTTTTTCCTAGATTATTTATAGCGACAAATCGCGGCTGGAAGTTCTAACGGAGAGAAGCCAATTTGTTCGTCGACGTCCTTCAGAACGTTATAAAGAAGCATGTACGATCAAATCTATTAAACACGCCCGATTTCTAATGGTTTGGTCGTATATTACGATAGAAGGACCGGGATCACTATATTTCGTTAACGGAACAATGGAACAAAAACAATATAAAAAAGTTTTACAAAACAATTTAATACCATACATTGGTTCATTAGATCCGACTCAAGGACCATATACTTTCATGCAAGACAATGCACCGTGTCATAAGGCAAAAAGTATAATGCGATACCTTGAATCTAAAAATGTGCGTGTACTACCTTGGCCAGGCAATTCACCAGACATAAACCCAATAGAAAATGTGTGGAATATCTTGAAAAACATTGTAAGTACATGAAACTCAACTACAAAGGAAGAATTACGACACACATTGAAGATATGACGACGAAATTAAAAAAAAACAATAGAAAGCTGCATTGGCAGTATGCCAAAAAGGATTGAGGAATTAATAAAAAAAGACAGAGGAGGAACAAGCAAACATTGGTAAATATATGTTCAAATTATACTTATTGTTAGTTGCATGTTATATGTAATTAAACATTACCAGTTTGGTTTTTATTTTATCCCAAAATCATGTGGTCCTAATTCTTCATCTTCATCCCACTGTTAGACTTTTTACATCTTTTACCTACACGTTATTTTAAAGAAATATGCTGGAGTATTATTTAGCATTATGGAGAAGAAATTAAAAAAAGTGTTACCCCAACACTTTGATTTTAACTCTTATTGACGAGGACAAAGAAGAGAACTAAAGATGCAGGCGATGCCATGTCGATTTGACCTTGAACCAACAAACGGGCAGCATTGAGCAAACCTCTACTCTCTTGAGCACACGCCAAACGTATTGGTGGATAGGAAGGTCAATATCAGTTACTAATAAGCTGTTTTCACAGACAATTTAATTATTTGTCAGTTACTTGTACTATCGGCAGTTCGAATAGGGGTAATAATAACAGCTAATAACCAAGAAGAGAACGAAATCGATAAGAGAATCTATAAAGGAAATAAAGCGGCTTAAGAATACTAAGAGCAAAAAACCTATCGAGGGCAATCAAATTTAGAACTTACGAAACAGTCATCAGACCGGTTGTCCTATATGCAAGCGAAGCCTGGATAATGACAAGAAAAGACGAACAAAAACTGGAAATTTAGGAAAGGACAATTTTTAGAAAAATATTGGGAGGCGTAAGAACAACGGAAGGCGAATGGAGAAGACGCACAAACATAGAAGTAATGGATTTGTACAAAAAACCAAGAATAACACAAAAAGTTCGAGCACAAAGAATGAGGTGGTTAGGGCACATTACTCGAATGCCGAAGAAAAGAATTGCTAGGAAAATGTTATATGGAGGAGAAGGATCGAAAAAGAGAAGAGGGAGGCCAAAGAGAAACTGGCTCAAAGAAGTGAAAGCTGATATAAGGGAGATAGGTGTAAATCATTGGGAAGAAATAGCAAAAGATCGAAAAAAGTGGAAGCAAATAGTAAAGAAGATTGAAGCGAAGGGTCTCTAAGGCCTGTAGTGCTGATTTATATATATCCTTGTACTATCAACAAAATATTTTGATGAGAAGCCTTCATCATTCATAAAATTAGAAGGCGCTACATTTGGATTTACCACCAGATTGTTTAAACATGCTACAGATTTTAAACTATTTTTGCTTGGAAATTACGTGATAGGATAAATATACGTTATCATTATATGCATTTAAAGAGAATTATAAAACAACCAAAGCAAGCTTCTCATACCACATCAATCGCAGATAACTGATAACAACGTGATACCACCTTGACCTCTTGCATGCTTCAAATATATAAATTTTAATGATATTTAGTAATCTCAATAGTTTCGTAGAAAAATCAATACAGTGCTGCATAATATAGAAGAAATGAACGCGATTCTAGTGACTTTCTTAGTAACAGTGAACCTCGCTCTAGTATTCGGGAGTAAGTTCTATTACCAACGTCTAAAAGCGAACGTTTTAAAATCATACTCTTATTTCATAGCTTGCCCAACTATCATTTCTAAGCGAAGATGGGGAGGTCGAGAAGCTAAACAGATTGAATACGCCATACGACCTGTGAAATATGTAATTATACACCATACGTCAACCCCTACTTGCTCCGACGAAGATAACTGTTCAACAAAGTTAGTGAATATGCAGAGTTATCATATGGATGAGAGGGATTTCGATGACATTGGATACAAGTAAATTTTCTAATTGTTTTCCGCTTTTTGGTTATTTTAAAACATTTTCATCAATTCTTTTAGCTTCATAATTGGTGGGGATGGTCAGATTTATGAAGGTTCTAACTGGCACAAAGTTGGTGCGCATACTCTTGGTTATAACCGTAAATCTGTTGGAATTGCATATATGGGCGATTTTCAAAGTAAGTTTTCAGTTTTCTTACGTTTACGATGTCGTACAGGATGATCTAAATTAACGAGTCCTTACTGGGACCTCCATTATGGCTGGTGCTACAAAATCGCTTAAATTGGCACTCTGGTGGTATTTTTGTTGTTGATTAATATTCAGTTAATAGAAAAACGATTAAATAACGCAGTTTTGTAAAAAAAAAAATCGAAATTTAATCTTTTTTTAAAAGGAGCCCACTGTGCCCCGCTTGATTCATTTTCGAGCCCTTTCGATGGAAATCTCGCTTATGATTGGACATAAAGGGTGGATTTAAATTTGATAAAGTTGCTAAATGTTGTGATTATTATGAATATGAAAAGAAAATGAACCAGTGACAAATGACGTTCGAGATTCTTACAAAAAAAAAACCCAAAATACCGATCTTTTCGTTAAAATAATAAATTAATGGCGAAAATAAGCAGACAAATGTTGATTAGAGTTTAACACAAAACGAATAGATTTATTTAAAGCATCTGGCACTAACAAGGGAATGCTCCGAACTCGAAAATTCAAAAAAATTTGAAACTTTGTGAACAAGTAGTCCACACACAAGGATGTTTGAAAGCACTTTCCTTTTCGGCCCAATCTCGTTTTAAAAGGGTAAAACTACCCCTGAAAGTTTAGTCGATTTTCGGTTTTCTTAAAATAACTCGGCAATGGTTGGAACAAATACATCAGAACTATCAAAATCATCGTCTCATCGAGCTCTATAACATATGTATATGAAAATAGCACCCTAGTTCCATTTACAAAATTTATGGTGCCCTCCCCCACCCCTTCGATAAGGAGCGTATTCAAATCCCACGACTTTTGAACATCCTTGGGTGTGGACAACTTGTTCATAAAGTTTCAAATTTTGTTGAATTTTCGAGTTGGGAATGTTCTCTTGTAATTTTTTTCAGTAGTATGTAAATGTAACAAAAACATACTGAAAATTGCTTAAAAAGACCTCGCAATTTAGCTAAATAGAAACCAATTGACAATGTATTAATAAAATTAGCCGCGATATATTTGTAGCTAAAGCACCTTCCGCCAAGCAGTTACAAGCAGGCAAAGATCTGATACAATGCGGAGTGGAGCTTGGTGAAATCGAATCAAGGTACAAGCTGTTGGGTGCTAGGTCTTTGAGACCTACGGACAGTCCTGGAACGGTACTATTTCGCGAGATTCAAAGCTGGAGAGGATTCACAAGGACACCTTGAAGATCCTTTAAACTTTTTTTTTATACTAATGCTTTTTAATTTCTTACTTATCTTGTCGTATGTGTAAATGAAGTAATCTTTGTCTGAATTGTATATGTTTTTTCAAGTAAATTTTGTAAATAAAATATTAATATGCATTCCGTTTATTCTTATATATAACTTTTTGACTTTTAAATAATAATAATAATATTAATAAATCTTTTTTTTTCTTTGTATAAGATGAATAAATAAAGTTAATAGAAGTTTTAGCTAAAACTATACATAAAATACTGAATTATCTACAAATATCTCATTTTAAACATCCATCTTTTAGCAAAGAATTTAGAATCATTTCTAAATCAATTCAACCCCAAACTATGCAATCGCTTACCGCTACCATCATCGCAATTCCCAAAGCATTTCTCTCAACAGGTTACTTCCCGTTCGCTGGCTAGCCGGCAATACGCGTTGCATTCTACCCCTGTGCCCTGTCCGGCTGTTCGGCAATTTGGTCACCCAGGAACAATCTAATAATGTAACCTGGCTGGGACATTATTATATGTGCACTCGCACCAAAGCCAGGTCAACTCGATTGCATCCTGCTGGAAGGTTGGGAAGTTGTATTTTGGAACGTACTGAGTAATCTTTTGCTTTTCCGCTCGTTGGCTAGCTGTTTAGTTTGAAAAGGTGTTGTAAGTGTTACATAAGAGCTGTTAATTTTAGAATAGGGACTGTAATTGTTGTTACTTTTAAGGTGTTTGGATGGTATTTATTGTAATATGTAACAAAACATGTTCCAAAATATCCTTTTTATAAGTTGTATGGTTATGTAACACCCAGAAACACGTATACAGGTTGTCCCAACCTTCTGGGATTGTCAAATTGCGCCTATTGTGTTAATGTTAGGAAGCTAAACTTTTCTGAGGATATAGACAGAGAAAAAAATTCTTGAATCAAACAAATATATATCTTCGAAATTATTTATTTAATCGAACAAAGGTTTATTTGAGTGAAAGCACATGTTTTAAGAACAACAGATCGAATTTGTTTGAATGTACAAACGTAGTTAGGTTACTACTGTCATAGTAACCAAACAATACTAACACCGGAAACCACTTAGACATACTATCCACTGGCGTTTAACTGTAAAACATCTATTTTATTTTCAATGTTAGACATATGCATCATTATACAAAAAAGTTAGAGATATTAATTTTCTATACAATGGATAATTTGGTTAAGTTTGGTGTCCAATATTGAACATCCTGTATATTTCGAAGGCGTTCTAATGCAACATCGAGATAGAGCCAAGTATGTAATTTAATTTAGTAAAAATTTACGCAAGAATGCAAATTCCGGATTTATGGAAGGAAATAGATGTATAAATTCGAATATATCTCAAAATCTATTAGAAATAGACGTCTGGAATCCATGTTATATTAGTTTATTTCTAGATGAGGAAACTAGATACGTAACAATATACAGGATGTTCTGTTTAAAATAACGAAATAAGTGTCTGGTTCGCTACTTATCAATCACCCTGTGTATACGGAAATATTTCTGAAATACACTCTGTGATGTTTATTATGCCATCAGAAAATTTCAGTTTTCTACTGTTTACACAATAGGCGCAATTTTACTTTAATTTTGGAAGGATCGGACACCTGTATGTACTGGGTGAGTCGGAAGAAATGCTTCAAATTCCAGAGGTATATAGATAATTTTAATGAACTCAAATGTTATCTGACTTTTATTTGTTTGGAAGTTATCACCCATAATAGCCCATAATTTCCTTTACCCATTATTTTAATTGTAACCTTCAAGTATCACTTTATCGGTGTTAGTGTACTGAAAACAATGATTTAACGTTTATGTTCGCTACAATTTTATTGCGTATTCTATTTTTTAAAAGTATTAAATAATGCCACACTGTACGGCAATAAACAAATGTAACCGGACAATACGAGTTGTACGCAAGTTGTGCGTCTCTATCGCACTTTTAGGCGAGTCGCCCCGCTCCAACTACCCCATCGCCTTAGCTTACTTCATCACCGGCTTTCCTCGAGTAACCAACGTTGGCGGGGGTTGAAATGCAGCATAAAACCCTCTTTTACAATCTGTATAGAATATGCCGCCCCCGCCTCTACCGAATAATAGTCAGCGAATCGATGTTAGAGTTTAAGGAAGGATCATTTTTTTTAAACCGACTAAATATGAAATTTATGGGGAGTGTTACAGCATCGGGGGGGGAAAAATTATTTCTTATGAAAAGTTATTGTTATTTATAAGTATATTTATATATTTTTTTTTTTGCATTTCACTGCTTTAAAAATTGTTCTTTTTTTTTTCGGAATTTTTTTTGTTGAATTAATCTGGGGGCAACTGTTTTATTGAACGATTTAACTTTTTTGCCGTATTTCCCTACCGACGGAAAGTTTGGAGGCGTCGCAATTTCTTAGAAAAATGTAGAAATATATATTTCTTGGATGGATCATTAAAATCTATTTAAGTACTATTTACTTTTATGTATGTAGCGAACTATTTGTAATATCGTTATGCAAATTTTCAAGCATATCCATTATTTATGCTTTTTTACTAATAGACACTAATGGGCATTTCATAGAAACCAATAATTTTCAAATTATCACGTAATAATCAGGTGTTCAAATTGCGTTTATCCTTTAGGAAAATAAATGCAGATGCTAAATAATTAGGAGAAACCTGCATTTTTTACCAACTATTGTTTTCTGTGTAAAAATGTATTTTTTCCCGAGAAAAATATTTACCCAAAAGGTTTAAGAGTATGGAAAATAGTGGTATAAAAATGAAAAAAAGAAAAAAAAAATTTTTTTCTCCCTTGAAACCGAAGCCCCCAACGAAAAAATAACGGTTATTTATTTTCTTGACATTATAGTAACAATAACAATATAATAATGTTTTGGCCCAGTAGGGGCACCCAGGAGCTACATATAAGGCACGCCCAAAAAATAAAAGTATGCTTTGAATTTCTTGTAACTAATTTTTCATAAACGAACGAAAGGGGGAAAAAAAACGGAATGGGGGAATTTAAAGGAAATTTTTACAAGGACCAGTGGAAAAGAACAGACGCGTTTTTCTTTTTTTCCTTTTAGCAAAATATATAACTAAGGCGATATAATTACCATTTTTCAATGCGTGTGTATAGTAAATAATAGTGAGAAAAATTTCGGACAATGTGCTGTTTCGAATAGTTTGGTAAATCTAGGATTTAAAAATTTAAAAAAATTACATCGGAAATTTCCAAAAAGGAAAATAGGTATAAGATCTTCCCAATCTAAAATGAAATTGTATATATTATTAATGTTTCTTAAACCTTTTCTTCATATAACGATTAAACAGGGGGTTTCCCCAAAATTTTTCTTAAAAAAGGGAATTTGATATTACCACCCTTTTTTGGGGGGCCCAAAAAAAAAAAGGGGTAACATCAAAACAATATCCCCGATTTTTTTTTTTTTAAATACTTATATTTAAATATTTCTTTTTTCCAAATTTCCACATGTTTCAAAGTGACAAAAGTTACCAATTTGAAGGTGTTCTTGTAATAAATCAAAATTTTTTTTTCCTGGAATTTAGATATCCTAGAAGATCATAAAAAAAACTTACCATTTTCAGTTTTGGGTTTAAACCGTTCATAACCTAATTACGTCTACTGGAAATGTCAAGTCGCATTTAAACCCGTTAATATCTTGTAATTAAGTAACATCACGATTTTTTCAGTTAAGGGGCCTTAATTTCTTTTCCATATTCCCGTTTTGAAAGAATGACAATGATGCCTTTTTTTAAAATTTCCCATATAAATGCACAAAATGATTATTTTGGCGATTAATACCTAATAAAACTGACTAATATTTTTTTAAAAGTAATGTCTAAAATAAGAAGAATGATAATAAAAACCCATTCCTTCGTGATCCCCGATTTTCATTAATTCTTTAAATGGCATATTACATCTTGCAATTCTGGGGGGGTGGGTCCAAAAAAAGGGGCCCAAAGTCAATTTATTTCGTATTTAACATTGGCCCTTTTAGACCCAAACCAATTAAGTCTAAATTCGTATGTAATGGGTTTTTTCAAGTTTTTTTCTTGGTTTGTCATTTGTCACTTGTTAGAACTACGTAAAATCATCTAACGGTAGAACATTTATCGGGACAACTTTTCATATTTTAATAAAAAAAATCATATATCGCGAACGTTTACTGTTTTGCTTCAATTCTAAAATAAAAGTAATCATGATACCCAATAAATAATGCATAATAATTATGGATTTTGTTTGTTTATATGGAGTAACTCATAATATAATCAATTTGCATATGTATTTTTACAATTTCACCTGTATAGATTTCTATTTCACGCTTTACATTTCAAAATGCGACAATCGCTTATTACAAATTACGTGTATGAATTTCTCATTATTAGCAGGTAGTAAAATGTATACAATTGTATATTTTCCGTTATACTCTACGACCCACTCAATGCAGGTAGCCGATTCGCATAGCGCGTTGAGACAGCTGTATCGTTCTTTGTCCTGAGAAGCATGCATCTTATACTTCCTTAACTGTTCCTTACCGGACGAGGCCCGGCAAGCGACTAAATACAAAATACAGCTAGGAAAGGCAGGGTCGGTGCGATAGAGAAGAGTTGATGCGCTATGACCTGTTGGGTGTCCGGTTACTTGTGAGTTTCGCCGTACATGCATTTTAGGTTAGATATATATGTACCTATATAAATCATTTCTGTGTTAGAGCCAATAAATTATCTTCTAAGGGTAGTCGTTAAAAAAGACCTATTTTCAACGGAATGACAAGTTTATGACTAGCGTAATTTATGTGACGTACAGACTAGAAGTGACAAGGACTTGATTTATTTAGTTATACGAACAAAACTGCATGTATACCCCTTTTTTCGATGAGTTGCGTTCTAGCCGCGCAAGCGGTCATACCTAGTATACAGTCCACTCCAGTAATGTAATTCAATTAAAGTACTATTAAACAAAACACCATTCTAGTCTGATTTTTGCAATACCAGCACTAGTTTTAAACACACACACTTATTCAAATCTTGCATATGCAAATATAGTGTTAATTTATGGTTTTCGCTTGGGAATATAGTCGATGGTTTCTATATCAGAGAAGTCCGGACAAAAATGTATTTTTCAGAATCATTCTGTGCAAGTCCCTAATGCTTCCCCCAGCTCAAAAAAGTTTAAATGATGTAGAAGACATTTTAAATCTAGTAGAAGATACTCGAACGATCAGCTTACAAAGAATTAGTGCTCAAATAGGCATTCCTCAAATAAGCACACTTCGCAAGCAAGGATCATTATCCCTACTATCTACAGCGCGTGTATTATCTACAAAGGATTGAGTATATGCATATAACCATATTTTTATTTCAGAAAATGATCTGCTCCCGCCAATCTGTGAACTAACAGCGACGAAAATTCTCTAAAAACAAGCGCATGTTCCACCGGTAAATTCTTTTTGCCTTTTTCAAATAAACATCTACAAGTACAACGTAGGTACATGCACATAACAACAACTTCATCGCATACTGGGATCCTATTTACTTGTTCAGACTCGTCCTGCTGCAAAACGGATCAAGAGCTCCGGTACTGCGTACGCGCTCTCGAATTCGAACCGGCGAACATGCAAGAACGAAATAAACAACTTCCCAATTTCGTCGGTTCTACGATAATTTCGATTTGCCACCGACTGGTTGGGGCGCCCTCTAGCGGCACACATTTGACGCCGGGAATAAACGACCTTTGGACTAAGCGGATCTCTTTATTTAGTTTGCGTGGCGCTCTGGTTCACTTTTTTTTGTTTCTTTCTTTTTCTTTCTGTCACGCTCACCCTTTTGTTTTTTACAATGTTTTTATTTTCGTTTTATTCGGTTAGTCGCTGAAGTTCTGCATACTGCGACGAAACGATGTGAAAGCTGTTCAAAATGAAGGCGAATTCTGCGCGAAAGAAATACGTGAGGAGGTGACATGGAGGTTGGTTTAAAACCTGTAATCAAGTTGAAATCGATTGCTATGATTGGGTATTTAAAAATATGTTCTGGATTTATTGCTTTTTCATGGCATTTTCAATAAATGTATTTTATCTATTTAGAACGACAAAAATAGAAATTATATTTTGCTTTTTCGACAGCAATCTCTTTGAATTGACATTTCTAAAGTCCAGTTCTGTTTTTGAGCTACACTTTCGATAAAAGGACATAATTTATGACTTTTAATGAATTTGGCACCTACTTGTCAATATGGCAGGTCAAACTTCATTTCTTTCCATTTTTGTTCAAATAGATCGTACGAAAATCATATCTAACACCTCGAAGACACCATAATCGTGACTTCAATTCCAAAATTACGCCCGAAAAGGTAAAACTATCTGATTTATCGCCGCTCCAATTGCTGTCAAACTATCTTTCTCGTATGATAGACTCGAAATAAATAGACGTTTAATTCGCGCATCTCACGACGATTTTCTTCTCGGGATTGTAATTTCTTTCTTCGAAATACCGCACCTAGTAGCGTTCGTCGCTCGTGATCGTCCAAAAACGCGTTCTCGTTAAAATCGTACTTGACAACTTTGACAATTTTTCAGGGCACTACAGTTTTTCGACCACGGCGTCGAACTACCGAACACCGGTTAATATAGTCGCCGGCCCTCGTTTCGAACGAAAATACACCTATGCGATGGCCGAAAGAGCAGCCTTTCGTTCGCCGTTGTTCGCGCCCGTCGATCTGGCTCCCTATGACCCCCAATTCGCTCATACTCTGCTCCCTTTTGCCCCTCTCTCCCGTCTCTCTCGCGCCTACGAACCGCCGATATATAACCGAGGATGCAAGAGTGAGGAGTAGATTTATCGAACCGCTTATATTTATATAATAAGATTTCAGTGGTGGCGCTCAGACACTATTCGACTTACGCGGTTTTTCAACTTGCGCGGAAATCGCTAGACCAAATTAATCGCGTAAGTTGAGGACTTACTGTACTTGGAAGTTATATTTTTCTGTCTTGGATTTTCTTGATTTTCTAAACCTAAGAAAATATTATGCATGCAATTACTCTTATAACAGGACTTTTTACTGCATAAATTAGCAGAAAATAATTCCCGGTTGTCACAGCGCAGCCGTTCCCGATCTATCCATGACTCTGCTGATACTGCCTTTACTACAGACATGTGCACTAGTACAATCCGAAAATCTAACTTTAAATAATGGCGCGAACAGGTTTCTTTAGTAATCGAGATGCCAATTTAACCCTGCTGTACTGTTTAAATTTACTCTACACGTGTATCGTTCGGGTCAATATGACCCGAACCCTTATTTGCAATAAAAAATAAGTGTACTGTTTTAAAAGAAATATTTTATTTATAAAAAATAGAAATCTACATGTTCTAATAAGAAATACTTACACTTAAATATAAAAAGTACTTATTTTATAAAAAGATTATGGAGCACAATTTGGGCAAAAAAAATTGGTACATGCTTCTTACAGAGATGTTTATTGCATGTTACACATGAAATATTTGTTTTGTTGTCATTAGTTGACGGACAAAATTTGCATCGTGCACGTTTTACATTAATGTTCGCTGCTGTTGAGGGCATTTTTGTTTTATGGATTTTTT
>JAROYD020000011.1:2818029-2974411 GCA_029618875.2 Dynastes tityus | reverse complement strand
TTTTTCTAACGTTCCTACCATCGAAATTTTTTCTTTTCAGCAGTAACTGTCCTAGGTTGTATGATGTGAAAAAATTGTCACACGTCACATTACGTCCTCTTAGTTCGCTGGTGAGATCGCAAACCACCCGCATGCCCTGTTTTTTTTCTGGTGGAGCACCTTCTTCCTTTCCTGTGAAAACTTGTACTTTCAATGCAAAAAGATGTTTCACTGTCACAGAGCCCAAATCTTGATCCTTTCGCGGGAGTAGGTATATTTGCTTGAAAGGGCGCGACCTCTAAATGAAACTAACTGCATCCACCGTTACATTTTCCCCGGGGTTATATAACTTGGGAAGATTTTCTCCCCACATTTCCCAAATGTCTCTTATGGCCGCTAATTTATCAGTACGTCTTTTTTCCCTGGCGTGTAGTCTTGTCATCAAAGCGAATCACACGGGATATCATGCTGAATTGTTCAAGAGACATGGTTGCTCAAAAAAATACTTCGACCAGTATCATTGCCCCACAAATTTTTTGTAGCTTCTCCGTGCGATCGGTAGACGCCGGCAAGTAACAAAAGACCAATGTAAGCTTGAAAAGTGGTACTATCCAAAACTTTCCACTTTGTATCTTCTGTAATCCTTCAATATTTGTCATCTTTATCACTTCCTTTTCGATCGCAGGTAAAAATACAATTTCAAATGCATTTTTTATGTCTGTAATTCTCGCGCATGCATTTTTTGTAATTTGCAGGATGCGAATAAATTGGCGGCAAAAAAACGGCCACGTTGCTGAGGGGGAAGAAAATTTCCCATTAAATTTTACGATCTTTAGAAAAAACTGTCGAACATTCTGAGGCATTTGCGTTTTTTTGTCTTTTATATCTGAACTATCATTTTTGACCAAACACTTATATGATCTTCAAAAAAGAAAAGATTACCACTATGAAGATTGTGCAAAAGCTACAGTTCTATCACTCAGTGTCTTTATTATGTTGAAATCGAGTAAAACTAACAACAAATTCAGTGCAAATTTTAAACAAATATGACGCATGCTGCAACTCCGGAAAGTACCGCGCAAAAGTATGCAAAAGTTGTCATACTACATTTATACAGAATGATATAAACGAGTATAAACAAGTTTTTTCCTGTTGTAACACGTTTGACTTTAATATACGTAAACAAGAACATGTAAGAAAGTAATATGTGGTCAAGAAAAAAAAAGATAAAACAAATAAATCATTTTTTAGTTTTTATCATATTACGCGCGAATGGATTATTTTATGCACAATTGTGTTATATATAATAATAAATAATACAAATGCGAAAAAAATATCCAGAAAATGTATATAAGGTTAATGACTGTCGGGGATATTTCCCCAACGTAATAAATGTAAGAAAGAAATAAAAATTTAAAAAAAAAAAAAAAAATGTTTATGGAATATTAACGTTAAAAAGTAACAAAAAAAGTCAGTGAACGCCGGAACATTTTTTAATAAAAATTTAATTACAGCGAAACAAAATTCTGTTCGGGTCAAATAGACCCGAACAGTGCAGCAGGGTTAATAAGCAAAAGGTGTAGTAATAATTAAATGACATAATTAATTATTTTTGTCGCCATAAATGGGTGAAATTCCCATATGTGGCGCGGCTGTGAAAATCTATAAAACCTCAAGAATAAAAAGAATTATTTCCTTGTGTCTGCTTCTTATTTAAAGAAATTTGCGCTCCATTTAAAAGTTATAAAGCCATATAATATAATCAACCAACACTCCAAATTCACTCCAAAAGAATGGTTGCTTAATTGTAACCAAGGCCCATAAGTATTAAGCTTTCGAGGAAAGTAGAATTTAATTGATTAAGGAAAAATGTAAATAAGCAAAGTTTTAAGAAGTCCTTCAAGAAGACGGACAGCTTTTCCGCTCCATTAAGATTAATGCGAAAATCTTTTCCGCTTCTTCCTTTTTCTCAGCATTTGTAAACACTTCGAGGACCGGGTATCATCTCAGTTCATTAATTCAAAAACGCTAGCTAATTCTACACAAAACCCGTTTTATTTGCTACGCGTCTTAATTAAACTATTTTCAGCGTTTCTCTTATAAAGATAACCGGGTCGTATATTTTAAGATTTCGCCGAAAACAACGGAATCTTCCGCAAATCCCCATATAGGCGGGTTTTCTCAAGAAGCTGATGAGGAGAATTGTATGCAAATTATATGTCGCCTTCATTTACAGAGTAATGTCAGTATCTAATTCTGCCTGTAGATTTGGAACTCATCGGAATGTCGGAGCTTATATTTAAATTAACCTATCAGATGTGCATTTAAGCGCTCTAAGATCCTGAACAGTAGGATCATCAGTCTTATACCCAGAACGAATTGAATTTAAGGCATGAGAACTTAAAATTGGGACTATTTTTCAAAATTATTTATTAATCAAAGAAACAATAAACATGTAATAGTAACTTTATAATCTTATTTCTTAAACACACTTATTCTTTAATTTTCTTATTGATTCATTGTTTCAATTGGCTAAATGTCGAAGCCGACCAGTTTTCGTCGTACATACACTTTATCTTTTAAATGAGACCAAAATCGCTCTATTGGTCGTAACTGTGGAACATTTGGAGGATTCTCACTTCTTTTAAAGTAATTCTTTCAACTTTGTAACCGTCTGGCATAATGGCATGACGCTCCATCAGGCCAAAATATATATCTACCTGTTAATTTTTGTCTATAAATGGCTTTAGTCTTCGTTCCACACATTCTGTCGAATACCTTTATGCATTTAAAGCGCAATTTGCTTCTACGAAATAGGGATCACTGGCACCTTTTGCTGAAATCCAGGATTTGTACACGTCTACGCTTCCAACAGTTTTTCTCGTTTTGTCCAAATGCTAGATAACGTCATTGATCTTCGTGTATTTTTCGTTGAATTCGACATTTCTTGCGCCACACACACTGCATAAATAATGCCGTTTTAACTCCGGGGTAATCCCTGGCTCAGGCGCGTGTCACGACTTGTGCGAAGGTTATGTGCGATGTGCAAGTGCACAGCGCACGCATCCTCGTCGCTTCATCGCCGTCTCGTTATAGCCGACTGAAAAGTTGCCCGGGTCCAAAAATTACCCTTGTTATATGCGAGCCCTCGTTATATGAACCTCATTATAACTAGAGCGGGCCAAATTGCGCCATCCAACAGAATTGGAATCAGGCGCAACGGCCGCTTATTGTAAATAGCGTATATGTGAGTCACAGCAGATATGTGATATTTCGAAATTAATACACAAGAGTAAAAAAATAAAAGCTGACGCAATAATAATGTTTAGTAATTAGAGCGGATATATATATATATATATATGTACACGCTGAGGTGTTTTTATTTTCATTATGATTTTTTATTTGATTGAAAACGGTATGCGTTGTAAATGGGATGTAATAAGGAAATAACTGAGAAACTGAACGCTTTTTTTATTCTGTTGTACTTAATAATGTAACTGTAAATAAAGATATAATAAATAAATTCTATCCTTCTTAATAATGCGGATAGGCTTGTTTAAAAGTTGCACCATCAGATAAGTTTCCACATTTGCCTCGGTGAAGGATGTTCGCCGAGACGAAAAAATGTTCTTATATTTCGAAAACGACCGTTCCACGTCTACCGAAGTAAGACAGGCGTAATTAAAATAATCTTTAGACTTAGTCAAGGAATCTGCAGATGCCCCATCGCACATTTGTCTTAATCTCGTGTAGTCCGGATTCTTTTTTAAAACACTATCGAACTTAGCTAAAACTCGTCCACTTGTTGCATCGTTCATACTGTGTAACAATGTACTAACTTCGTCCACGACTTGCACTGATTCTACCAACGACAATCCAGAATTTTGCAAATTTTCTATCGCGTCTACTAACCGTTTGTAATTGTTGCTAATATTCTTTAGATGTGTTTCAACAGAAATATCGAGAAATCCCTTCTGGCTCATCCTAATAGCTCTAGCTTCGGCAGGGACGAATTGCAAAATAACGGATTTGACTTTTTGAAAATGTTCATTATAATAAAAAGCGGCTTTTAACCACGTTCCCCAACGCGTAAGAATGGGCTGTGGTGGTTCTCGAATACCAGGGCATAACCTGTGGAATGCCCTAGTCCTCTTAGAACTTTTGAGAAACACTTTTTTGTTTTTGCTATTAATGCATCCACCTCCGGGTAACACTCTCGAATAGTTTGTGCCACAAGATGTAAAGCATGGACTTTACACGTAACATGTAAAAGTCCTTCACACTTTTCTTTAAGGGAACGGCCTACACTACACATTGTTGCTGCACCATCGCTCATGAACAACAACAGTTGACTGGTTGACACTTGAAATTTTTGTAACGTTTCGAGAACTACGGCCGTAATTGCTTTACTAGTACACTATTTTAATCTTCTGCTGGCTAATAGAATTGCAAAATTTGGTTTAATAGGATCTAATACGCGCACTATTATATTCAAAATAGAATTTTTTTTGCAATTTGTCGTCTCATCGAGACATAGCCACAGCTGTTTATCTTTTAATTCGGCTTTAATTCGATTTTCAATGTCCTCACGTATTCGTGGAATATCTCTCCGTAACGCTGTCCGAGATGGTAGTATCCACTCGGTATTGTATGTACCCCAGAATTTTCGAAATGCTTTTTTATCAAGTATACGAAGTGGTAGACCACATACCATAAACGTTAAAAGCAATTCTAATTGAAATTGACGTTGTTGTGACACACCATTTCTTTTATTTCTGTGGTGTGCGCTATTTATATGTCTTTCACAATCACGTTTGCTCCAGCACAGTAGTTTCTTTTTACAAACTTTACAGAAAATTGTACTCCCATTGTAGTGTAAATCCACAAATTCACTAAGAAATTTATTAACTTTCGTAGGTAATGGCCGTTTATTTTTAATAGTTACGTTAGACATAATCACTAAAGCGAGCACACCGACACTTGTTTCTAGTATGCCACGAAGTGGTGCAAACGTAACATCTGCAGACTCGTCATTTGTTGATGAATAGAGCGCGTCATCCGTAAATGAATAAGCGCGCTGTTAGTTCGTAGCCGTCGATGAATGAACTTTTTTTTGTAGTGGCCCACTGTGAACAACGCCCTATTTATCAACGAACACCCAAACTGCAGGTGTATATTTGCGCGTCTTCACGACGTAATAGACAGTGGTTTTGGTCCTCGTCCTAATAATTACATATTTAAATTACCTATGTTTACATACATATATGCGCCCGGCAGCCTGATTGCGAACCTGGCGCGTGGCGCTCTTGGCCCGCTCTAATTATAACAGAACAGCAATACATGTGTTTATGTGGGATTTCGACGGGGACTTTTTAATTTGCTCGTTACAACCAAGCGCTCGTTATATCCCCAGCTCGTTATATACGAACTTCACTGTATTGATATTGTGGGATCATCTAAGTTATTGCCAAACTATAATGCCAGCTTATAGAAATTACCCTTACGCAAATTTCATATGATGGCGACGATATGTAAAACTAAAAAGACAATCTTTGGTATCATCTAGCGGGTCTTTATGATCTTAAATATAGAAATAGATTTATCGATCAGCTGCTTGACGTGGTATTCTTTTAAGTCACTTGGAACAGTGAACTTAAGCACAAACCACAATTGTTGTTAAATGTCAAAAGTAAAAGTCGATCCAATAAATCTTTTGCTAGCTAGAGAATAGTTTAATAAATATCTTACTAAACTGAGATATATGATATGATAGACCCTTTAGAAATTTACAATTTGTAAAACATAACTCTGTAGATGTGGTGATAAAGAATACTGAACAATTTTTCAATAACATTTTGCAACAAATTACGTCCTAGTGTTTCTCACTAAATAATTACACAAATTTTGTTTGCAGGGGAGGTGGAAAGGCTCCTACGTGAATACACGCAGAACCAGGAGATGGTCCGTAACATCGGTTCGCACTACTACCAGATCATCTACCCGGTGCAGCTGCGACAGCACAAAAAGATGGGTATCTCAACCAGGGAGATAGGGTCGTCTAAGGTACGAAAAGCAAGGAGTTCGGTATGTCATGCACATTTCACCTCATGCATACACGCACCAACAATATTTATGTATTTTGAAGTTTCTCTATTTCTTTTGATTTAATCTTAAAACCACTGGTTTACGTGAACTCATGTTGCTCAGGGTGAGTCAGCCATACAAAGAAGAAATTAAAATTGACGTATAACCTAATAAAGTATTGGAACTCTCTGGCACTGAAACACTGATACACTTCACTAAAAATCCTCACCACGATATTTAACTCGCCCTGGACGAACGTTTTAATAGCTTGGTAAGGGTTTTAGTCAAGTGTTTCGTATAACCTAAATTGTTTTCGTTTAACTTGACGGAACAAACCATTCTATTTTTAATAGAACCTTCTGTATGTACTATATACGCTATTGCGGAAAGTACACAACTACGGAATAAGTGGAAAACCACTCGATTGGCTTAGTTTCTACTTGAAGGAAAGATCGCAAATTGTGGAAGTTCAAAAGCAAAAATCAGAAAGCAATTAAGAATGACAATTAATAGAGGCATGCCGCAAGGATTAGTACTTGGGCCCTTGCTTTTTGTTATTTATATCGATGATTCTTTTTTGTCACTGTGGGGGGACGTAATGCAATTATGTATGCGCATGACACTAGTTTCCTCGTCTCTGACAAAAGTAGGGGAGAGTGGGGATGGTTTGAACATTTTTTATGTTCTATTTTTTCTGTTTTTTTTGAAACATCCAACGTTTTTGATTTTTAGGCTAATGTTTAGAGTAGTCTTTCAAGATGAACCATCCTTAATATATACTTCTTAGATAATTTGGACGGCACCCAGGGATGGTATGGACATGTGGTTAAAGACATACAAACATCGATTTGATGACATAAAACCATATTTCTCAAACATAGAAGTAAAAAATGTTGGTGAGAGTTACTACAGACAGAAACTTGAAAGATTGATATTAAAATACAACTTGTCTTTGAAACTGGGACGCTGGCATTACATTGGTTTTGGAAGAATCGAAAGCACCTGTGGAAAAGTCATGCAGGAAAGCTCTTTGGACGGAGGAAGCTGTTTGTAAAACCGTACTTGAAATCCATCTAGCAGTTCTTTTGTACCCATCCCAAAATTACCTCTTTTCGACGGTACTTTTACAATTATAAAGTCGCCTCCTACGGCATCTTCGGCATATTTAAGGCACTTATTATTCTCTTCATCTTCTTCCCATTCCTTATAGAAGAATTCTGCATAAAGATTCTCCAAATTCTTCATCCGTAGAGTCTTCTTATAAAGCTTCCTTCTCTTCTTTCGATATTTTCTTCACCTAAGGAACCAAACGAGTTACGTTGTGGGAAGCTTCCACATCCCGTATGCTACCGCGATTGTGGAACACATCTTCGACTGCACTCTTTAGGCGGCCTTCGGGAAACGAATATTGGCGATACAATGGACAGGTCGAGGATACAATGGACAATCTAAGCGCCCTTCGACAATTTTTTTCATAAAATCAAAAAAAATATTTTCGATTTGTTTGGAACATTCGATATACGTGTATTAGTCACCGTTAAATGTGAAAGAAACGACAAATACAAAAAATTAAAATGTAATGCAATGAAAACTTTGTTCTTGCCTTAAAGGGTTACATGGAAGGTGTCGAAAAACGAAATTTTCACCTAATGCCCGTTTTAGAGCGACGGCCACATGTTTTCATAGGTTGGTTCTTACAATGTTACCAATATAGAGAACTGGCGTTTGTAGTACAAATCGTATTGAGGCGGAAAATTTAAACCTGTGCATTATCTCCACGTGTCCAGACCATCCCCAGTCTCCCCTATGCATAATTTCATTTTAAGAACGCAGATCTTACTAGCTGCTGTCGCTAACTGGATCCGTAATAATAAGTTTTATGTCAACAAAGAGAAAACTGGCTTTATGCGCTTTAGTTCTGGAACTAGTCATAAATCCAGCCTTATAAGAATTGACTCATGTTCTACCTAAAAGGTACAAAATATTAAATTTTTAAGAATACACTTAGAATATAGTCTGAACTAGGAAACATACACATGAAAAAAGTGCCCAGTAACCAAAATGCTAATATAGCTCATGGTATTGACGGAATCACTCCCAGCAAAAACAGCACTAACCCACAGACATGTTTCTGCCTACCCGACGTCACCATCTTGCGTTAAGCAGCCCATGAGCTGCTCGACAGGTGGTGTGCATCTAGGGTGTGTGTTTGCTACTTTATAGGCGGCATGAAATATTTCGGAGCTGTTTTTGGAGATTAATGGCATAAACTAAGAAGTCAACGAATGTAAGCAGCGGAGAATAGCGCTCAAAACCATGTTGTCTTAAATTGTTATTATTCTTTTTTTTTTAATCCAAATTAACATATGCAATATTATTTTGGGGCGTGTCTGTGCACGGTAAGCAGGTATTTCGATTACAGAAATTAGCTATAAAAATGTGGACTTTCAAATCGTATTTCATGCCGTTCTTACTTTTCCTCTCAGAGTATTCTTACATTAACTAACCTGTATATTAGAACTACATTAGATACTTTTACAAAGAATGCCAATTTTCAAACGTATAATAATCATAATAGAAATGATTTACGTATACCAATAATTGATGAAAGATCTGCTGTATATCACAATGTACAAATCCAATCCTTAAATTAGGATTTTACATAAGTGGTAAATTTAAATCGGATAACACCATCAGATTCATAAAAATAAATCGCTAATATTTGCATTTATACAAAATATAGTAACTTGACTATGTAAAAGCTCTATTCATATCTATATTTGCCTAACATGAACGTACCCAATCGGTATATTTATGCAAACACACAAAGCAGGTGAATATCCTATTCGTAACGCTGCCCCACCTATCTTTTCCTACTCGCAACGTTGCGTTTGATGTTTCCAACGTTAAACGAAAAATAGGGTGACTACGTTGGAAAGATTGATATGGGAAAGCTCTCAGATACACCTCCCATCGCGACGGTTGAAAGGGAAAATGTTAGCGGCGAAAGTGACGTGTCCTGATGATTATGATGACAGTAATAATAACGATAAAAATGTGAAAGATGAATTTGCGTTTTTCGAAATCGTTGCGCTTTAAAACGTTTCCGTTTTCTTTTTGTATTGTTAGACTAGAAGTTATAGATCAAGGTTGTCCAACTGGCGGCCCGCGGGCCGCATCCGGCTCGCGAGGCTATTTGTTGTGGCCCACGTAAGATTTTCGAAAAGCATATATTTTCTTTAAATGCTGCCACTGTGAAAAAGATTTTTAACTTATTTTATATTTTATGGTGTACCAGTGTTTTTACATCACAAGTACACAAGTACTGTACAGCGTGCCGCTTCGCGGACGTGTAACGAACATAATCATCCTCCACCACTATGAGAACTGCACTGATTACTGCGCATCACAGTTCACGCAGGCCACACCTCTCACTGCTTACCATCCGTCGCCAGCCGCCATCGTGCCAGTGTGCTACTGACACGTAGGCTAGTCGGCTAATCTATTACGTTGCTAGTGAACTGTGAACTTGATTAATTCTTTGTCTTGATTCCTCTTATACAATAATGAGTGTAAAACCAGTAAAACGGAAAATTGATAGTGAGAACAGAATTTACAAAGAAAGTTGGGAGAGTGATTACTTGATTGCTAACAATAATGGAAAGTTGCAGTGCTTAGTGTGCATGAATGTCGTTTCAGTGCCTAAAGAATATAATGTGAGAAGACATTACACAACAGTGCATGAAAATAAGTATGCTACGTACACAAATGAAAGTCGGCGTGCCCTAGTTGCAGATTTGAAGAAAAAGCTTAAACAGCAAACTGGTATGTTCAGTCAAATATTACACTCTCAAACGCATTCTTTGCATGCATCTTATGCCGTGTCGCTTGAGCTGGCAAAGGCAAAAAACCTTTCACTGATGGCAATTTGATAAAAAAATGTGCTGTTGAAATGGCCAAAGCTTTCGGTGATTCTAAAATGGCGGAGAAATTTGAATCAGTGCCACTTTCACATCAAACCATACAAAGAAGGATTGTTGCTATGGGTGAGCAAGTAGAAAAATCTATGCTTAGCCTTGTTAAGAAAAGTTCATATTTCTCACTTTGTTTGGATGAAAGCACTGATCAAACCGATGTTAGTCAGCTGTTAATATTTGTGCGCACTACTTTTGATGATTTTACCAGTAAGAGGAGTTATTTGATATTTGTCCTCTTTATGGAACAACAAAAGGAAAAGACATCTATGAGGCTGTGAAGAAAACAGTTGACAGAATTGGAGGCTTTGATAAATGTTCAGCCATAGCAACAGACGGGGCCCCATCAATGACAGGTAAAAAATTTGGATTAGTGGGTCTGCTTCGAGAGAATGGTGTCACTTGCCCAACAATTCATTGTATTATACATCAGGGAGCTTTATGTGGAAAATCAGTCAAGGAAGATCAAGTTTTCCAAACCGTGATTAAGATTATAAATATGATTAGAGGTGGAAATCGATCTCTTTTACACAGGCAACTTAAGCAGTTTTTAGTGGAAACAGAGGCTGAGTATGGAGACTTGCTAATGTACAACCATGTAAGGTGGCTGAGTGCAGGAAAGTGCATGGAACGATTTTTTGCCATAAGAAAGGAAATCCCTGCATTCCTCAACAAATACGTTTCATCACACACAACTGAACTGGAAGAGAAGTTTAAGGATCCAGAATTCTTAAGACAGTTAGCTTTTATAACAGATCTGACTAATCATCTTAACATGTTAAACTTGAGTCTTCAAGGAAGAAACCAGACGGTTTCAGATTTGATCGGAATGATAAACGGATTCCGGAATAAGCTGAACGTGTTTAAACGTGCTTTGAAAAGAACAACCTGACACACTTCCCTAGCTGTCTGCAAATAGCAGAAGAATTCAACGGTGAGGAAAATATTGAGTTTTCATCCTGCATTTCACAAATTGAACAGGTTATTGATGAATTCAATACAAGATTTGAAGAAATTGAAAGTCTCAAAAGCAGTGTACTACTTTATAATAACCCTCTTGGAGCAACCATTGATGATCAACCACCCAACTTACAGCTTGAGTTATGTGATCTTCAAGCAGACATGTTCCTAATCACCAGACAAGAAAAGGGACCTGAATTTTTCAAATTACTGTCAAAGGAGAAATTCCCAAACCTGCGAGATTTTGGACTGAAAATGACGTCAATGTTCGGAAGCACATATACATGTGAAAGTGCCTTTTCCTCCATGAAATACATAAAAAACAAAAGCAGAAGCAACCTTATCGATTCTTCCTTACGTTATCTTATGAGACTGTCTACAACTGAACTGGAGGTGGACATATCTTCATTGGTGGATGAAGCCGATCGACCACAGTCCTCACACTAATTGGATACATCTTTTTCGTTGCTTTTGCAATGTTTGTCTTGATTATTGAGAAGTGTTATCAATAAATTTTCCGTTTATAAAAAAATGTAGTTGTTGAGCAATAAAAGAAATAATACTCTTTTTGTTTTAATTATTTTTATACCTCACTTTATTTTGTTATTACTTGTAACAAAATTATTATATGGCCCGCGACAACATCAAAAGTTTTAGTTTTGGCCCTTGAGGCATTGCAAGTTGGACACCCCTGTTATAGATATAGTCCTAAGATGTTTTTACTCTATAAGATCCATTAGAACTTTGAAAAATATGAAACGAACTCTTATCAAACTTATCACATAAATTGGAAATTTTTCTTGAGAAGACAAATTTGGTTTTAATGTGATGATCCTGAATTGTGCAGACGTTCAATATTCTTTTCCTGTAATACAGATAAATAGGAAAGTAGTTTGAAAAGATTCCGATCTAACATAATCCACCAAATTTTAGTTTTGAAAATGATCCAGAGCAGTACCTATGAACAAAAATTGAACATGCTATTTATCGATTTCAGACAGGGTTACGCCTGGGTTATAAGAGGTAAGGTCTGTACCATGCCCTCAAGATACTTCAGGTTCTAAAGATCATTAATCTAATAGAAATGATACTTAGGAAAATAAAAAACTGAGTGAGAGTGGGGAAGACCTGCCTGAAAAATTCGAAGTTAAAAGAGGATTGAAGCAAGGAGATCCTCAATCAACGGCGCCGTCTAATTGTCTATTAGAAGTAATATTTAGAGAGAGTGGAGTAAGAACTCAAAGAACTGTTTACAGCAGTAGAAACCAAGTACTCGTTTACGCAGGCGATGTCTAGGTCAAAAAACGAACCTATAAGAACGTTTAAGACATTTGAAAAATAGAGAACGATACCAACAGGGAACAAACACAAATCAAGATGACGACAGTACAGCACAAGGAATACTTCTGCGAGAAATACTGAAAGTCAAAAACATCTCACGGGCAGCGAAATTTAGATTGTACCAATCGGTAATATGACCAGCAGTGTTATACGGCTCTGAATATAGGATCATGAACAGGAAAGAGGAGGAGAAATTGAATGCTTGAGAACGTAAGCTGCTAAGGAAAATCTTCGGGGGTATCAGGGGGAACAGGTAAATGGATGAAGAAGAAGGGCAAATTCGGAAATTAATCAGAAATACCCGGGACATGTATCAAGAATACCAGATAACAGATGAGCGAAAGGAGTATTGAGCAGAGGAGGCGGCAGGAGGAGGAGAGGACAACTGCGAAGATCTAAAATTTCTGGGGGTGGAAAGATGGCAAGATTTAACCATGGAAAAGAAGAAGTGGAGGGAAACAATAAAGAAAATTGAAGCCAAGGGCCTTCAAAATCTGCAGAGCTGGTATGCACGAGGGTAAGTCAAAAATTACTTACACTTTTAGTTCTACAACTGTATTAAACAAAGATAGGTGCACAACAGATACTTTATTTTTCGGTAACCATCTCTCGAGCTTGCTGAATGTTGTCGTCGGTAGTCGAGGTTGACGGCCGTCCAGCTCCTTCTTTTTGTGTTACGTTCGTGCGGCCACTTTGAAACATTTCGATCCACAAAAAAACGCTTTTACGAGATAAAGCACTGTCCCCGTATTGTGACAAAAGTCTCCGGTGAATTTCAGCACCTTTCACGCCCTCTGACCACAAAAATCGGATCACTGCTCGTTGTTCCTCTTTGGCGCAAACTAATAGCGGAGGTGACATGCTTATGCTGTTGTAGCTAGCAGACAAATGACGCGATCGTGATTAAATTCCGCGCGCATGACCACAACTCAACGCATGCGCAAGCGGCCGCCACTACGATAACCTTGAAAGCTTGCTATGGCGAAACTGTAGATAATATTTGACTTACCCTCGTATATACAGGCTGTCTCACCGGGAACGGCATCGATCGATATATGAAAGAGTATACATTGGAAAATTCTGAAAACTTGGTATTATACTATAGCCTACATGTACTATTAAACTAAAATATTTTTAAGTATCTGACACATCCGGTTATACCGGAAATATCTGTCAACTTTGTTGTTTTAAATGGAACACCCTATATATTATTACATTTTTAAATTAGTCATTAAACTTTAAGGTTTTTTAATAAAACGACTATGTTGCTATTTCTAACCATATTTGAAATATTTGCATTTTTTGAAAATTTTTGACAGATGGACGAGTGCATGTGAACTATTATAACTATGAATGTCTTTAACTTGGAAAATTGAAATTTTGCAGAATTATTCACCGTCTAGGGTAGTATTACAATCCGAATCAATTTTTTGAAAATATTATACAGCGTGTCCGATAATTACGATTACAATTTCAAATGGAAAATGTGTCAAAAGTTTTTTTAAATACAACTACCTATTTTTATCTCTGTTATCAAATTGCCTTTACAAAAATACAAAAGAAGTGTTATATTCATTACGCGTCTAAAATTGATACTTTTCAAGATATTTAGGAAAATGTATATTATAGTATAATTTTTTTTATAAAAAAGTACCTACCAATTCTTCTCACGTTTTATTGCCTGAGTAGTAAAATTACGCAGCATTTTATAATGTTCCCATTGGTGATTGGGACTGTTGGGACTTGAAACTTCTCAGACTACCCTTGTATATACAGTTCACAGTATGCATCTACATAAAATCTGTCGCAACATCAACAACATAGTACCCATAGAGTGTATTGTTAGCCGATCGGCACGCAACAACAATGTTCCGCTGGTATTGGCGACGGTGTCAGGTCGCAGCACGTGCGCCCTCGCCGAGATAAACTCATAACATGATTGACGTGGAACGTGGGGCGTATCACGTGCAGTTGATTTAGTGTGATAAATGGGGAATACATATATATTGGTTGATATTCAAAGGATAGCTTCAGGCTTTGATCTTCTATCTCTTAACTGACGCGCATCGTAGCGTAATCGAGCTTTTATATGGTTAGAGCATATCCCCAATGCATGTATGATGCTTAATTGTATATAGCGAATATCTAATTTGGTCGTCGATAATGTCTAATGACTGTAACGCTAGTGGATTATCACTACTCGGAGCCCTCGGAGAATTACACCCATGTATTAAGGATTTATTGGAGGCTTTTGATATAATGAGCCGCTGGAAAGAATACTACGAGAACCCTAAACTCTACACACCAGCGAGAATTCATAAAAAGAAGCTACAAAAGGATAATTCACAAAATGTAGCGCAAAATAAATAAATTCATGTGCAGCTACATGTATTTTATTCTTTATTATACAATAAAATTATCGTCGGTGGTTTATAGACGACATGGCTCTATCTCTTGGCACTAGATGACGCTAGGAGATATATCTATAGCTGTTTTTAGAAATTATAGCGGTGTGAGGAAGGAAAGTACTCGGAGCAACGCTGGTGACGCCGGGTGGGTAGAAATATAACCGTTAGCCAGTGCTTGCTCTCTTCACATTACTTTTGCTGTGAGTGATTCCATCAATACCATGAGCTATATCAGCATTATCTCGGTAAATAAAATTAAAGTCGATGGTTTTAGTTTTTCGGTTGTATACAATTAAAAATAAGCTTTAGCTACATTTAAAATGCTATAGACTTAAGTGGTTAAATGGTTGGCACATGCGATCTTTAGCCTTATCATCGATCCATCTAAATCACAGCAATCGAAGTATGGTGTGGTGTAATTTTAAACTCACTCAAATGGGCTAATGAATGGACCACCATCATATATTACAAATAAATAAAGAAGGCTTAATACTGTGAATATAAGCGTGCTTTAGTTTTTAGGTTATTTGTTGTTAAATTGTTAATTGTATATTACGTACCTTCTTTTAAGCGGTACGCCACTGCCGGTACCACCTTTTTCACAAACTCTAGTGATAATCGTTAAGGACGATAATAACTATACTGTTAATGGACAAGATTAATTAAGGGATCGACGTTGGTGGCCACTACGTTCGATCTAACATCGATCATACATATAAAGGCAATTCATTCAAATTACTCACACAAAATGTATGTACAAATAAAAAAAAGAAAATAGTATTTATTAAAGTAACTTGCGGTAAAATAAAACAAAACAAATATGGATTGGAAAATATTAAAAAAAAAGGAGAAATAAAACGTAAATTGCCAAAAATTTAGTAAATTTTTAAATAAGAATGTAGTGATAAAAGGTTCCTAAAGTATATCCATACGTTAATGAAATTACTTAAAATAAAGTTAAAGGAAAAAAAAAACAACTTAGAATTTAGATAAAATTTAAAGAAAAACAGGTGGTTGTGAAACGAAACAAACAAAAAAAAACGGCAAGTTCACTTATCCGGGCTACGCTCAACTGGAGTTCATTGCGCTGTCGTGGTTAAATGGCGGTAAATCAGCGCTAGTCCTGTCCCCGGGTTGAATAGGACACCCATGCAGCAAAAGCTCTACCCTTCAGTGGATTTCGGCAAATGGGCTTAATGATAACCCAACAAAAGAACCCTAAATGTGGAAAATAACGATCTATAAGCATAAACCTAATGAAATATGATTAAAATAATTAATTATCTCGGTTGGATGGAGGGTTTGCTAGCCGATGGTCGAAGATTACTAACAAGGAAATACAGGTAAATGCATCTCGCCGATTTAAATTAAACTTTTATAGGGTTTTATAGAGTTTATAGACCGATCTAGTGGAACTATCTTTGCTGCCCAATTGCCCATTGGCGGGATGTAAAGCACGCCAGGCTCAACACTACCCTTCGCTGTTTGACTCAATAGCTCAGAGACTACGAGGGACATCAAAAAAAAAATCTTATTTTAAAAGAAGTTGTAGATCAAATTACCTCTTTAACAAAATACCTAAAAACTATTCGTGAAAATTTTGACCGGTATGAAGAAGAAGCGAAACGTATTTTGAAGGTTTCAACTGAATTTGAGTTTGAAGTTTCTTATAAAAAAAAATACATTCAAATTAAGAAAAAAGTATTCCACGATGATTCCTCCTATTCAGAAAACTTTTCTCCAAAACAAAAATTTAGAGTAGAGATATTTTTAGTAATATTTGAGTAGCGCATAATTTCTGGAATGGAAAGAAGATCTTGTTATAAAGAAATGCAAGTATATTTTTCGTTTATTTTCGATTATAAAAAGATAAATATGAATGACAAACGATCCGCAGCTCAACGGCTTCTTAAAAAATATCCGTTAGATTTGGAAAGTGAATTAGAAAATGAAATAATACATTTTCATGAAATTGCAACAGCCAAGAAACATAAAAAAGTGTTAAAGAAGTAATAAAGTCAAACCTCTATCCTAATGTAGGTATAGCATTTAGAATATATTTAACTTTAGCTTGCGGAGTTTGTGAGGGAGAAAGAACATTCTCAAAACTGGGGATAATAAAAAAACCTAAAAAGAAGCGTTATGAACCAAAATCGGCTAAATGCTTTAAGCTTGTTATGCATAGAGCATGAATTCGTAAAAAAAATTAATTTTAAAGAAATTGTGCAAAAATTTTCTGCTTCTAATAAAGTCCGCAAAGTTAATCTGCTATAGAGCCCTAATGTGCATGTTCATTAAATATTATTATTGAGAATAAAAATTTATTTGTTTTAATTTTTACTAGGTTTTACAGATAGTACATATTTATAAAACAATGTTTTTATTAGGAATGTAATTGTTTAAATATTTTTATTGAAAATAAATTTCTTTATGTAGCACACCATTCAGAATTTTAAATTTTCCACCAAGCTATTCCCGCCAAGTGATGAGAATAGGTGTGGTAGGGATAGAAGTAGTAACGATCTAACGGTCATTATGAACGTGAGTGTGTAGAGTTATGTTATGTATACTGAGGTATTAAGAACAGTATTATGTTATGTTCGTTATGTACTTTTTTTAAATACACAAGCAAACTAAAACTTACAGCGGTTTGTTTGAATTAAAATACTCGCCTCCTACATTTACAATTTCTTTGTTTATTGTTATATTATTAAAGATTATTTGCAAATATAAAAAATTATTATAAAAAATTTTCATTTTACCTACTTGTTTACACATTTTTGAAATTGCTTATTTTACAATTTGCAATAAAAGATGGAGGCACAAGTAATAACGGGGCCCCCTTATTACTTGTGCCTAAGGGCCCCGAAGGTTCTTAGTCTGTCACTGCTTTCAAATAAACCGGAAAATAGTATCATATTACTGCAACAGAACTAGCGATCCTACGATTGAACGCTAGCCTTACCCACGATTGAACGCTAGCATTTCGCGCTTGTAGCGCTGTAGCTTGTTGAACGCAGTTATTAGGAGAAGTGTCAAAAATATAATGCAACCCTTGCGAAGTGTCGAAAATATGAAACTTTAATTGTGAATATTATTGCTAATAAGCGTTTCCAATAAGAAGTTTTTGTTGTTTCGGGTCATATTCAACGCCAAGAATGTGTTACAGCAAAAAAAAAATAGAAAAACTCCAACTACACGAGCCGAATCAACAAGAACTGGAAAGGAACGCGATTTTCGTCAGACTCACCTATCGCGTAAGTTCTTCTTACCCCAATTAATTCTTAAGCTAATTTCTTATTAAAATCTATTTATTACCATACAAAATCAATCGGCTAATCAATCAAAAATTCATCAAATCCTATTCGTTTCAACAAACTGCAGCACCTACCGAACCTACAATCTTTCCACTTTACACTGGTAATAAAAACGCAAAAATAAACGCTCTGGCCAGGAAATAAAACATCGCCATCGCCCCACACGACGACACATAAAATTTACGTTTATAACTCATGGCATCTTGCACCTGCCGCACTAGCTGTAAAAGCCTGTACGACACGATGATTGACAAACGGTGTCACCAGCTGCGTTTGATGGAATGACGATAGTAGGTAGTAATGTACGATCTGCGACTTTACGGCCTTCCGAAAGTGCGCGGGAAAATGCTTTTATCGGATTCGAATTCGTATATTCGTGCAGAAAGGATAGGTGGCAGTTGGTAACACTTGTTACTTGAACCGTAAAAGGAGTGGGAGTGAATATGCGCGTTTTGCGATAATGACTACCACAAAACTCGGTAAATTCGATTAACTATTGGTGAAGTAATAAATTTCTGAAGTGTGATGGTCTTTAGGACCGATTGAATGTCTTGTAGAAATTGGAGTATTAAGAATGTGTAAATAATTTGGGAGGAAAATCTTTATAAGTTAAACAAAATTTTATAATAATTGTTAATAATGTGCGGGGCCGCCTCCCTGATTTACACATTCATTTACACGCCGTGGCATTGATTGCATAAGGTGGTTTATCTCGTCTTGGGGTATTGCCTCCCATGCAAGTTACACCTCATGTCTCAAAGCCTCCAAAGTCAAAGGAGGACGCTGCAAGTTTCGCAACCTTCTACCCATTATGTCCCATACATGTTCGATGGGAGAAAGATCTGGAGATCTTGGAAGCCTGTTCAAAAAATGTTCAAGGAAAACCTTGCTACGTGAGGACGTGCATTATCTTGCTGGAATAATGGATCTTTGAGCCCTTGTAAGTATGGCAGAAGATGTGTTCCAACCACCTCCGCAATGCACCGTTATGCTGTCATATTGCCTCGAATGAACACCAAGAGAGACCTGCTGCCATAAGTAATCGCACCCCAAACCAGATCACCCACAGTGTGGTGTACGTGCCTCTCAACGGTAAATCGAAGATTCCGTCGTTCACCCCGTTTTCTTCTGACTGACGACCGTCGTGCATGCCTAAACAAAATCTAGATTCGTCACCAAACACAACACAACGCCATTCAAGATTCCAATGAGATCTTTCATTGCACGATTGTAACCGTTGCTGATAATGTTCCGCAATCAACGGAAGCACAAGTTGCGGACGGTATGATGTTAACCCAAAACTTCGGATTCGGCGATAAACTGTTCTAAGGGTTACATGACGACGTTCTTCACCAAATCATTTGTCACCAATTGCCCGAGAGGTGGAAGATCGGCCTAAATGCCAGTTGTCTTAAGCGACAATCTTGACGCTCATTCGTTCTTCTTGCAGCCCCGGATTGTGTATTTTTAACAGATTATTATTATATAATTAATTATTTGGAATTTGAAAAAAAATTGAAATATTTGGGGTTTTTTGTAAAAAATGCCCGGGAAAGATTTAAAAAGTGAACAAAAAGCCGCTATACAAGCTCTTCTACAATCAAACAAACATTCACAACGAGAAATTGCAAAATTACAGAAAGTATCTCCTTCTCTATCGCGTTTACCTAGAAACTTAAACGAAGGAGCTAGCACATCGACACAAAGACGGGCAAAGTGCGGTCGGAAAAGAAAAACTTCGAAGAGATCTGGCCGTGAAATTGTTCATCAGGCTTTAAGCAATAGATTTGCTACAATTAAAATGATTCAAAAAAATTTACAAGAGAGAGGAATAGAGATTTCGAGCAGAACTGTCAGGCGCCGATTGCGCGAAAATCGCCTAATGGGCCGAAGACCTGTAAAAAAGCCGCGTTTAACAGAAAAAATAAAATCTGCGCGTCTCAACTTTGCAAGAGAATATCAACATTTCACAGACGAGAATTGGAAAAAGGTGAATAACTTAACAACATGATTTTTACTGAATTGATGTTTGTATTATTTAATAGGTTTTCTTTAGTGACGAGTGCTCGCTGTATGTGTTAGTTCAGCGAGCACAATTTGTTCGTAGACGACCTGGCGATCGTCTCACAGAGTCCACGGTTCATCGAACTGTAAAACACCCTCCGCAGGTAATGATTTGGGGAGTAATTAGTGGAGACGGAACCGGCCCTTTGTATTTTGTAGAAGGTACAATGCGTCAAGAGCAGTACATAAATGTGTTAAAAAACACGGTATTACCGTATTTTAAGCCAGGACGCGCATACCGACAGGGCGTATATTTTTAAGATAATGCTCCTTGCCATATGGCAAAAAAGGTTAAGAAATTCTTGGAAGACAATCACATACCTTTTTTACGTTGGCCCGGAAATTCACCGGCCCTCAATCCCATCGAGAACGTATAGAATCGACTAAAAAGTAATGTATATGAAAGAGAAAACCCTACAAAGGAAATATGAATGAAGAATATAAAGGGATGTATGGGAGAACGATGAAGATATAAAAGAGACAATCATATCTTGTATTGAAAGTATGCCCCGAAGAATTAAGGGTGTTATTAAAAATCATGGGTTATCGACTAAATATTAATTACTTATTTAATATTTACATATGTTACATATTTTTATAATATATTTTATAAATAAAGAATATAATACATGTATAGTTTATATTTTATTATGAAGAAACTACAAAATATTGAGTGTTTCAAGTAATTTGGCCAGGCACTGTATATAGCATAGTTCGTGGTATATCAATGCTATATATATATTCATATATATTAATATATATTGCTGCTATTCTGTCAGCGGCACTCCTACATTAATTTCATATTAAACTACAAGCAATTAACGCACAGCTACAAGATTATACATATACATAAACGTTCATGTATTACACGTCTATGACGCATCTGACCATAATCCAGTCGATACTGTAATAATTATAGATGGGTAATGATCGCTTTATTGGCACTTGATACGGTGTCCGGCCATGTGATGACGAACGTTCGCGAATAGACCCGAATTCGGCATAGAATTACAACTTGAATTATCTCAATGCGCTAGAAACCGATCTGTCATGCTAGCTACGAAAGGAAACTAAAATGGAATGCAATTATACATACACTAAAACATAAAATAATCATTTATTGACAAACAAAGCGAAGTATCGACTCATAAATCTGAGGATTCATTAGGTCATTCGGTTGATAATAAGGTTGCGCAGGAGCCCTCGAAACAGCTGTTCCGGATTAGTTTAAGTATTACTTAGATGCCATCAGAAAACTACAATGTACTGAATTGTCATTGCAGGTATCATTAGACATAGTGGAGAGTGTAAAAAATAAATTACACACATTAAATGATACGCCAGTATTATGCGCTAGTCAAAAGTTGGCAGATGTTTTAAGGAAAAATCCCGATTTTAATACTTTAGAGGCCGTTTATAATAAGTGTAAGAATAGTGAACTCTTAAGTGATTTTGAAAAACAGTTTCTACATGCAAATGTAACTTCATTAGATGTGGAGAGATCGTTTTCTATGTATAAGAAAAATTTTTTCTTGTCGACGCACAAGGTTTAAAGGTTTTTTTTACAATGTTTTAAAGCTTATCAACTGTGGAAACATATGCAATGATGCAAGTTTACAGTAGTTCACATCCTGATGCCTCTAATTTGTTGAATAATTAGCAAGTAAGTTTATTTATGAATTTTTCGTATTCTTATATTAACCCGTAATACCGACGCCTATGCGAGTCCGCAAGTTTTGGTTACGCTAGTTATTACCTCCGAAAGTGGCGCAGGAGTGGATTGGAGCATCACCACGGGGATTATGAGCGTCTGAGAAAACTATCCAAGGATAAAATTAAGATTGCATACATGGAATATCAGACTCAGGCTGAGATTGGCATCGCTCACAATCCGAGGGTGTTTTGGCAATATATCGACGAGGTTTGTCAAGGATATCTAGCTGTCTCGCGTTAAACGGTTTAATTGTTGACAATCCCGCCGACATTGTTCAGACTTTTGCTAACGAATTTTCAAAAGTATTTCAGTCAGGTCCACGACCCTCAGTTTATCCACCTGATCGGAATTAGTAATTTCTTTTCAATTGGGCTCTTTATCGCTAGCGATGTCTTACAAGCTGCTAGAAAACTGAAATCTAACAACACAGCCGGTCATGATGGTCTCCCTGCATTTCTTGTGCGTGTTTGCTGCGTAGTACTTTGTGAACTTCTAGCAAGATTATTTAACCTGTCAGTTACTTCATCGACGTTTCCTGATATTTAGAAAACAAGTAGGATTACGCCCGTGTTTAAAAAAAGCTAATCGTTCGAATTTCCTAAACTATAGGCCAATAAATATCTTGTCAAACGTTGCTAAGATTTATGAACACATCTCTTGTCTAGCAGAATCTACAGCAGCGTCAAACCTTATCTACCTTCGCTACAACACGGGTTCATCCCTGGTAGGTCCACCATAACTAACCTTGCTGAAATAACACAATACATTAGTGAATCCTTGGATAAGCGTCAACAAGTCTTATCTAACTAATCATTCTTGCTATGTTCATTATAACGGCTACACTTCTCAGTCTTTTACTGCTATTTCTGGCGTATCCCAAGGACCCAATCTAGGTCCTCTTTTATTCGGTATATACTTGGACGATCTTCTTCAGAAATTGGATTGCAACGTTCTGGCATGCGCTGACGATCTTAAGATCTATACAGCATATCTTCTCCAAGCGATTGCTTACTTCTCCAAGGTCATCTTGAAACGATAGTTATGTGGTGTATGCAAAGTAAAATACATTTGAATTTAAGCAAATGCGCCGTTAAAAGCTATTGTAGGACAAAATATCTTTTTGGATACCAATACATCGTGAATCAAACACCTATTCCTAGATACTCCACAATGAGGGGCCTTGGTGTATTGTTTGATACGAGCATGTCATTTGTCTTCACGTGTAATTCTGTTACAAAATCCCTAGGATTTCTTATTCGATCCTGTAAGAAATTTAAAAGTCCCACAGCTTTAAAACTGTATTTCTCGCTGGCTCGATCGAAACTGGAATATGCATCTTTAATTTGGTATCACCAATATGTATATCTACATATATCGCCATTTCTATCCAAGAATTTTTGCAGACGGTGCTCCAACTTCTGTATCCCCATGTAGTAAAATTCTGCCGCCAGTCCTTTTAAGAATCGAATAACCTCTTCTTTGACTTCATCGTCGGTCCCAAATCCGAAGAGCGAGTTGACGAATGGTAACCCTCCGATCTTCAAGCAGTATGCTCTCGACCTTTTCAACGATTTTCTCTGAAACTGATGGTCTTCCTGTCCGCTCTTCTGTTTTCCGTCCGACCTCCAGTGAATTCCACCCATTTGCGGACGTATTGAACAGCTTCACTTTTCTCCAAAAACTTCTGTTAATTGACGAGGGAAATGTCTATAAGTGAAACCCCTTTCGGGGTTTAAAAAACGTATCACAGGCGGCCGGGAGTTCCATCTCGGACGGCTGCTTAAAACACCGAGCGGCGTAGCGAGACGGGAATGGTACGTATATAGAGTGGGAGAGCTGCCAATGTTGTCGGATTTCGCCTAACACGTCTTATTGCTGCTGTAGGGCTTTGGGAACCTTATTTTACGATCATCCCTCGTATATATCGAAGCAGCTTCATTGATTTGTACAAAAGTAGATTTTTACAAACTATAGAAATTAGAAAAAAGGGAAACCTTCTGAGGAACCTGCCAGCATGATCAGCGAAACGTCTTAACGTTTTGTTGATCATGCTGGCAGGTTCCTTATATTGAGGTCATTCTTAAATGACCTCAATAATGCGGCAACTACTATCGAATTAGAAAAAAAGACAATTATAAAAATCCAAAATTAGTTGAATCCATGAAGATCTGAGTAAACACCCTTGAGATAAAGAAAAGCTGCGGTAAAGGAAATTGAAACGAAAGAGTATTATTAGAAACGTATTTTTTTGTCTTCTTCTCTCTTACTGCTGACGTTGGCGGTGTCCTTCGGTAAACGGTATATAAAATCCGGAATAAAATGAAGGCAGATACAAAGACCAAGAGGGTTTCACTGTCGTCTCTTCAAAGAAAATCACGTACCGAAGTTAAGTAGACAGAGTAGAGCGAACAATACCCGTCTTGCATCGTCCATTGTTTCGAGCCGGTTGTTTTTTTAAACACACAGACGCACACACGTACAAAACACTCGCAAACACATACATAGAGGGAGCTGACTGCCTTTGAAAGATCTCCTCCTGCACTATTCAATGTACACACTTTGTGTCTCTCGCGCTCGCGAACTCACAAAGCGGATGGTGGAATTCGATTGCACTTACCCCCGAAAGAAACGCGAAGACAAAAAGGAAACACAAGCGACCGGGAATTAATAATAGATCATCGTGGAGTAATATTCTATGACGTCCCGATGCGTCGTAACTTTGTGGATGATCCTTGAATCTTTTCCCAGATGCCTAATCCGATTACAATAACAGTTTTTCAGTAGTTCCTTTCCTTTTTTTTATATATGTTACCATTACTTTGATAAATGTGGTAGTATGCATAATAACCGGATATTATACATAATAACCAATAAAGGTTAACCCTCTTGGCTGAAGTGATAAATTACAATATTTAGGAAGTACGGAATTTTCGTCAGTGCTTGTGAAATAAAAAAACAATGTTTTTTTCAATGAAAAAACGTTTTTTTTCTTACCATCTGTAAGCAAACAACCTTTCTTGTTAGAACATGGCAAATTGTCATGGCATTTCGAATTACGGAAATAACCCCCGCTTCTTACATCTACATTTTTCCCCGAAAGACATTTTCTCTTGCAGTTCATCTCTTGAAACCTTAAACCCCCTGTGATTGAAGATTTCCTGGCACACTCACGAAGAGTTACAATTACATCTGGAACTTCCTCTTGTGAAGTGAAATTCTCCTTACAAATGGCAAACTGGTTCCCAGAATACTTTTGAGCCAAGGTTTTTAGTGAACTGTTTCAGCATCCTGTCATCAGCATCCATCTGCAGAATGACCCTGGAGTCATTTCTACCCCTGTCGACACCAGGAACCCGTATTTTTACAGTATCTCCGATTTTGCTTCTTGGAAACTTCGATTCAGACATTAGCGTCATCTTTTTCTCTTGGCACTGCAATGCACTTATGGCATTTTCCCTCTTCTTTTTAATAATGTTGATTTTGTCTGAAATTATATTTTCCCCCGAAATGTCCTCTACAGCACTATCTCCGTCCCCTGTTTGTCCATCTTCCTTTTCACCATTCTCTATTACTTCCCCATCTTCTTCGCCATCATTCTCTGTTACTTCCCCATCTTCTTCGCCACCATTCTCTGTTTGTTCATCTTCATCTCGTACTAAAGCACCTGAAGAAGAGTCGATTAAGGATTCCAGATCTTCAGATTCCAGGTTTCTGATGACATATATATACAGGGTGTCCCATTAAAAAAATGAGCTGACTATCGATACTCTTTTTTGAGACCACCTGTATAATTGAAAATAATTTTAGAATGTGTATATTGTCCTCTTAAATACTTACTGAAAATTTTAACCTCATATCTTTAATAGCAACTGAGAAACAGAAGATGGCGGTCTTCATTGGTGATGTAACTTCGAAGTTTCTCGCGAAAATTTTAAACACTTCCAAAACCTCCAATATCAAGTCCTCATTAAATTCTTCGATTTGAAAGACAATACGCCTACGCAACTTAAAACCGAAATGAACGCTGTTCACGGGGACCCTGCATGCACCATTATTTGCCGTAGTAAAATTTTGGGCAGCTGACTTTAAACGTGGTCGTACCAGCTTGGTTGACGGTCAAAAAATGTAACTATAACAATTTTCAAAAATGGAAAACGTATCCTGGTCTTTTAGAATTAGATTTTCTTATAATGGTTTTCCGAAATCCAAAGGTTGTTAATTTTGAAACACCCATTAGAAAATTCCCTAATATTCCTAAGTCTTTAACATTGCAAATGCTTATTCGTAAGTGCCATTAGTAAGATACAAACATTCGTGAAAAACTCATCAGATCTTTTCACCAACCAGGCAGACCTTAACCTAAGATTTTGTTGCAGAGAGGCCAGGGCGATGGAAGTTACTCGGGACAAGGCAGAGGGCCTAGTCGCCAAAGGGTAAGTAAATATGTTTATATCTAAAGAATTTGAGCTAAAACGTCTTATTAACCGCTACATTTATTCGAATTGAAAACATACGCAAGTTTCCCGAACTAAATAAAACGAGTAAATTCAAATCCTCATCCCACCTCGCAGCTTGCGTATAGCAATTCTTCATCCTGACATTTATTCTGCCAGTTACTGCGGCGAGATATCATGACATTAATTTAGGCGAAAGATAAACTTTTTAAAAGTAAACAACGTTTCCCCCTCAAGGTATTTAAACTTTTCTTTCAACCGAAGACATAATGTTTCCCGAACAATGTCTTATGTTTGTGTTTTCCATTGAGAAAGTACTTACTGGGTATGCAGATGTACATATTTGCCGGCGCTTTTGGACAAGTTTAATGTGGTGAACTTCTCCTTAGCGCTTTGGTTGACAACCGAGTCTAAAATGCTGAATTTGTACTGAAATGGAAGCATGTACAGGGTGAGTCAACGATAGAGTAAAGTAAGTTTATGATTTATCCGTAAAATTTGCGATAAAACTGCATATCATACGATGATATGGTTAGTAAGTCAGCACATTTTAAAAATATATAAAAGTGTACAGGGTGCGACAAAAAAGTAGGGCAAGCAAAAGTTGTATTTTTTTAAACAGGACATCCTATATATGAATTAATTCTTTAATTCCACGTCTAATTCTAAAACTTTTATGTTATGTATTTGTTATGTCGAAACCTTGCATTTTTCGACATATTCAGCTTTAAAGGTAAAAGCTCACATTTTCAAGTATCTATTCAATTGAAAATCTTACCGTCGTTTCTGTAAGAAAAACGTTTACATTTGGTGAGTGGAAAGACAAATAAGTTAATAATATCTCAAAAAGAATTGAAGATCGGTATAGGACAAACAGATAAAATAAAAATAAACAGGGTGTGCCATTTGAAATAATAATAATAATTTTTTTTTTTAATTTCCTTTTTTTCATGTTTGGACAATTATATTCAACATCCTGCAGCCGATATCTCAAATGTTTTATATAGTACCTATTAACTTAACATTTGTCTTTCCACTTTTCAAATATAAACATTTTTCTTACAGAAACGACGGTAAAATTTTCAATTAAATAAATGCTTGAAAATGTGAGTGTTTACCTTTAAAGCTGAATATCTCGAAAACTGCAAGATTTCAACATAACAAATACATAACAAGAAAGTTTTAGTCTTTCTAATCCGTCCAAATAGCACTTGGCATCTGCAAAATAGGCGTTGACGAACGCGATGACCTCTTTATTCGTTCAAAATCTCTGTCCTTCGAGCGAAATATTGAGTCTAGGAGACAGAAAAATGTAACTGGGGGCTAGATCTGGTGAATAGGGTGGATGGTCTATCGGTTCGAACCCCAATTAGTGAATTTTTTTGCCATGGCAGCCGCAGAAATGTGAAACGGTGCGTTGTCTTGATGGAACAAATCTTTCATTTTCTTTAAATGTGGCCGTTCAACTTCTGCCTTCAGTTTGTCAAGCAACGATGTCCCCGTTATTGGTTTTCCTTTTTCAAGGTAGTCGATTAGAGTCGTCCCAATATCTTAAGGCACCGACTCAGAAACGCATATTCGTCCAGTAAGCGAGAGAGAGCATATTGAATTGCGAGAGCGAGAGAGATAGCGCTACCGAACTATAATATTTGTTTGCGCAGGTTGGTGCCTTAAGATATTGGGCCGACTTTGGCACAACTCCATGACTATCCCAAGAGAAAACTCGTCATCACTTTCCCTGCCAATGGAACAGTTTTCGCCTTTTTCGGAACCGATTCATCCTTCGCAGTCCACTATTTCGACTACGCCTTGGCTTTAGGAGTGTACTGGTGTATCCAGATTTTATGTACAGTTATTAATCAGTGCCAAAACTCCGATTTATGTCGCTTAAACTGCTTCAACAGGGCTTTGGAAATGTTCAAATCTTCAGTTGGATGTAAAGAATGTTGAAGAAGGTTGACATGAACAACGTCCAATAAAAAAAAAAACGGTTTTGGTACTTTGCCCACTGTTTTCGTAAAAACTTGAAATTCGCACACCTTGTATATACATAGTTACACGCCCCCACTGTACGTTTTTACATAAAAAACGTACGCCAACGATACAGTCGGGCTATCCCTCTAACCCATCTTTTCCGGAATTCGCATAATAAGCACGTACAACGAACATATATGCGATGTGTCCGATTCGTCAGTAATTAGGCAATCAATATACGAGAGTAAACCAATTTTCGGAACCCGTCAATATGCCACACTAATGCCGGCTACTGATATTGACGTGCAAATCGCACAGCGACCTCTGCACAGCGAACAGCTTCGCTGTGCAGAGATCGTTACGCACGTTCGTATGCAACTGTGTACCATATTTAGATGCATATGTTGGCGATCCTGTTTGATGCCGCTTTTATACGAAATATAACTTTGAATTACAGCTCGACGAATCTGCAACCGTAAATAACTATAGATTGGTGAAGGAATGATATCGTAGTAGAATCGGGATAGTATTGGTTCAACGTTGTGTAATGTTCGAGATATACGCGATGATCGAAAATGAATGTTTGCTCTGTAGTGAGTGGTACAGTAACAGGGTTATATTATATTGTATTAAGGTTAATAATCATTACTAGAGTTGGCCACGCGCTCCAACAGGCAGCTGCGTCGTATCTATACGGTTACATACAAGCCTCAGTGTTTGAAGCGCTGTAGCTGCCTAACCAAACAAGCTAGAAGGTTCTGCTTGGTCGCAATCGATTCAGCGGTTAATTTTCTATCTGAAACCGTCAACTTCGTCGACCAGAGATGCATCCCTACGGAGAAATGGGACGAAAACTAGAGCGATGTCGATTTAAAGCCTCATTTTCCCGTCATTTTTGGAAACTTCAAACGCCCATATCTCCAAAACGGTTAGAGATATCGGGCTGAAATTTCATTCCGCAAATGTGCGACCATAGTGCTACAAATCGGTACTGTCAGATTGAATTCCAATTTTCAAATTTTGGCCACTCAAAAATTTCATCACTTTGGGTAGAAATTTTTACGGCTCTCTTGTATCTCGACATCCGAACGAGTTAGGAGGTTAGGTTTGGGTCCGTTCGAAAGCTCTCGGCGAGAGCTTTAAAACTAAAAAGCGTCAACCCTCTAGCTATAACCGTTCCGACGCTAGAGCGTCTCAAATTCAAGAAAAGAAGATTCCTTTTTTTAAGTTTGAAGCGCTGTAGCTGCCTAACCAAACAAGCTAGAAGGTTCTGCTTGGTCGCAGTCGATTCAGCGGTTAATTTTCTATCTGAAACCGTCAACTTCGTCGACCAGAGATGCATCCCTACGGAGAAATGGGACGAAAACTAGAGCGATGTCGATTTAAAGCCTCATTTTCCCGTCATTTTTGGAAACTTCAAACGCCCATATCTCCAAAACGGTTAGAGATATCGGGCTGAAATTTCATTCCGCAAATGTGCGACCATAGGGCTACAAATCGGTACCGTCAGATTGAATTCCAATTTTTTGACATGTCCTACTGCTTATTCTGAGTAAAATTTCATTTATACATAAATATTTGTGTAAATTATCGATGAATTTAAGTTGCATGTCGGAACTTAACAAATTGAGTATATAGGCTAAAGGAAGAACGCCATCTGCTTTTATTATTAATGCAAGGCGATTTAGTCTTTTTGGCGCCTGTACCTTTTAATCTACTGCAGTGAAGTGTAACAATCGGCTGTGGTGGTTCAGTTAAATCAGGACACACTTTGTGAAATAGTCGGGTACGTTTCGGGGACTTTAGAAACACTGCCTTTGTACTAGCAATCAATTCATTTACTAGTGGAAAACATGTAGGAATCGTTTGTGCTACAAGATTTAGAGTATGGATTTTACACGTTACATGTAAAAAGTTACCACTGTGTTCTTTAAGAGATCAGCCCAAAGAACGCATGTTTGCGGCACCATCACTCATAAACATTAAAAGCTGCTTAGTTGAAACTTCAAATTTGTTCAATGAGTTCAACACCACCTTTAAAATCTCATCGGCAGTACAATTATAACTCCTTTGGAAGCAAGTAAGAAGGAGGCTGACAGTCGATGTGGTTCCATTGTACGTACCATTACATTAACCACAGAATGTTTTTGACGATCTGTTGCTTCGTCCACACACTACCACAGTTTTTTATCTTTCAATTCCGTTTTCATTCTTTTTTCTATATGTTCACGAGCAAATGGCACTACATTTCGTATCGATGTCCGACTAGGTAATTTACAGTCCGCATATTTATTCCAGAAGGAGACAAATGCTTCTTTGTCTAGTAAACGAAACGATAGATTACATAAAATAAGAGTAACACATAAATCAAATGTAAATTTTTCTTGGTCTCGTATGCCACTTTTTGCAGAAGAATGCTGTTTGCTTTCGATGTGACGTTGACAATGGCTTCTGGACCAACATATTAAAGGGATTTTATAAACTAGACATTGAATTTTAGCGACATCAAAAATTAAGTCTGGCATGCCCACTATAAAGTTGTCTGCCATTGATCGTTTTCGCGACGTACCTAACTACGACATTTTTAAAGCAAACATAAGCGTACAATTACGAAATAAGTTACGACAGCCTACATATACACAGAACTACTCGCATACAGCATCGATTTAGTACTGACGCTGTGAACGTGAAAATAAATAATCGCCGACTCCGCACCACATATCTACTACACTGACTGTTACCGCTGTTTGCCCAGAATAATTATCACCAGTATTTCGTGGGTGTTACATTATAATGCAATACAATAAAGTGTCTGCTCTACTGTCAGAAGCAGCAATAAACGTATATCTGCTGCGAAATATCAGATCACCGGAGAGATATAAATAAACAATGCGAATGTAAACGGTATTGTAAGCAATTGTCTGGAGTCTATTGTCGGGACGATCCGCAGAATAAATATCAATTTATAATGACTCGTATTCAAAGGTGTATCGGTATCTCTTCTCTCTGCTGTGTAACATGCGAGCATTGCTCGGCGATTGTCTTGCAACCATGCATGTACCTCGGAAAATCGATAATATAGAACTGTTAGCTTTCCTGCGCTTGACCAGGCCGATCGTATCTTTGCGCGGCTGGTAATATTAACAAACAATCGCCTTTCGATTGCTGTTGTCTTTTGTGTATTGTCAAAGGGTTTTCATTATTCGCTAGGGTGGAATAAAAGGATAATCAATGCATGACATAATGGTTTCGCTGGCGATAAATTGATGCGCTTTCTGTACTATTGTAAAGCTGGCGTTGTTATGAGCTTTTAATATCGTAGGTTCTTCGCGTGTAAGAATTTTTTGTTTCCTTTTTTTTCAAGTACAATGTCCGCTATAATGTTGGCATCAAATGGAAAAGCGTATTGGTTCACAAAGGTCTTACAAGAGATAAATATTATTTCGTGAATTTCTTTATTTGTCAAATTTCATATGTTTTAAAGGAAAACACTTCGCTGAAACTGCAAACCGTCCTTGGAACATCGAGGATCGCCGTTGGTCCTGTTAGTTAACAAAGAAAATAATGGCAAAATCCATGTTAATTTCTTTTTCTTCAATTGCTGCCGTTTTTCCGCAATTTCTGCCTTCAGCTTGTCAGGTAATTATCCGTAGCATGCCCCTGCAATTGTTTTTAACTCTATGACTATTCCAAAAAACAGTCGCTATTACTTTCTCGTCTGATGAAACGCATCCTCTGTAATATAATGTTCCGATTGTGCCTTGGCTTCAAAAGTGTACTGGTATATCCAAGATTCATTTACAGTTATTAATCGACCCCAAAACTTCGCCTTATTTCGCTTAAAATGCTTCAACAGCACTAAGGAAATATTCATTCGAATCCGTTTTTGGTCTTTAATGAACAAGCGCGGCACCCAACGCGCAGTTAGCCTTTCCATGCCCAAATCTTCAGTCAATATATGATAAACGCGTTTTAAATCTCACAGTAATTTTCTTGGGACCATTCAGCTTCACTTATCTAACCTTTGAACAAAGGAAGTAGAATAGTGACTAAGCAAAGAATTAAGGACAAAAAGAGGGCGGATTCACACGTGAAAGATTATGAAACTTGCATGTACAACTGGTGTTGACCAAAGAAGAATATTAATGGTTTCATGGATGTATTTGGAAGAAAATTAAGAAAATCCTAAGAAAAAGAGAAGACCTATCATCAACATCATTGCTGATGCCTTCAATATCGAATATTTCTTCCCTTGCTATACTTACAAGCAAAAGCACTTAAGTAACTACTCCATGGGCAATTCTAATAGATTTTGCTACCCTTGCTTTCTAGTTCTTTCATATCCTTTGTCTTTAATTCCAAAGATTGTTTCTTAAAACCTCTCTGTTCACTACCACGTTTGTGACAATTTCTGTGGCTGCTTTTGTTATAACACCTACTATTACGTTCGCTACTTGCACTGCACCAGGTTTTGATCACAACATTGCATTTTTATTTTTTATACAAGCAAGATGTTGTCACCTTCTTGGATTTCATTTAGAAAACACCTCCAATTATTACCCAACATTCAATAGAATACATTTTCCAGCACCAATAAAGTTGTAGGCACTCAAGTTTCCTCAGCAGATTTATTTAGTGAGTAATTTACTTCTTTGCTTTCTTGACCAGTCACGGAACAAAGCTACGGTTTACGGAATCGTTGTTTATACCGTACGTGGAGGATTTTTCTTTCTTATTGTGTCCATAAATTTGAGAAAGCGTGGTGAAACGTTATACATCTAGCTTCCCAGCAAAGACGTTAGAAGTCGACAAAATAAGTAATAAGGATGCTATGGCTGTAAGACGGCGTACTATCGGACGCTATTAAGTTGACAGACTACTGACATGAACGTTAGGAAGAACGTCTTGCGGTTTTAGAGTTATAATAAATTATATTGGCCAAAAAAGGTTTTGTTTGGTTTATTGTAAGATACGTGCTTCTATGGATGTTAAAAGTGGGTGCTTGTTATTTTCTTTTTTTTTTTAGAAAGAAGACCAAAGCAGTTTTCCTAAAATAAGGCAAGAATTTTAATTGATCAACAATTTCTCAACGCAGTTCTGCTTAGATATGCCCCATATAATTCCTCTTTTTTATCTTTATTAAATCGCTTATCTTTCAAACATTCTCTACATATCATATAACTGTTCGCCCGTTTCAAATTCCAACCCTATTTTAATAATTAGTCGACAATAATGTCCTGCGGAACATATCCTCATAGACGTGAATTAATGTCTATAGTAGGAAGCCATGTACTTTACGATTATTATTAATAGCTTTTGAACAACCAAGATTAATTATTCCTACGCACTATGGTATATTTGACTGCTAGACCATAATTTATAGCTTAAGATACAACCTACTTTTCAGTACCTGCAAGCTGCAATGCTTACACAGCTGTGATGATATTGTGGTAAAAAATTATGGAAGAAAGTAAATGAAACTGTTTTGTGGAGGTAACCAAAATATCTTCAGAATACACCCCAAGTAGTTTATACTTGTACTTTACCGACATCTTCTTTCATTCACAGGGTTAGACCTTTTGTTTTTTAACTCCCTTGTCGTCCAAGTGCTCTCTATGACTGGATGAACGTTAATGTGTTCTCCAGGTGTGTTTCATGACTTATTCGGCTTCAAAATGATATTCAATTCTTTTCTACTGGTTGTAATCTATCCTGCACACTAGTGATTCGTACGCGAGGCAGTGGCCTGTCTTGGAGTTCAACGATATTTTGAACCAGGGGATGATTGGAGGCCGACGCTCCTTCCCAAAGTTTCTTGGGAAGCGCCCAGACGAATGGTATATGGAGATCTTCACGTATGCGACCGTTGCGAACGTAACGTGTTGTTTGGACTATAAATTAATTTTCTACGGTGCAACGGTTGACCAAGCAAGTGTTAGATGTATATATAAGCAATTTAGCTCTAACATCGAGCTGTCCACTTCATGCTAACCGCTTGTCCATAATGAGACCAAGGTATTTTATCGAACTGGACCACGGGAGAAGAAAACGTCCAATAGTGATATTTCTCCGGGCCTTACGGAATTTACAAATAGAATGTCCCGCTAAGCACTTACTCTCGTTGACTCGCACCCTCCAATAAACAAGCCACTTCAAAACATGGTCAAGTGCGCCATGCTGGTAAGCATGCGTTCATCTCTAGAAGAAGAGTAGATAACAGTGTTGTCCGCATACATTACAAGTTGCACCGTCTCTTCTCCGGGAATGTTATAAATGTGTAAAATAAATAACTCGGAAGCTAGAATCGAACCCTGGGGAACATCGGCAAAAACTGGTCAATAAGGTAATTTATCTAATCAGCCTGACCGAACAAGCTTCAATACAAGGCCTTCGTGCCAAACTAAATCGAAGACCTCTGAATATCTAAAAATACTGCTTGAACCGTCTTTCTCCCCTCCAACGCATATCTGGTATAGTCGATAAATCTGAGTAAATGAAGCTCAGTAGATAGTCTGGCTCGGAAGCCGAACTGTTAATCGATTAAGTATAAGAGCTTCTGTGATCTTAGAGAGGCTGGAGGGAAGATTTATTGGCCGATAGCTCTCAGGGAATACTAGGGTCCTTCTGGGGCTTGGGAAGGACTACAACGCTAGCATGCCTCCAAGGCATTGGAAAATGTGCCGCACTTGCAATGGTTTTAATGAACACAGTAAAAAGAAAGGCTTTCATCGGAAGACGTTTCATCGCTAGGTTGGTGATACCATCCAGGCCTGGAGCCTTGCCGTTCTTTGTTTATTTAATAAAGCGTTGAATTTCTTCCATATTGGAGTTCGCAATCTCGCGCTTCAGATCTTCGTCATCGTAACCATCCAGAGGCTCTTGAAAGACCCCCTCCAGATAGTCTTCGTGCGCTTCAGCTTTGGACTGCTCCGTATATAAATCACCATAGAGAACCGTCCTCTGTGGTCATAAAGCGGACGTTGATATTCCATATTCTTTTAATCAATCCATTCGCAACCATCCGATCCTCCAGACTCAATGTTATTCTCGCTCTTCTTTCTGCTCTACGCTTCTGGTTTATCAAGGACTTAAGCTGATAAGGAAGATGTTCTTTATAGACGAGTTCAATAAATGTCGTGGCTTCTACGATGGACTCCTGCCCAGTAATCAAACCAGTAACGCAAGATCCGTACCACAGAGTCTGCAAAATCTCCCCAGTCAGTTCTCTCCCGAAGTCGTGGACGCTTAACAGTCAAAAGTTCTCCTATATGCAGCAAAATAGGGCCGTGGTCGGAGGATAAGTCCGCCACACTCTCAATTGGCAAGCCTACTGGAAAATTCCTTGTAAGAGCTATGTCGAGAACGTCCGACCTTGCTCCGGTACCGAAATACGGTGGCCACTGTACGGAAATAGGACTTCATAGTCCCCAACCACAAACTCCCTGTTCGGAGGAGCATATGCTGAGACAAAGACAGAGAATGTGTTAAGTAAATACTACCACAGTTTTGTAATAAACTTTTACTTAAGAATGTAATTATATCTAAAAGGTTTTATTACATTTTATTTTCTAATTTTGAAGCAGCAGAAAATGTTCTACGAAAAACTAGCTTTATAAATCCGCTGAAGAAAATACTGTACCATACCACGTCATACCTTAAAACTGACAATTTATTTTCTTACACAACCTAAAAAATTCTAGGATTTCTAGAGCCAACTTTGAATATAACGTACTATAGCGTTATAAGCATTGCTCCATACAATTTGAATATGCTGTACGTACTGGAAGATGCACTTAGCCTGTTCGCGATCGCTAGTAAATAAAGTATCGTTTAGCGAACGAACGCAATTACTCCTCGCCGTTAATGAACGTTAAACCCGTTTAAACGTCGCGGATCTAACCGGAGCGCCCTCTATCGGGCGCGTGATCACGCCGCGCGTGTTCCGTTCCTGCTTTGGCTGTTATTGTTGTTGATGTATGTATCTAGATTTAATCCAATTACTCAATTAAGGAACGGCGATAACGCGCCGTGTACATACACGGCAAGAACGATAAATCTCATGTATAAAAGCTAACCAGCTAGCTAGCGTGCGCTTGAGTTGCTCCGCGTGGGCTTCGTCGCTAATAAATATTGATATGCATCTCTTCTGTGCCATGCGAGTTAATTGGAGGACGCGGTAAGAGTGCGAAATTGTAGAGTTAGCAACGGGTAGCGGAAGGAAATAATTTAAATATAAAAAGAGTAGCTTCCAAAGTGATCATTTTAACATACGACGCTAGTCTGTTTCAACCCCCCATATGAAGATGGCGTTACTCGTCAAAAATATTTTAGTAAATTTCAGCCATGTGAACGATCAGTTATTGTTTAATGCTTGGTTCAGGTAACTTTCCTTAGTCCTAACTTAGTATTAGTGTTAGTCCTAAAAAGTTAGATGATACGAAAGATGCGTGAGCGTTCAGGCAGCGTTCCTTATTCTTATCTTAGTCTTAACATTAGTCTTTGTCCTAACTAGGTATTAAGGAGAGACCTTGAAAGTTCGTAAAATTTAACTTTTAGGACTAGGACCGAACTAGTGCTCATGTCTGGCGAAGATTTAAATTGAAGATACATGTGTAGCTCTTCATGGAAAAGTTTGTTTAGTCATTTTAAAATAGAGACCAGTAGAAAGTTGTTAGCAATAGATTGTTTAGGTGCAATGGCCGATTTTGACGACGCTAGGTTGATAGAGTTGGTTCAGGAATGCAGCCATTTATATGATAAAAGAAACAGAAATTTTAAAAATAGATTGACTGTTGAAAATGCTGGAAAACAACTTAATTATGTGAGGGAATATATATACGTTTAATATTTAAATTTTAGCTGAAATGTACGAACAACGGTGGCACATCAGGCATAGATTTGCAAAAGAACGTAGAGTGATAAAAACAAAACCGTCGGGGTCTGGCTGCGTATTCTACTTGGCAGCATTACAATGCCTGCTTATTTTTAGATGATGTGGTGATACCAAGAAGGTAAAGCAATAACAATATTGATATATCTGAACAATTTATAGTTTTTGTAACAATTATAGAACAACAAGGTGATACAATGCCAGTAATACCAGTGGTAACATGTGTTATTGCTTCCAATGTGGAAAGCTTCAACTACGTTAATGCTGATACTACACTTGATTTAATGGTTGTTGAAGATAGACCTACATCAGTTGTAAATCAACAGAAGCGAAGAAGGCTCTCAACACCTCAGCCATCAACTTCAGGTGCACAACAACAGGAAAAGGCACCAGCTGATACCCTACGATCAGAAAAAAAGGGGGAATTATGTGCAGCAGTTGTCCTCATCAATAGAGACGGCTTTTGTAAATTTAGCGTCATTTTTGCAAACGCCTGAAAGAGAAGATGAGGATACAATTTTCGGTAAAACTGTCGGGTGTGAATTAAAAAAATAAGAAACCAGAAAAGTAAACTCCTTGTAAAAGCAAAGATTATGGAAATAGTAGCTGATGCTGTAGATGAATAAGATTGAATAAAATACTATTAAATAACTTTATAGCAGTTTATTTCACACAAATATATCATTTATACCCACATCTACCTTAAATTGTAGAAAATACAGTGGGAAATTGTGTATATAATTTTTATATAACATGTGCTACTAATTAATGCATATATGTTATCTGGCATATTGCCCGTATAGATGTAAGTCCATTGACGTGGAATTGATCCTTCTGGTGACATAAAATAGCGTGCCAATACTTAGTCGGTCACTAAGTTCTATCACAACTTTTATCATTATATTAAATAAAACAAAAGAAAATAAGAACCTTTTATTGATAAAAGAGACCAATATACATAGTGTTCTTAATTACATATTAAAAAATTATTCAAAACGATCCCCGCGTTTCGTAATACAGCCGCTTAATCTGCGAAGCCAGTCATCAATCGCATTACGCACCATTTCCATGTCTATCTCCGCCACTGCCTTCTTAACAGATGCTTTTAGCGAGTACAAATTTCTATGGCGTTTAGCGCAGGCTTTCTCCTTCAAAGCTTGCCAGATTTTATAATCCAGAGGATTAAGATCGGGACTAGAAGATGGCCAATCTTCATGCTTGATAAAGTCGATGCTATTCGCCTGTAACCAACACTAAGTAATTTTGGCCTTGTGAGCAGGCGTAGAGTCCTGCTGGAAGGCCCCATCCTGGTTTTTGAATATGCTCTGGCTTAAAGGTTATACTATCTTTTTCAGGACCGTCTCTTGATAGACTTGGGCACTGGTTTTCACTTCTTTCTCACAGAAATGAAACCATTACTGAAGATGGTTTCTTCAACCACCCTATTTAATCCATGAGCCAAACAAGCAAAATGTATTAAATTAGGGTACAAAAGTTTAAGCTGTTGACCCGCTTTAATTATACATCCCGCTGCATCGGATAACATGGCTAAAATTTTTCCTGTGGGAACAACATCGGGAAGAAAAAAGTTCATGAAACTTTCATTAACAAATCTTAATATTGCGAGATCTGCTTTTTCTAATTGTTTACAGGCAATTAAATACGATCTACCAGGCTGTTTATTATTTAGATGACCAATTAATAAATTTGCTATATAGCGACCACAGTTGATGAATCTGTCGTTTCATCAACGGTAAAATATATATACTCGTTTTTAACAATTTCCCTAATGCTATTGATCGTTTCAGAATAAATATCGGTTACGTAACATTTTCTGACCAAACTTTCATCCGGAATACTCTTTTGGCAGTATGAAAAAAATTACTAAAATATGCGAAATATGCAATAATTAATCTACATCAATTATTAATAGTTATTCGCATATATACTGAAGCGTTTGCTTTGTCATATAAAAAATATGGGATATGCAAATTGCATAAATTCCGCTCTCTAGTTATATGTGTAATTTGATTTGTATTCTAGAGCGCGTGCGTAAGGTTTCTGTATGAACGCTACGTTGGTTTTAGGACTAAATGAAGGAAAGCTGACTGAGCCAAGCGTTAGTATTTTTGTAAAAATAGGAAAGTTTCTGAACAACCAGCAGTTACTATAGCAACAAGCTTGAGGGCTAAAAGCATATTCAAGTTGGCAAGTGATAGAAAGAGGAGGTAGGTTGAGAACTCACGGTATATCAAAGTCATTTAAATATTATCTAGCATCTAACGAATACCCTAAATTCCCAATTCTACCGTTTCCTTGAAACCGGAGGCGCACAAGATAACTAAGCTACAGCGTAAAACGGTAAATAACATTACCAAAAATCAAACCCTTCCTGTTTCCGTACCTACCATTCCTTCTTATTCAGTTAACATCGCACGAGATGCTTGGCTCATAATTTATGCAACTATGGAGAGGGGATTATAACCGTTGCCAGCGGTGTTGTTACGTACTTAATTAGTAATTAGTAGGGACAACCCAGAAACCTGCCCGGTCTCTAATTTATGCCTCCGAATCGGCCGTTGAATGGTTGGCCTCGGAATTTGCATCGGTCGATCTTTCAGGGTCCCTTTGTGACTATTTCACGGGTCCATCTATATATGCATGTATATATTCTTAACGTGTACTTATACAGGGTGTACTGAAGCGTGAGATTGATTGCTCGTCTCTAGGTCTGTGTTTATTATATCTCGAATGCTGCAAGGTTCTTATTTTGGTCACTTATTTTTCATTAAATAGTCATGCGAGGCGTGTCCGGGCTGAAAATGCTGTACGGTTCGCACCCTTGATTCAAGGGTCCATAGGACCTCCAATCTTTGCTTTTATGATGTCAAATTTTGCACAGCTTAGTTTCATACAATAGGCAACATTTATGCAAAATTTTATTCAAATCTGAAATGGTCAAGCGTGCGTCAAGTTTTACTGTTGATGATGATAGCTTGGCTATTGAAACGTGCGTCCAATGCGAGTGAAGTATTGTGGTAAAGGTTTTGGTGAAGTGTTTTGGCTAATTTTGCAACTTCACGTGCTAATTGCCAGTGTAGCAAGCAAATCATCTATCATCAAGTTACATAAGAGGCTTTTATAAAACTGATTGTTTAGATATCACACACACAAAACGTCATTGTGATAACCTTTTATTTCATTAGTAACATATGAAAAATGTACGAGAGATTCATGGTTTAAATCTTGGAATCTATAACTTTATCGATTCTTCATTTTTTAGGAACTAATTTATGAAACTAAGACAGTTTTTTTGGTAGAACTTTTACTGGTGAAATCAAAAACTGTTTTACAATAACGTTTATAGCGTTTTAGAACAAGAAAGGTCTAAACGGTAAACGCCAGACGCAAATATATCAATCAGCTAATAAAAATATGGCTGTCCTTTTTAGTTCACGATTTTGAAACCCCTCTTCCTTATTAAAAAAAAGAGCATAGAAGCGGACAATTCTCAAATATACACCCTGTAACATGCTCATGTATGTAAATGCGTATAGGATGTGAAGGGTTGGGTGTTCCTTTTTCAGCAGTGGTTCCTAGTATTCTCCTCTAATCTACCGCCGAAGCAAAAGCGTTGACAGACTCATTATAGAGACCCAACTCTATAAATAAAGCGACAGAACGGTCGGATCTACACATTCACACATTCAAACATACGTACACCGTATATATACATACATGTACATACTACCCTTACATATTCGGAATTCTATGAAATGTGCGTTGATTAAAATTTTGCTCTTTATTACTATACCAAATTCTAATTATCCGTTCCTAAAATCCAGCGTAATATTTCAACGACTAACGAACTTCTGATGAAGTTTTATGGCACATTCGTTTAAATATCAGTTTTTATGTGGTTTCTTGTTAGTTTTGCGGATCATTTTTGCGTTGTAACTTGTAACATACGATTCTGGGAGCTAGTTAATTGAAATATTGAGTTGCACTGCAATTAAGGAATAAAATAGATAATTGAATGATGTACCGGTTGGCCAAATAAGAATGGCCGCCGGCTATATTTCAGAAACTAATAATCACAGAACTTTCGGGTAAAATCTATTTTAATAAACGTGGCCAAAAGAAAACACTGGAAATGATTTTGAAGTTTGTAAGACTACCAGAAGATGACGTAACGGTCACGACTAAGTATAAAATTAAAGTTTTCATCGTGTTTTGTCTAATTAAGAATTATCGAAAATACATGCATTTTATTCCCAATCCAATTCCCTTTCCTTTTCGTTAAATACATTTTGTCGTATCTTCTAAAGTAAAGTGGTGGGGGGACATCAATTGCGTTTTTAAATAAATGTTGGTTACTCCTGTTATGCTTAACCGATTTTAACAATCTTGGCTTCGTTTAAAAGAGCTTTATTTGATCTATGAAATGCAGTTTTAGTCTTCTTTTTATGAATTGTACCCTTACCACTAGAGGGCGTTATCATATCCTACTTCAAAGATAATTATTTGTTTTAGTCCCTTATAAATAAACTGAATCTCATTGTTTTAGCAATTCAGCGATCTATCTTCCTTAATATCTCCGGTTAGAGAAAAGATATCGAAAAGCGGTTTCCACCGACATCTTGAGTTTTTAATTCCCTACTTTTCCGCGTGAAAAGAAACATATCGTTCTATTTAAAATTTTTGCGAAAAGTCGCTTCATTTGTTGTAAAATCAGATAACGCCCTCTAGTGGCGAAAATACAATTCATAAAAAATACACCGAAACTGCATATGATAGATCAAATAAAGCTTTTTTAAACGAGGCCAAGTTGGTTAAAATCGGTTAAGCCTAACTGGAGTAACCAACATTTATTTTAAAAAGCAATTGATGTCTCCCCACCACTTTACTTTAAAAGATACGACAAAATGTGTTGAACCCAAAAGAAAGGGAATTGGATTGGGAATAAAATGCATATATTTTCTATAACTCTTAATTAGACAAAACACGCCATCTTCTGGTCATCTTACAAACTTCAAAATCATTTTCAATGGTTTCTTTTGGCCACATTTATTTAAAAAAATATTTACCCGAAAGCTCTGTGATTACTAGTTTCTGAGATATAGCCGGCTGCCATTCTTATTTGGCCACCCGGTACATGTTTACTGGAGAAGCATCCACCGTAAACTTAAATATATGCTCCGTGGTTTGATGTTGGGATGTCCAATATTTTACTTTATTTCGTAGCCTTATCAAGGTCATACTGTAACTGAAATAAAGAAATACCAAAACCCCTGAAGATCTTCCATAACGACGCGGTTCCAACTCGGAAACGAAGAGTATAGTGTTACTGACGATCGCGGAAGTCTACGTGCCAGAAACTCGTAGTTGTTCAGAGACGTTAAAACATTTACATTATTGAAATTCATTTCATGAAAGGTATTGTTGGTAGGAATGGGTAACGCACTAGTTAGTTTTTAAGGTGAAACGGTGCTGTTGACCAGTTTAAGGTCCCATAACTTCAGATCGGTCTTAGATAAGTCTTGCACATCATAAGCTTGGTCTTCAGATCGGAGGAAATATTATCAACGTGAAGCGAAATGAAGCATTAGCTCCAAATCACCCCTAGTATCTTTCTGACATACTTCAAGGAATTAATGAAGCATTAACTGCTACGTTTTTCGGCTGTCTTCGTTTTCTGGTAACTCTTATGGCCATAGTTTTTCTTTGTCTACCCTTAACTTGCATTTTTCGAGCCATTCTCTTAGCCTGTTCAAGGCACCCTGAAGGCGCTTTATCTTTAGACTTTTGTTCCACCCCTAGATATGTAATTGGCGAATATCGATAATTCTAGCTGGAAATTCCGTCCATCGCAGATATAGAAGATGAACAATTCTGGGGTCAGCAAGGACCCCTGCAGGATTCCAGCCGAAATTAACCTTCTGGAGGATAAAACTGGGCTACAACGAATCGAAAGAGTTCTGCCTTGAAGATTGGAGCTTACCAGAGCAATCAATCCTTCATTAACTCTAATTCTCCTCATCTTTCTCACTAATCTCCGATGCCAGAAGGTGCCAGAGGAACGTGCAATACTCAAGAACATCGCCTCAACTGCCTTCCTTTATTCAAGCCTGCACCAAATTCAAATTGCTTGCCCGAAAGCGAATCTACTAAGAACGATTGCCTCAACAAGCTTAAAGAAGGAGGGAGAAGGGAGTTCTGCTGTAGCTCATATCATCCACTTTACACAAATCGATGAACATCCATTTTTCGCAGTGTATACACACATCAAGTTTACAACCTCGTAAGAAAATTCATTGTAAACTTTCCTCTTAAAATATGCTCCATCAATTAAAAACCGAAACTTTCAGTAGCGCTTTTTAAATGAATTCCCTATCGAACGTCGTCGTCGTCCACGCGAAACTACGTTAAATAATTTACAAACTATGCGTTTCTCGAACGTTCTGCCACCATTACAAGGTCCTTGCCGCTCAAGCTTGCCCCCTCCTAACCTTGCGCGAACGATATCCACCTCTGGTCGTCCGAAACATGCTTCCGCTTTAGACGGTTTAGTCGAGACACTATTCATTAACCTGGAAATTTAATTCACTTTGAACGAAGTGCACGGCTCACAGCTACAAGCTCTTCCTCGTCTTCTTTTACTTCTATTCCCTCTTCTTCGCCGTGCAGAAGACCATCAGCGCGGTAATTTGTCCGGTTTAATATAAGTTAGTAGCTTGTCGAGAAAGAAGAAAGCTTCCCCTTAAGATAAAGCGCGGCGGAGATTTTCGTAAATATAGGGCGTATTTGTCGTCGTACATGCGATGCTTTCGATGGTTTAATTTTGTGTGGGAATAGATTTTGTGATGTTCTAATTCTAACTGTTTCCTTAGTTTTCATTGCTTCAATTATTGTATTTCTAAATTTACAGCAAGATTAGATGGACCTCTTTCTAAATATCATTATAGCTTCTTCAATTTAAAGAACATTTGACGATTACAATAAATAGGTTGGAAGAAATTCTTTAAATATATGACAATGTTATAAGAAATAAATACTCTATTGAGATAGATAAACACATATAAATAAAACACATATAAATAAAACTTAACGACATTGACGACGTCAAAATCGCGGAATACAAAAGACTAACTTCTCTGTGCATGAACCAAAACCGTTTTCAAATAGGGAGCAAATATTATGAACAATTGGAGGGTACGGCGATGGGTAATCCACTGTCCCCGTTCATAGCCAACTTGTTTATGAGTAAATTTGAAACGTGTTTGAAAAAGGACACCGTGTATTTCCCTAGAATTTGGCTTAGATATGTAGATGATATTTTCGCGGTTTTTGACACTAAGAAAAGTAACATCCCGGATTTCCTCGCGACACTCAACTCAAAATTCGGATCCATTAAATTTACAGTAGAAGAAGAAGTGAACAATCAACTCCCATTTCTAGATAGCCTAGTAATTAGAAACAATAATAAAGTAGAAATAGACATCTATAGAAAAGAAACAAGCACTAATAGATTCATTATGACCGATTCGAACCACTGCGAACAACATAAAATGGCCGCGATTAGTTTCTTAATTAATAGACTAGTGAAATTTCCCTTAAACCAAAATAGGTACAAGAAAGAGCTTAAATTCATAAAAAATGTGGCTATTTATAATGGTTACTCGTCTATAGATGTCGACCGCATCCTTAAGAAAGTCCAATATAGGCATTATGTAAGAAATTCTACGACCTTGATACCAGTAGAAACGCGCGACAAGAAATTTGTGAAACTCCCTTCCATAGAATATCGAAAGGAGTCAGTAAAGTTTTTAGGGGACAAGACATGAACGTATGTTTTAGTTCACGAAATACACTTAAGAACCTTCTTGGTAATCCAAAAGACAAACCGGACATGAAAGAAAGGTCGGGAATTTATAAAATTGCATGCAACGACTGTGATAAAGCCTACATTGGACAAACGAAACGAGCGATAGGTATTAGATTTAATGAACACATGAGATGCTATAGATTCGGTCGAACAGGAGCGTCAAGTGTAGCTGACCATATGAATAACACAGGACATGTAATCAAATTGGAAAATCTCAAATTAATTAAAAACGTAACTTCACCTCGGGAATTGGACGCATTTGAGACAATGTACCTTAAGAAAGAGATGCAACATTCGCAGGTCATGAACAAGGATAATGCTCCACTTCATTTCTCTTGCTTGTTTGATTTATTAGGGTAATAGAACCTTTCAGTTTACACTTGACGAAGACCGAGTCTCGGTGTTCTGCAATTTATGTTTGATTTGTTTAGTATCCTTAGAGTGCGTAGATAGAGAATTAGCGGGAAGTAACCTTCCTTTCGTCTCGCTCTTTTCTACGAGGGCGGGATAAAACCCTTGGCCGTTTCATATATACCCAGCATGTTAGAGTTAAGCGATAGAAAAGTAGGTATTTGGAAATAGATATACACAGTTACATGTTTAGACACATTTGTACATATATACCCTTCTTTTTTTCTTCGAGAGGAGGGATAGACATGCATGGTAGAATTAAAGTAAAAGTTTTTAGTTTTTTCGTTCAGATTTATTCGGTAACCCGGTTGAAAATGGGGGCCCAGTGAGCCTTTGAAACAGCTGTTCCGAATTAATTAATAACATTTTGTGTGGTGAGGAGTGTGCCGATACTCTCTGTTGTTTGAGATAAACACATACTTTGTTTGGGTATATCTACCACTTCGTACTTTATTTAGAAAACTGCCACTTTCACTGTATTTGTTGATGCTATGATCAACAGTAGATGGTTTTGAAAGTAATTTTCTAGCAATTTGACGATTGCTTATGCCTAAGTTATGTTGAGCTACTATCAAAGCAAGCGTTTCAACACTAATTTCTTTTACACAACATTATTCGTTAAGAGATGTTGTCGCTACTAACATGGAACGATAACTGACATTAGCCATAATATAAGTTTAGGTAGATATCCTGGGAGAAATAATTCTGATCTCAAAGTTAGACATTATTTTACGTCAAAATCAAGTAAAAAGGAGAGAAGGAAAACATTAACAATCGATCAAAATATAGCCATAATTTTAAATTACTTTCAAATTTACCCTGGAGATAAGAGAAGCTTTAAATGATTTAAACCTGAAATATAATGCAATTCAAAGAGTTTTAAAAGCTAACAAATATTATGATTATAAGAAATATTATTTGCAAGAAATATCCCTTGGGGGTATTAAACGAGGACAAGATTTTATTTTCAATTCTTCTTAGTCGCCTTAAACAATGATCCAAATGTGTATAATCGCATATCGTGGCCAGATAGTCACTTTATCATTCATAGCCTTCCAAATAGAAGAAGTACCCGCTATTGGTCCAATAAAAACCCCATAAAGTGAGGGTAATTCAAAGACAGGTTGACTTTGGCATAAATGCATGGTGTTTCATCATTGGGCGCCATTTTCCATCAAAGCAACTTAACAGGACAAAGATATCTGGAGTTTCTACAGAAAGAACTTCTACTGGAAACTGTACCACTACAAATTAGAAGACATTTGTGGCTTCAACTGGATTTAGCCCCGTACCATAACTCATCTGCTGTTTAAGATTACTTGATTACAGAATATATAGGTAGGTGGATAGGAACTCGTGGTCCATTGTAATTTCCTCCCAGGTCACCAGATTTGATACCGCTGGACTTCTTCTTGTGGGGAACTTTGAAAAATATCAAGAAGGAAAAATGTAGAGCATTTAAAACAAAAACTACAGATGCTTGCGACGATTATGAGGATAGTGACTTTTAATGAAATAAATATATAATAATGGTCTTCACATTCAATTCTTTCAATTTTTAAAAATTATTCTAGCTTTGTATTTTTCAAAATGCTCTTCCTGTAGTCCAGCTATATGTTCATATCAGATTCACCGAGAACTTTTCAATGTCAATACTAAAGACTTTTTCAAAAATGAACTTCTAACACACAATGAAATATTGGAGGAAATCCGAAAGGACCTTACAAGAAGTTATAGAGAATTTTAACGGATTTAATTTATTTAAAAAGACATTCTCAATCCCCATTTTCAATATTTCTCGGAAGAAACAATACAATCGTTTAAATTGAAATACACCAGTAAATTTCCAGCTTTTTTTCTTCTCCCTATCAAATATTTCTTTTACGACTTTCTTCAGTATTCCCCAAGGTTCTGAGATCATCCTCCTCGCCCATTTACCTTCCTTCCTTCCTCCTACCGGCCTTTCTAAAGATATATTTCATACACCAGGTAGACGCAGATATCCTAATTTATTATAAATCATAAAAACTCCCAAGCCGAACCGATATATGTTCGTGTACCGTATCGACGGAAAGGAAAAAAGATTGGTCTATAAATTAAAGACTATTCGATATTTTTCAAAACGTTCTGGCCGAAGCTTCCCCTGCTTGAGCGCGAGATTTCTAGTCACGTTCGATAGATGATGCCTCTTTGATATCCCCTCATATAGAAAAGTGAATTACTTCCGCATCGGGTATCTCAGTTTCTTCATTAGGTTCCTGGTTTTGCCCGGAAGACGAATCGTTTATGATGAAAATACAGTCGCGAGCGGAAGGGATAGGATATGGAGGATGGGAGCGGTGGGGATTGAGGAATCATCAGGGATTCGTCAGATAGTCGTAACGCTTTACTACCATTACTGTAGATTAAAAGAGTTCCAGATGTTTGCCAGAGGGAAAAAGATTGGAATAAGAATGTTTTTGGTGATTTGTTTACAGATAAATCTCGAATATTTTGCATATTTTATGGATATTCCTATAGTTACATTAAAAAAGCGATAACTTTGAGTCTACCAAAATCATTTTGTTAAAGGAATTTCCAATGTTCAATGAAACAAACTATATTTAGTGAAAATATTTATAATATTTTTCGTAGAACTTTTAACCATCACCAGAAAAGTCTACCCCATGAGGCAAAGGAGATGTTGGCATTAGTTATTTATTACTAAGTCTCATTTCTGCTCCAGCTAGAAGCTGATTTGCTGGTAAATTGTTGATAGAACCTCTGTCATCTTCATCCCCAGAGTTTTCGTCAGTCACTTTTTTCATTGTAACTTTTTTATTTCATTGAATTTAAAATATTGTAATATTTTAAGTATTGGCTACCCAATTTTCAACCACAAGTCTCATCGATTGGATGAATTAGGTGCAAGATCTCTTTCTACCCATTTAACATTTTTCGTAGAACTTTTAACCATCACCAGGAAAGTCTACTCTGTCAGGCAAAGAAGATGTTGACGTTGGTTATTTATTAGTAATACTAATTTCTGCTCCAGCTAGAAGCTAGCTTGATAGAACCTCCGCCATCTTCATCCCCAGAGTTTTCGTCAGTTAGAATAGTATCTGTAGCCGGAAAATCCATGTAAATTTCCACAATATCATCGTTATAAGCCATTTCCAACGCTTCTTTCAGTGTTAGGCCACTTCTATAAAAGGAATTTGCAGTTCTGAGCATTTTGGTAATGACGCTAATGTCACCATATGGTACTGCACGTAAAAAGCTAACAGTTATTCAAGAAAACTTTCTTCAGGAATTGCTTCTGCTTACATTTGAGCTTAGATACCTTTTACACACAAATGATGGTAAACAATGTTCCACAATTGAATCACAGGGACATACACTTATATCCACGTCATTATTTTCACCTTCAAAATTTATGATAACTTTCAATAAACATCACAGGACTGAAACCGAATTTTGTCAAAAACTGATTACGGCTGAGAACGCAACAATTATTGAATTTACATTATGGAAACGCTAGGCGTTTAAATTTTAAGAACCAAGTTAGGTATAGGTTTAAATTTAACCCTGAATATATGTACATATATGTCAGATTTCGTTTGTTTATTTGTTTATTCAAAAATAAGCAGTAAAACAGTAAAAATGAAAAGAATCCGTCTGATATATAATTCAATTCAACTTTTAACCCTACCAGACCTACCGAATAAATCAGACCCTCTTTAGCGGTTATGGCCGGCTCTAAAATCTCTAGCTTACCGCACAGCTATTTACGCTAAGGACTCGCATTATTACCCAGTAAATATAAAGGCTAACGTTCGGGCTTCCACGTTCATTAATAGCGTGAAGTCTTAGCTTGCGCTTAACCTTTTAATGATAAAGTGTCATGTAAATCTTGTTTCTTTTAAGAGGTAGAAAGCTGTTCTTTCTAAAAACGGTTACTGGTAATGTTTAGTTTCGAGTTGAACTGTAGCCTGTAGTTATAAGAGTTGTAATAGCTAGAACGATTTTATTCAATCTATTTTCAAAGTTTGTTATGTAAAAACATTGAAAATAGATTGGTTCGGGTGTGTTCATGAAATAAAACCATCGAAGTTACTATCACTAATTTTATTCTAACTTTCTAATGATAAAGTATATACATATATTAATGGATTATAGTACGTCTTACTGCTAGGAGAGTTGAGAGTAGAGTCTGTTGTGTGAATATTGAAATGCAGCTTCATTCCTTAGTATATAGCTACATACATAAGATCAAATGTGTCCATATGGCGTATAGCTAAAATAGATGAAGTAGAACAATACGAGTTATATATTATGGTCAAATAACTTTCTAAGAAAAGGGACGAAACTCGAGCAATAACAAACGATATAAATCTTATCCTTTAGACCACCCAGAAAACAATGAAACAGGTCGCATACAGTATGCATACATATTAAGACGAAAATAGAAAGTACTAACCACTTGTACTTAAAAATCTAAGAAATGGAAAGGAAGGATATTTAACAAGTTTTAGATGATTAAAAATAAAGATAACTGGTATTTTTATTATATTTTATTTTTGAAATACATCAAGAAAGTAACAACATATTACGGTTGTCGCTGTAGAACAAAAAAAAAAACGCCTGTCTGTTTCTTTTTTTATTTCACATGACGAAGTTAAAATCGAAGAACACGGAAAAACCCATTATATGCAATTTAAAGAAAGAATCAAACCCTAATATGAATCAACGTAAAATTTCCTTTCCAATGAAATACCCTTTACAGAAATTACAAAAAAAAAGAAAAATTAAAGAAAACGGATCCATGTTCGCCTGCTGTTTTTGAGGGATTTTACTAGTCGTGTCTTTGTTGCAGTGCAAGGGACTTTTCTAGTTGTGTCTTTGTTGCAGTGCAATAAACAGTAGGTAAAGAAACCATTTAATGGGACATTTTTGCAAAAAAAAAAAATTAAATAGAAAATCAATCTCATAGTTGGATTGATCAGAAATTTTGATAAATAAAATTGGTAAATGTGACTATTTGAAGATGTGTTGAAAAATTGATTTTTTACAACCTAGGTATATCCAAATTCATTCAAAGATCATCTTTCTTTTGCCAACTCTCCAACTCCTATGTATATTTAAAAAAATTACCTTTCTTTGTGTCTTTGGTTACCTTTATAAAGTTCTTCTCCTCGCCATTTTGCTTACCCTTTTCACGTTATTGCTGTCGGAACTTCTCTTTTCCATTTCCATTTCGAAGAGAGGGTGTTTTGTAATATAAAGCTACCGCTTCTCGGCCGACATCTAACATTACAGTAATGATGTATACACCTTGTATTGTGTCTAAGTTTCGGAGTTTCATGGAAAGGCCTGGTCGGTATTCTCCGTTTATTATTACGGTTATTTTCGTTGTTGTGTTTCTTTTTCTGTGCTCCGGTTATTCGCGGTATACGAACCTTTTTTCCTCTTTCCAGATCGTATTTAAACCGGGCGTTTGTTCCTGTTACTATTGCGGTTCGTTTGTTTCTAGAAAGTTTTATTCGTTTGTGTTTGTGTTTGTCTGAGTCTTTGTTCTGGATTCCTAAAGCGATACGTTTTATACAGTGTGTCCATAAAAGATCCTAACTGTATTTACAGATGTTATAAAAGATTTGTTTACACAGGGAAAAAAAGTTCTTGAATCAAACAAATATATATCTTTGAAATTATTTATTTAAGTACAACAGATTGAATTTATTTGAATGTACAAACGTTCTTACTTGCCGTCGTCGGCAATTTCCGTTGCGTGATCGCAGGCAATCGTAGTCCTAGTTTAGATTATGCGGGATGGTGATTCGTAAGCGGTGAGATCTAAATGAAGAAAGTAATAGGAAAGTGGGATAGTGGGGTTACATATATACTTTTACCTGGGTAACTAACTTTAAAATTTTTGTATAAAAACAATGATAAAACAGTTGCCACAGTGAATATCAGAATTCCTGCTTGTATTAGAGATTGGCGAAGATTAGAAAAATCTCGCCGATATCATTTTCAATGCAAGTAATACCAATGTCAGCAGTTTAAATAAATGACGATTCACCACACATTTAACAACGCTTTGATTTTTTAGTTTTCATATTTTGTAACTACTTGTTAGTACATTTCCTCCTTTTTTTATATAACAGGTATCTCAGCAAGGGCAAGTGATAAGACATGCTTGCATGCAGTCCGTTGAGGTATCTGCTGTTCTATCTCCTACTCCTACCTTTTTTTGTCATAATACCTAACACCCTTCTAGCACCTAACCATATCATTATCCCTGTCACTTATTCACGATTCGGAGGATTCCTACAAGATTACTTGAGAATTTACGAGATTTTTTCTATTTTTCTTTCTAGTTTTCCTATATGTCTTGATTACTTCCTTTGTTTTTTTTATTAAATGATCGAAACAAATGCTACCAATCAAATGAAGAGAGTATTTGTTTCTTGAAGTTCCATAAGCCGTAGAAAGTTTCAAATAGAATATCAACGTGCATGATCTAGTGGGCATTTTACCTATTTTGACTACACTGTGGCAGTAAACCTGAGATGTCGGTTGCCTGTTATTTATTGATGGAAACGCTTCGCAGATGTCAGTAATTAAGCGATCTAATTAACCGGTGTTTGTCGAACACTTGAAAACACTCCGACGCGTTGCTAATTCCGAATTCATACTCATGTACACGACTCGCGTTCGCGCTGATAATTGAGGCGGACTTATTCGCGAGACGCGTCGCGATCTCGAAATTATTGTGACACTGGTAATCATCTGAACCTGTTATTCCACACCTAGATCGAAATTGCAGATTGAATTATGGTAGATGAGATTTGGGTAACGGCCAGAAACTGGTTTTGCTGAACACTCTCACATAGACACATTTATTTCAAAAGTTCTTGCATTTTTTGATCCTTCCAAGCTACTTCTTGGAATACTGCAAGAGCAATTCTTTTAGCCACTCGTCAAAATGGTGTCAAAACTTACCTCCCATATATTTTGGAGATAATTCAAAATGACCGTCGCGGAATTTTGTTCCATCATAACAACCAGCCTACATAGCTGCAAATATTGTGAATTTTTGCCATATTGATCCCTCAATCCAACAATTAAAAAAATAGGTGCCCGGAAAGATTTTTAACGATTTTGGAGTATTGTCGACTCACACTGACGCGATATTATTGTAGATAACTCAACCAAATCTCGTACGCTGACAGCTGACAGATCACTGCGTCACGATAAAAACAACCACCCTACCTTGTGGTAAGGGTTTAGTGAACTGTTTCAGTGTTCCAGTGCCACAGTTTCAGAGCACTCGTTTAACTTCCTTTTTGAAACTCTTAAATCTTTCTCGTTGTGTAACGAGGATATAAAAACAACAGGTTGTTGAAAGAAAATATTGGTTTTTTCCCTAATAAAATCGATAATATTAAGACGACACCCATAAGGATTATAATCCAGTATTTAAGCAATACGAATTTCCAATTATCCACCCTTATAAGAGAGGAAAAGTATCCCTCTACGAGAAACCGACATTCCTACTGATTTATGTCTCTTATTAAACAGCGAAACAACCGAACATCACACCTCCTCCAGGCAATAAGCGAGTCGGAGTCTTGACTTCTAAAACCGTCCGTTGGAATCGTGTTTCCATAAGCGCGGCAAAATTCTCGTTTGTATTATCTTATTGCGAATGAATTAAGATGGGAAGAGGAAACGTAGGCAACAGCCGCGAGAATTATTCGAAGTTTTATTATTGCGGAAGCACCGGGCCCGGTATAACTTGCGTTATCTTCTCGCCGGCATCTGCAGGTCGGTCGGTACGGGCTTCGGTCTCTAGATCTAAGGGAAGTACGCGAATAAGTGAATAAGGGGAAGTACCGTCGTCTTTGTGGAGAAGCATAAGAACATCTTTTACTTTCCCAATACTCGTTTCTCCCCTTCTATCTAATCTATACTTACGGGTTTGGGTTTGCTTCTAAGTCAATATAGTATCGTTGGAAAGGAAATACTTAAAATTGTGGATTTATAATTATAAAAATAAAAAGACAGACTTTGCAATATCAAAAAATATCCTCTCATAAGAATTTGAGCAATAGACAAGCTGATTCATAGTTCTAGTTCGCTGAAAGTTCTTGAATCAAACAAATCTTTTAAGCTATTTATTTAATTCAACAAAGGTTCATTGAGTGGAAGCATATTTTTTTAAGAGCAACAGATTGAATTTGTTTGAACGATCAAACGTTTTTATTTGACATAATTTTGTCGAGTCAAACAAATATATGTTAGAATCGTACGCCTCGAGCGTCGTCGGCAATTTCCGTTGCGTGAACGCAGGGCAATCACAATCGTAGTCCTAGTTTGGGTTATGTGAGATGGTGGTTCGTAAGCGGTGAGATGTAAATGAAGAAAATAATAGGTAAGTAAGATTGGAATTATATATTTTTACTACTGGACTACTAACGTTAAAATTTCTGTATAAAAGAACTAATAAAATAGTTGCCACAGGTGAATATCAGAATTCCTGTTTATATTAGGGATTGGCGAAAATTACAAAAATCTCGCCGATATCGTTTTCAAGGCCAGTAACACCAATGTTAGCACTTTAAATAAATTGCGATTTTATTCACCACACATTTAACAATGCTTTGGTCTTTCCGTTTTCAGGGTGAGATGTAAATGAAGAAAATAATAGGTAAGTAAGATTGAATTATATATTTTTATAACTGGACTACTAACGTTAATAGTTAATAGTTGCCACAGGTGAATATCAGAATTCCTGTTTATATTAGGGATTGGCGAAAATTACACACCTTCTAGCACCTAACAAACCATAATCCAAGCTAAACTAGGAAGTCCAGGATCCCTAATCGGAGACTACCAAATCTATAATGCTATTGTCACAGCACACGCTTTCATCGTAATCCTCTTTATAGTTATACCAATTATAATTGGAGGATTCGGCAATTGAGTCGTACCACTAATACTCGGAGCCCCAGACATAGCCTTCCCTCGTATAAATAACATAAGATTCTGACTTATATCCCCATCACTAACCTTACTTTTAGCAAGAAGAATGGTTGAAAACGGGGCTGGAACCGGATGAATAGTTTACCCCCTACTGTCAGCCAATATCGCCCATAGGGGTCCCTCTCTTCTGTAGACTTAGCAATTTTTAGCTTGCACTTAGCAGGAATTTCATCAATCCTCGGAGCAGTAAACTTTATTACAACCCTAATCAATATACGTTCAACCGGAATAACCTTTGACCGAATGCCTCTATTTGCTTGGTCAGTTATATTAACAGCAATCCTTCTCCTACTTTCCCTTCCAGTCCTTGCCGGAGCAATCACCATGCTATTAACCGACCGTAACATTAACACATCTTTTTTTTGACCCAGCTGGAGGAAGCGACCCAATCCTATATCAACACCTATTCTGATCCTTGGGGCATCCTGAAGTATATATTTTGATTCTCCCCGGATTCGATGTAATGTCTCAAGAAAGAAGAAAAATATCTGGCCTAATCAGAAAAGTTTACATCTGTGTATATTTTAAAAACTGTATGCAAATAATATAATTAATTCAATAAAAATTAATTTTTTTGATATGTTCAAATTTTAGGAACGTTCGCCATTAAAAGGTGAAGCCAAATAAAGCTGACGAAATTCTTTAACAGAAGGGACTGTACTGTTAGTTATAAGTTATTTGTTTCAAGAGATCATATGTTTGAATCAAATTATTTCTTTAAATAAAAAAATAAATCTTTGTCGCTATTTAAAATTACGATATTTGTTTGGGTCAAGGACTTTTCTTTCTTTGTGTAATCATCATTTCAAAGTTGAAAATCCATCCAATCTATGTACGGTTCATTTAAGGAAAATATTAGCAATCCTCATCCAAAAGTATCACATTATTTAGGACCAATTTATTATAAATTTATTTATTTCCTTCCACTGAACCTAAGAAAAAAGAAAAAAAAACCTGCTAGACACGGAATACACTGCTACGCACTATACATCTCGCAAAATATAGTTAATCGCGTTTTAGAAAAGTTCGAGAGTGTGTTAAGGGACTAATCCAAAGAGTGTTTTAATCATGCATGTATTACATCCGTAGATGTCGAACGATCTTTTTCAAAATATGAGCACATTTTTTCACAACGGCGAACATCGTTCAACGAAACAACTGTGGAAACATATCTTACGCAGTCAACTTTTTACGACTCTTATCTAGTGAGTGATAATACTGATAATGGTTCTTCTATGTTTAATGTTCGGCAATGCCTATATAACCCGCTAACCTACTTGATAACGCTGCTTAAGAGGATATTATAATTCTTGATTGATTCTGTTATTATTATTCGATTTATTACTTATTTTTTGCTATTGTATTTACGGAAAAAAGCGCACGCCTATGCCGCGCAGAAACATTACCTCGCTTTACATACCACAGAATAAAAAAAGGAACAAAAATTGATGATGCATCTAGTACGCAAAATCCTATTACGTATATACGTAGTATTATAAACATACATTCGCGGCTCAAAACGTAATTTGCGGTCTTTCGTCACAATTACGCGGGTAACGAGACAAAATATTGATATTGCGTTCACGACCGCGAAACAACTTCGCATCGGGCCAGAAACCAATCCCGCGCGTTACCCACCAAAGCGCGTTGTCCCCCAAACCGCATTCACGGGACGATGCTACGATAAATCCATTATTAATGGTTAGAGGACGTTCTATTGCCGCTAGGCGCTAGCGTAACGGTTAGATAGTATGCCCCAGTAAGCAGTTGGACGTAAAACCAAATCATCATCATGAATTTCATAATATACATACGTCGGAAATTATGAAGGATTTAATTTGAGTTGTTTCTTGTAATTATAATTGAATCTGTCATATTGATAAATTTTGCCAACCTTGTAGAAATTTCACTAAATTTATTGGTATAAACTTATTGTTAGTCTAATGGTTAGTGGATTTTTTAATGAACTGTTCGTTTTTCTACTACCCCATTAATTTCATTTGCACCTGCTTTATCTTTTACATAGATTATCATAGGTTCTTGTGCATTATTGCATTCTGCAGATGGTTCTTGTCACAATAATAGTATTTATTGACAATTAGAACGAATAATAATACATAACGCAATCTCATTACTGTAGATTAAAAGGTACAGGTGCCAAAAAGACTAAATTGCCTTGCATTAATAATAAAAGCAGATGGCATTCTTCCTTTAGCCTATATTATAATTAAATTAAAGAGAATGTAAAATATAAAAAAATATGTATAAAAGTATATATATATATAAAGAAATATATATATAAAAACAAAAGAAAAACAAAAAAACAGAATAAAACAGTGAAATTACAAACATTTCGAACTCGGGTGTACAGATTACAGAATGTGGTAAGTATAAATTATTACCTAGTTAATAAATATGGCTTAAGCTGGTGTCTAATGCGAGAGATGGACATATTGACGTTCATTGTAGGAGTAACTGCGATTGAAAATCTCATTCCTATGCTTTGGAGTTGACAGAAGATAACTATGACGGGTGTTCCAGGCATGCGATATACAGGCTGACCACGAGGAGCATTTACATTTTGGATGGGACGGTTATCCAGCCTGGGTTGCCGTGTCACGGTGGGGGAGAGAGCATTGAACTCCCGAGAGGTGGCCATTTAGGTATCTCAGTCACAATGGAACAGTGGTCGGTCGAGCAGCGCATGTTTACATACGATGCGTATGTAAGAAAGGGTGAGTCAGTGATAGCGGTTCAACGACCATTTCGTATTCACTTTAATGTCGACCGGCATGGAGCAGTCCCTAGCCGACCAACCATTATGAAGTGGGTTGAAAAATTGCCAGCTACAGGCAACATAAATAACAAATAAATCACCATGCCTTCCACGAACGGTGAGGACAGCAGAAAACGTTGAGAAAGTGAAAATAGCAGTCACCACCAGTCCTCGACGTTCAGCTCGACGGTATGCGGTTGCGTTACGTATGGAACGTGAGACGATAAGGAAAATTTTGAAAACGTATCTCAAGTTTCATCCGTACAAGATCGTGTGTGTGCAGGAGTTGAAAGTAACCGATTACGCAGCGCAAATGCAAGTTCTTCTTCACGATGAACTTGATGCTTTAATTGTTATGAGCGACGAGGCCCAGTTTTACCTGAATGGGACTGTTAATCAGCTAAATTGCAGATACTGGGCAGGGGAAAATCCAAGACAGCTGCATGAGAGACCTCTTCATTCACCTCGTGTAACTGTGTGATGTGCGATTTCGAGAGAGCATGTTATTGGCCCCTTCTTTTTTTGAAGAGAGTGAAGTAGTGGTAACAGTCACCTCAAATCGGTATGTGGATATGATCAATACGTTTTTTCTCCCACAACTGCAGAGGCTAAACTTGCAAGAAGGCATATGGCTTCAGCAAGGTGGGGCTACTGCTCACACATCAAGGATATCGATGAAACTGCTGCGGAACTTGTTTCCAGGTTTGGAGATGTGCCCTGGCCTCCTCGATCTCCTGACCTTAACATGTGTGATTTTTTTTGTGGGAATATTTGAAGGAACACCTTTATCAACATAAACCCCGTAATTGACTTGAAGGCGGCAATTCGTCGAGAGGTGGAATTGATCACAGAGGAGACACTGGAACGTGTGTGGAGGAGCTTCAAGGACAGAATTGAAAATTGCATCAGGGAAGCCGGACGTCACCTTCCTGGCCTCATTTTCGCTACATAAAGTAAATAGCGTATCCCAACAAACATGTTAGATGAATTGAATAAATTTTTTATTATTAAATTGATAGTGTTTTGATTTTTTTTTAATGTAAATGTTCCTCGTGGTCACCTTGTCTAATATATACAGGTATTTTATGTTTCACGATCTTTGCAAATGATAGTGCCGAATGTAAGACTCTCAAGTGAGCCATATTCAATATGTCAGTATCCCTCAGCAACTTGGTAACACCTCGTCTACCCCGCATTCTGTGGATAGAGCGGCTGCAGCTATTCTGAACACGATGTATCCTCAACATGTCGTGCTTCGTTAGACAGCTCGAATATATTGTGTCCGCGTAATTGAAATGACTTAATACGAGCGCTTGACATGAGATACACCTAGTGGACACACTAAACAAATATATATGAATAAATATAGATTTCAGAGCACTGCCTTTCTAATAAGATGGGAAGTGTTCTGTCTAAACCGCAGGCCAAGATCTTTCACACATTCAGCTGGTGCAATTCTATTTGATTTTATGCGAATATCTAGCGGGGACTGTATAGATTGGCGAGACGTTTTAGGCCCGAATACTACCATTTGTGTTTACAAAGGGTTAATTTGTAATTGATGTTCATCGCAGTAGAAAGATAGATCATGCAAATCCTCGTTAATACTACGCTGAGCTTCAAGACATTGTGAAGGGTTAAGAGATAGATATAGTTGCGTATAGTCAGCGTACATATGGTATTCAGAATGCTTAATTGCAGATGGAAGGTTACTGGTGTATATCGAGAACAAGAGCGGGCTGAGTATCGCTCCTTGTTGGACTCCTCTAGGGATCCTTATTTTCCCCAGACAAAGACTCATTCAATGCAACCTGTTGCATTCTGTTACTTAGATAGGATTTCATCAGGGACAAAGCTTTCAAACCTATGGTGTCTAATATACGTAATAAAATGTATGATTTACTCTATCGAAGCCCTTACTAAAATCCTGCAACACGAGAATAGTAATGGACGAAGGCCCTTAAATTCTTCTAATAGGCAAGTTCCCGCCTTACCACTTTTTGATGTAGAAGTAAATGTCAATATAATGAATTTCTTCTATCGGATGCCAAATTAGTATAATAATCATTCGTTCTGTCTACCTTCGGACAAACATAACCTACAAATTAAGGGATGTAGGTTCGTCGATTACAAAGTGTTGCCGCACTAATAGGGAAATTATTACTGGCAATGGGCTGTTTTCGTTATTATCCGGAAAAAGGAAAAATATATCACTACGCGATTTTCGCCACTTCTTCTTTATAGCGCTCTGAAGGACGTCGTCCAACAAATTGGCATCTCTCCGTTGGCGCTAGCCGTGATTCATCGTTATAAATAATCTAGGAAATAGTAAAACACGTAGAGAACCATTTAGCGAACTATGAGGATGAATTTGACCAAAAAAGCAGATGATAAATGGAATTTACCCTTCCCCAAATTTCAACTGTATTCTTTAGCCCATTGAAATCGTGTCACTTTCATTTTAGATGTTAGTCTTGGCTTCTTTTCCGGACGCCTGCATTTCAAGCCTCATTGTTCGGGCTGATATTTGTATATCTTCTCCACTAAGAATTTTATGAACATCTTTAGCGGATAAAAAACGATGTTCTGTAGCCACTTTCACTATGCGACGGTCATCTCTTACAGTTGTTTTGGCGGTTTGCCGGCACAGTGTATTCTGCCACTACTTGTACTAGGAATATTCCCCTTAATTAATTTCGTGATTCTCAGAACAGTTTGATGTGATACATCCCCTTTTTGTACAACTTCGCATTGAGAGAACTCTCTCATCTCTAGAAGAGCAGAAATTCGTGCTTTTTTCTCTGTAGTTATATCCTTCTTCTTTCCCATTATGTTAATTATTGACCGCGAAAATAGACACACACAAATAAAATTAAAATTCTTTGAAATGTGTGGAATGTCTTGAAACACATCGTAAGTACACGAAATTCAACTACAAAGGAAGAATTACAACAACATATTGAAGACGTATGGCGTAATAGCGACGAAATTAAAAAAAAAAACAACACAAAAAGCTGCATTGGCAGTAAAAATTGATTTTACCCCAAAATCCTAATATTTTTAAATGGTGCTAATTCAATGGCAAGGGACTGTATAAAAAAATAATTTTATAAAGTATAGATTTTCTTAAGAAGCATCTCATATAATCCAGCACAATTCAGACGATACAAAAGAACCCCATCTTTCTAGAGAAACCCTGTATTGTCCTTATTGATAATCCAATTCCAGACCAAAAAATCCAGTATTTCCATTACATACGTAGAGGCACTCGAATTGCTTTAGACCACCCAGCATCGTTCGATAAAATACGACGTATATATGAACGTATACAGCATAAAGACGATCCAGGATAATGGAGGAAATGTATTTACATGCAGATGAATGAAAGACGCATTTGCATAAGAGAAGGTACAGCCATAAATTTTATATTTAGAGGTTTGTCCCCGCATCTCTTTGCTCCGAGAAGTACTGGAACTGGATTTATATTATACGACACGCCTGACTCAATCCACCCCCAGCCCTGGTACGTGAGTTGCTTCCTTGCAAAATTTATAGTAAATGGAATGAGATGCACATGTCTTCCAAATGGGTAGTTTAACAATGCGTCTTGTTTACGTTATCTGGACGATCCTCGACTAATGATTGGAATAATAGAAGTAGATCTGCTGTGTTCACGAAGTGATCTTCTTTACCGTTGAAGGATTTGGCGGGACCCTTTCGAGGATAATGCCAGTACATATATCGTCGATATCATTTTTTCTTAGATTCTAAATAATGGGTAAGCTGGAGATGTGACAAGGCCGAATAAAGATTGATGAAAATTTATGGCGTCGTTCATCTTTCTTTTATTTTAAATCGCGAAAGACCGGCGATTGTTTTGTTTCACAGCCAATTTTGATAATTTGCCCAAATAGAAACTAACTTTTCGATGACTTTCTATCAAATGATATCAGCATACGAGAACGAATGCAGTGACTTAACCAGGAGGTTGTTTGTTGATGATTCTGTGGTACGAACTGTCACCAACAAGCTTTAAAATAGAAAATCCACTGCTAATTTATAGAAACCTTTCAGATAAAGATTTAATTGATGAAATATTATCTGTTGTACCTTGCAATTTATGCTGTTGCTTATTCCAAACGATTTTTACATTGATTTGGACGAAATAGGTGAATAGAAAAATTAATAAACGAGTAGATTTGTCCATGATACCCCACACTCGTCATTATCTGGACTTATAATTAAATTATAACGTCCTCGCCCCAAGGACGGTTGGCTGAGGGGGGATGGTAACGAAGAAATTTCCAATTATCCCCGCAAGAGGGATATTTAGTTACCAACGAGTGGCCAGCCTGACATTTGGTCAGTACCGAAGTGACAACCGAGAGAAATTGTTGTTGTGTAGATTCAAGTTTTCTTGATGATATAATTTATGGCTTTTTTTCATAAACGTGCGTTTTTCAGTATGAATTAAGATGTTGGCTGGTAGAGGTTTTGTGAACTGTTTCGTGTCCCGATGCCAAGTTTTAGAGTATCCGTTTATTATGTACTTTGATATGAATTACGTAAAATTACCGCTGTACTTATTCAATTTACCCATTTCAAACAGTATTCCTGGTTATGTCTACCAGTTGAACCGCCCTTCCGGGGGAACCCACCCCGCAAAGGGGGAAAATTTTTTTGGAAGAGTTCCAAAGGTTGCGTTTGTGCCTTTCCCTTTTCATTCGGTAAAGTTGCAATTTTAAAACCTCATTTCTCAAGAGGACACAAATCCTTTTTCATGTTCAATATCTAAATTTAACCGTTTGCTAAGCGAATTGAACGTTTTCCATCCGCGGTACATTTCTGAGAATCCTCCGCAACGTCTTTAGAATGCATCGCCTCCATTAATGCCGCTTTGAAAAGCGTTTATTGCGTGGCCTTTCCGCCTAGAAATGAGCTCTCTGGGTCCTCGTCGAAGTAAACCTTTTTTATCATTTTTTTTTCTTATTTTTACATGAGAATTACAGATATTTGCTCTGATTAGTTTTTATAATTATGGTCGTCTTTGAAGGTAAGATAAATCCGTCTGGAGGATTTACAATTACGCCTCAGCTAAACTTGTTTTACGATATTATTTGTAAAGAAGTGGAGAAAGATCTTTGGGAACTTGAGAAAGAATCGCAGAAAGAAAGTTTTGTGACGTGTGGTAAAATAAAAACTGGCCATATTGTTTATTATTACTGAAGTTTTATCCTATCCATCATGCAGCCTCAATCAAATGCGTTTGAACATGAAATTCTGCGGCAAATTAGGCCATAGTGAACTAATATTTAGGATCTTTTACTGAACTGTATATCAAACATTCAAACAAAAATCATGGTTCTTCTTGAAATGTCATTTCCATTGATAAATAAAACCATTTCATTGTCTTTCAAAAATGTCTTCCCTTTCGAATCAAAACCTTAAATTGGTTTTTCTGTGGACCTCCCCACCGAAAAAGAGCCTACTTCGGCCGCCATCCTTAAAGGGGGGGGCTATCGCGGTTCACAAAAATAAAAAAAAAATGTTTCTTATTCTTTTAATAACCAGACGTTGAAGTAGATTGGTGCAGTAGTAAAAAATTTCCCAAAAAGTAAAGGTATAAGTTTAATTGTTTCGTGGATAAAAAATGTTCCTGAACTTTTTGAATAAAAGGTTTTCTGCAAAGCATGTGGAAAAACGGTAAGTTTCTTTTTTGTGTAAAAACACTAGTATTTAAAATTGTACAGCCATATACGTTTTTTCTTGTAAGTTTTTGGTGATTTTTTTTTCTTTAAAAGGCCCCACGTGAACGAAATTTTTTTCAAGTCCCCCCAACATGTTGCAACTGAAATGCAAAAAAAAGCTGTCGGAAACCTTAAGTTTTAAAACTTACCCCAAATTTTAAAACCTTTTCCCGGGAAACCCCCCAAAAAAAGTGAGCAACAAATATTTTGAGTTTTTTGCAAACGTGGTTTTTCTGCCGGCTCAAATCTCTGTTTTCGGCAATTTTTTTGAAAAGTACTAAAAGGTATTCCGGATAAAAAGTTTGCTAAAAATGTTACGTAACCGATATTTTTTCCCTGTAACGATAAATAGCATTAAAATTTTTAAAAAAACGTGTATATATATTTTACCGTTGATGAAACGACGGGTTCATCAACGGGGCCCTATATAGAAATTTTTTAAATTGGCATCTAAAAAAACCCAGCCTGGTAGATCTTTTTAAATTGCCTGTAAACAGTTAGAAAAAAAATCTCACAATATTAAGATTTGTTAATGAAAGTTTCATGAATTTTTTTTTCCCCGATGTTGTTCCCACAGGAAAAATTTTAGTCATGTTATCCGATGCACCCGGGATGTAGATTAAAGCGGGTCAACAGCTTAAACTTTTGTGCCCTAATTTAATATATGTTACTTGTTTGGCTCATGGATTAAATAGGGTGACTAAGGAAATTTTCTTAAAGTCACCATTGAGAGTCCAGATTTATAGAGAAAAACTGTCGGATATCCTTTACCACCGAACCGTCTTTCCCCATAGGGTACTTGGTTAAAGGCCGGGGAAAAATTTTTTTTGCAATCCATTATCTAGAGATCAAAAAAATTATTTCAGGGAAATTTTCTCCCGGGCAATTTCAATTTTTTTGAAAAAGTCAAGAAATTTTTAAAAATTTCTATGCCCCAATAATTTTTTATTTAAACCAATTAAATTTGTTTTTTTACAAAAAAAAACGAAAAAAGAATCCCCCACCAACTGAATCGGGTTTAAAATTTATCGATGATTTAGAAAAATGTTTCAAATATTTCGGGTAGAATAGGAATCTCAATAAGTCAAAAGTTTAAAAAATAATTAATAAAAAAGTAGGATACAAAAGTTTAGCAAAAATCAGTTTAATTTTTTAAATAGAATTAAAAAAGGATGAAAAAAGAAACAAGTATAGAATTAAATCCTGGGTTATGAATGCATTAAAGTACGCACCTAACTTCCGGTGATGTTGAAAAAAGTTTTTTTTTATATAAACCCTTCTCACAGATAGGCGACAAATTTTTTTTATTTTTAAAAATTTTGAAAAGCATTTAATTGTAAATTGTTTTTAATAAAAACATGTAGTGTCTAAGTATGTATTTTTTTAAAATTTTAAGTACGTTTTGTGTTTATATAATTATGATTTTAAAAAAAAGGGGGAATAAAATTTAAAAATAATAAAAGTTTTTAAAATGCTTCGTTGTGATTATTCTTGTTTTATAACATTTAAAAAGAAGTTAATCGGTACTTAAAATTTGCATAAAACTCATATTTACCAAAAAAATTTTGCATATCTCGAAAATTTTTTTTTTCATATATATGCGCATATTTTTCATTTTTTAAACATATAATTCCCTTCCCCTATATTACTCACTAAGATTCCCCTATAAAGTAATGTAATGTAAAAACACTTGGAATCTTACCTATTCCCGTAAATGCATCGTTGAGCATTGAAATTATTTAATGACCACCGAGAATTTTATCAATTCCAGGATGATATGTCACAAGCAACGACTTACATAGATATAAAAAAACGTTCTTTTTTACGATTGAAACGACGGGTAATTTATTTCCAATCGAGAAATTACGTGAAAATCCAATTTCTGCGACTTTTTTTCCCCTTGCCACTCGAAAGCGAAATTTTCAATTCGATCTACCAGACTCCCTCAAGTACTCGGCAAAACTTGTTGATTCCGTCGAACTTCTTGGATGTGAAAGCACCGTATGTGGTTAGTGAATCGTTCTTAACGATGTCGGATTTCATATCGATTCCTTTGTTGTTGGAAAAGAAGGTAGCAGATTTGTTGGAGAAAAAGAATATATAACTCGAGATTAGATATCGTTTAGATATGAAGTCGTGTTTTGTAGATCTGATGAAATCATCGTAATTCGTTTAGTTTCTCTTGAAGATTGGATAGACTTGTTAATCTTGGACTTCTCTCTAGGCCAGGGCGCACTTACAGTGTGTAGCATTTTGTCCCGGCCCCCTTTTCAAAATATGTATACAGTGACAAAAATCAGGCACAGAAATGAAAACACAATGACAAGCTCACATTTATTAAAATTGAATCACAAGAAAAATCAAACCAAAATATGAAAGTACAAAAAAAAAATAAAATAATTGGTGAAAACCATCAACGACAAGAAAGTTAATGTGACGGGTGATCCTGCTGGTTGCCACACATTTTTTTCAAAACGCGGAATAAGGTTTGACACTGCCACTCTCATTTCTCGCTCTACATCGATCTTTGAACGGTATTTACTTTTTATTACAGCTACAGCTGAAAATCCAGCTTCGCATAAATAGGTTGTCGCAAAGGGAATAAGGATCCTTACAGCTTTTGAACTCCACTAAATCGGAAGAAGCAAATTTTGTTTTCAGGCTGTTGTCGCAAGAGAGTTCAATTAGACTCTCTTCTTCCTTGCGAAGTGAATTCTGGTGGAGCTAGAGCACGGAAAGGATCTTGGATCCACGCAAATTTCTCGACATTATCTTCCTCAAAGTATTTTGCAAATCACTCAGTGAGCTTTAGAAAGGCACAGCAAGCCTTGTGAAGCAACGACTTTATTACAGACCATGTATTTGTGCAATTCAGGGAAACAATGTTGACCACCATCCTCATTGATTTTTCTTATCCACAACTATAGCTTTTTCCTAAACGCAGCAACCTTTAGCCAATGTTTCAAAATGTGCATGTTATTGCCTTGCAAAGACAGATTGAAGGCATTCAGCTTGTCAAATATATCGCACAAATACATTAGTTTCAGCAAAAAGTCGGGTTCGTCAAAGTACCTGGAATTTTCATGACCTTCCTCTTGTAGAAAAGTGTGAATTTCTTGATGTAGCTTGAATGCACGGTGTAAGACGTTGCCACGTGAAAGCCATCGTGAACCGCAATAGTATAGTAGGGCCGTGTGGTCAGCTCCCACGTCCATGCATAGCTTTTTGAAGAATCAGTGACCTAATTCAATTAGAGCTCATCGATTTTTATGCAAATGCTTCCCTATGGATGGATCCACATGTTTTGCTGGTAATAAGCACCTGCAATCTTCCATAGCGACCAGACATTGATCGAGTCCCATCAGTACACATACCAATGCACTTTTCCCAATCCAAATCATTTTCAGTCATAAACTTGTCAAGCATCTCAACTAAATCTTGAGCCTTTGCGCTTCCAATGATACTTTTGCAGAACAGAAGGTCTTCAACGATAATATTATCTTTGCTACTGTCAGAAGCCTCATCAAGTTGCAGACAAAATTCCGTGCCTTTTGTTTTCTCTATTAATTGATCATTGAGATCCAGAGCTATATCATGGATTCTTCGACTAATAGTGTTGTTAGACCAAGGTACCTTTGAGATTAATTTTCCCGCTGATTCTCCCAGCATAATATTCACCATGTCAAGAGCAGCCGGTAGAATAAGCTCTTCCGCGATGGTGTGAGGTTTTTTGCTCTTCACCACTCTATATGCGACCTTAAAGGATGCTAGCAGTGCATTGGTTGGTACTTCGACTTGTTTAGTAAACACACTTTTTGCTTTTGTATATTTTGCAACCTGCAACTAAAGAGTTCGCGAGATTTTTCGACCGTGTTAGAGTGATTGGTCTCGAGATGTCGCTTTAGCTTACCTAGGAGCATACACTCGGTCACTAGAACTTTTAAATAGAGCACACACTACGGTCTCTCTTCATTTTCTACTTCTACCGAAATAAAGCCAAAATTCAAATAGTTATCATCGTATTTACGATATTTCCGTTTTTTTTTTGCTACCCCACCACTTGTCGATGGTTTATCACTCTCACTTGAACTGTTGACTTGCTTATTTTATAAAAAGCTCCATTTTCCTACGACTTTACGAAAACACAAAGCGACGTATTGAAACAAAGCGGGCGCTCCTCTGGTAGCGGGCGTCTTAAAACCGTGATGTTTACTCTTCGATTGTTATTTAGGAACTGAACTGATTCGCCGAAGTGGTGCCGTAGTGGTGCCGTAGTTATACTAGCCGCTCCACCTACTTAGAACTTTCGCGGAACTTCGACAATGTTCGATAGTATGCTATATAAGTTTACTAGAAAGTTCTATAGACTTCACGAAACTTCCATACTTTTCTGGAATATTCTATGTGTTTCGAGAATGTTCCATATCTTTCTAGAAAGTTCTACAAGCTACAGGACGATCTAGTTTGGATGTTCTAGAAAGTTCCATTAGCTTTGAAGCCGTTTCGAAATGTTCATTCTGAAATGTTCCAGACCGCTGTCTGCCCGCGTTCCCAGGAGTGCCTCGCGGCATACACTTAGGGAATCCCCACCCTAAGCTATTCTATGTTTTCTTTCAGATTGTGAAAATGTTATTTTTTCATAAAGAACGTGAATAATAATGTTACCCTTTATAGTATCATAACCCAGGCGATTTGAAGGAACAGTTCTGGTGCAAGAAATTTAACCTTTAACCTATACTCCAACTCAAGTCTGCCTATTCATCATAAGCTATACAAATACCCTCTAAGATTTAATTGTAAGTACGTACACCCACACACACAATATACATAGGTACGGGCAAGCATTGTGCTAACTTCTCCATTGTCTGCAGCAATAGCACAATACAATAAGCAAATATGTATATACAACCACACATCTACAAGTTATTATTAATGTTGTAGGGCGTTGCGATGGTGGAGGTATATCGCAATGTCATCTCCGCATAGGATAAATGCGTTTGAATAATGGCAACGCCTAAAAAGTGACTTGGTTTCTTGAAACGTTAAAATTAACGACTAAAAGATGTAGTTTGTTTAGGTTTTGTGTAACAGCTTCAGCAATAGTAAACAAATGATTTTCTACGATCACAATCATTCGCCAATAATATACAAAATCACAGAAATTATTAACGATTACCTTCCCGGCATCATCTTTCGCTTGCTTTTCCTTTGCCAACATCCATAATTCCTATTTTCAAACGCGGAAGAAAAGCTAAAAACGGACTTTATAAGTCGGCGGCATTCAATAAAGGAAAATGGGAAAAATAATTAATGAAGGGGAGGCATTGGAGGGAACGAGATGGGCGAGATTTCCCAACAAAATATTTACTTGGGAAAGTCGTCCTGAAACGTTTTCCAAATTAAGCGTTTATTAACGAATCGATTGCTTAATTGTAAGAGACGAGTCTCCAATAGAATCTACTTGAGTGTAGGTTGATGTTTTGGTTGAAATAAAGTTAATATAACGATTTTAGAGTCGTGAGGCTTTAAATAGAATTAGGGAAGGCTTCTTAGATGGTGGTTTACTGGGGGTAATTTTAGAAAGTATATCTTTTAGGATCGTGCGAACCATTTTGGACGACATCTTGCTTGATATATCTACGAATAAGGAAAATATCGCTTGGAACATTGAATCTGGGATATCCGGTATTTTGAGACTTTGTACGTTTATTGTATTAAAACAGTTAACCCTTGGTTTAAACTACAGATTGCAAATTTACCGACTTTTTTCAATACCGGTAATTCCGACTAGGATCCCCTAATTATGATATTCTTACCTTCTGGTTTTTACTATAACCACTCGCACTGTTCGCTGCACCCACTAGAATAAATTCTGAGCCGAGAAGGAGAGCAGCGTACCCCTTCCAATATAGATACTGAACAAAACCCAAAAAAATGATTATTTCTATACTTATTCTGTTTCTTTCCAATTACCAGTTAAAGATCGCAAATTTTCGTAATTTGCATTGCAATCCCTGGTTCAAACGTCAATTCTATTTTATTTTTCACCAATCATAAATATCCAGATCAAAGTTTACGAATGATGCGCAAGTTTCTCGCTACATAAGGATCAAACACAATGTCGAACCTTTCTAATTCTTCCTCGCGGACGAAACGTCCCCTGAATTCGAGATTTCCCATAGCCTACCGAGATAAATATTTAAATGGAAAAACGTGTGTCTACTGCGGATCCTCCTGTTCGTAGGATTACTTCGTGATGAAATTTTTAATGACGCAGCTCTTATGTAAGGGATGGAGATTAGGATTAAGGGAGGAAATTGTTCCTTTGGGAGATGGAAAGGGGTGGAGGTGATAGTAAAAGGAGGATGAGAGAATGAAAACAAGCGTTATTTTTTGTTTGTTACCAGTTCAAGAATTTAATTACTTTATTAAAGGAATTATATTAACAATTAAAGGATAAAATGCGTTGCCAAGGGATCCATGCTCGATCCTCTTGTGTTTCTGTTACACCGCATGGATTTGCTTGGTTGTGTAATTACTGGCAAAGTTATGAGCGTTACTGATGATATATCCGCCATCGTTTGTGCATAAATATAGGAAGAACTAGTATCCACTGCCCGCTAATGTGAGGAAGATGTTCCTGGTGCCTCAAGAACAAACTTGTATTGAACCAAAACAAAACAGTGAGTGTAAGGTTTTATATGGCTCTAAAGTCAGTAACCTCTCCGAAATCATGGCGCGGCTTTAGCTGATTATTTCGAAAGCGTTTACGCTTTGATTGGCAAGAATGTGAAGATCTAATAGCTGGAGATAGTGCTTCACAGATTTATGGTGCTGGAGGTAATAATAAGAGAAAGAAATATCTAAAGAACTGGGCTGCTACACCATCACAAATATCAATGTATTGCTTCTACAGATGACGTAGCCTTATTGACACGATCAAAGAGGGTGTATTTGGACAGATGAAACAAAAGTCAAGAACGTTTGACCTAATAGTGAATGAACAAAAAACAAAATATATGGAAATGCGAGCAAAAATAACAGAAGATAGCAAGCACACACACAAATAAAGGCTGCATACAGAAAAAAAGGTTTTGACTCGAACAGATTTGCATTCAGTCAACCCAATCGTAATTTTAAATGGCGGCAAAGATATATTTTTTTACAAACAACAGAGAGTATCGGCACACTCCTCACCACACAAAATGTTATTAATTAATTCGGAACAGCTGTTTCAAAGGCTCACTGGGCCCCCATTTTCAACCGGGTTACCGAATAAATCTGAACGAAAAAACTAAAAACTTTTACTTTAATTCTACCATGATGTCTATCCCTCCTCTCGAAGAAAAGAAGGGTATATATGTACAAATGTGTCTAAACATGTAACTGTGTATATCTATTTCCAAATACCTACTTTTCTATCGCTTAACTCTAACATGCTGGGTATATATGAAACGGCCAAGGGTTTTATCCCGCCCTCGTAGAAAAGAGCGAGACGAAAGGAAGGTTACTTCCCGCTAATTCTCTATCTACGCACTCTAAGGATACTAAACAAATCAAACATAAATTGCAGAACACCGAGACTCGGTCTTCGTCAAGTGTAAACTGAAAGGTTCTTTTACCCTAATAAATCAAACAAGCAAGAGAAATGAAGTGGAGCATTATCCTTGTTCATGACCTGCGAATGTTGCATCTCTTTCTTAAGGTACATTGTCTCAAATGCGTCCAATTCCCGAGGTGAAGTTACGTTTTAATTTTTGAGTTTTTCCCAATTTGATTACATGTCCTGTGTTTATTCATATGGTCGGCTACACTTGACGCTCCTGTTCGACCGAATCTATAGCATCTCATGTGTTCATTAAATCTAATACCTATCGCTCGTTTCGTTTGTCCAATGTAGGCTTTATCACAGTCGTTGCATGCAATTTTATAAATTCCGACCTTTCTTTCATGTCCGGTTTGTCTTTTGGATTACCAAGAAGGTTCTTAAGTGTATTTCGTGAACTAAAACATACGTTCATGTCTTGTCCCCTAAAAACTTTACTGACTCCTTTCGATATTCTAGGGAAAGGGGGAGTTTCACAAATTTCTTGTCGCGCGTTTCTACTGGTATCAGGTCGTAGAATTTCTTACATAATGCCTATATTGGACTTTCTTAAGGATGCGGTCGACATCTATAGACGAGTAACCATTATAAATAGCCACATTTTTATGAATTTAAGCTCTTTCTTGTACCTATTTTGGTTTTAAGGAAATTTCACTAGTCTATTAATTAAGAAACTAATCTCGGCCATTTTATGTTGTTCGCAGTGGTTCGAATCGGTCATAATGAATCTATTAGTGCTTGTTTCTTTTCTATAGATGTCTATTTCTACTTTATTATTGTTTCTAATTACTAGGCTATCTAGAAATGGGAGTTGATTGTTCACTTCTTCTTCTACTGTAAATTTAATGGATCCGAATTTTGAGTTGAGTGTCGCGAGGAAATCCGGGATGTTACTTTCTTAGTGTCAAAAACCGCGAAAATATCATCTACATATCTAAGAAAATTTCTGGGGAAATACACGGTGTCCTTTTTCAAACACGTTTCAAATTTACTCTAAACAAGTTGGCTATGAACGGGGACAGTGGATTACCCATCCCCGTACCCTCCAATTGTTCATAATATTTGCTCCCTATTTGAAAACGGTTTTGGTTCATGCACAGAGAAGTTAGTCTTTTGTATTCCGCGATTTTGACGTCGTCAATGTCGTTAAGTTTTAAGAGTTCAACTAAATATTCTATGGTTTCTGGGATTGGTACGCTGGGGAAGAGTGAACAAACATCAAACGATACTAAAATTTCCCCTTCTTCTAATTCAATATTATTGACCTTATTTACAAAATCTAGTGAATTTTCTACTTCTAGGCTGTCTACTTTGATGGGTAAATTTTTTGTATTCGTTTACTAGCCATTTGGACAGTTTGTAACGTGGTGAGTCTATACCTGAAACTATTGGTCTCATGGACTTTCCCGGTTTATGGATTTTGGTAGGCAATACATTTTTGGAACTGTCGGGTTTTGGGACTGACAATCTAAACTTAAGGTTCGCGTTAATGAGTTTTGGAAATTTTTTATAACCTCCTTTGTTTCTCTGATCATGGATGGTAACGGACTTTTCTTAAACCTTTTTAGGTCCCCATGACAACAAATGATTGACGCGATGAAAAAATCGGGCTTTTCCAAAATGACTATTCTATTCCCTTTGTCTGCTTTTAGTAAAAACAATTTTTTTTTTTGAGACCTTTAATAGTTCTGAGGTCCCCTGTGTTATTTCTCAGACTTTTTCTTCGTTCAAGTTTTTCGAAATCGTAATTTTGCACGCGTTTCTTATGTAATCTTTTGTTGTGGAATCTAAGTTCTTAATGGCTGTCTCTACTGACGCAATGAGGTCCTCCGTCGGGATTTTGAGTCCCGAATACAGTGTTTTAGTCCTTTATTTAACAGTGTGATTTCGTTCTATTGAAGGTCTCTGCTGATTGGTTACAAATTAGTGGGTGTTCTCCACTGTACATGCGGGGGTTTTCGTCCTTTTTAGGGCAAATTTTATGGAATTTCTTGTTGAGGCCCACCATTTTTAGTTTAAACTTACGATTAATTCGTTCAATTACGGGCTTTGAAAACACACCATTTTTGAAAATTGTTTTCATCTAAAAACCTGTTTTTTTAAGGTGTAACTTTTTTTTAATTCTATTTCTAATTGACTACGTCTTGCATACTGATACCTGATTTCATTTCGTAGCCATTGTTTTTTGGCATGACACAGTTACATGTTTAGACACATTTGTACATATATACCCTTCTTTTTCTTCGAGAGGAGGGATAGACATGCATGGTAGAATTAAAGTAAAAGTTTTTAGTTTTTTCGTTCAGATTTATTCGGTAACCCGGTTGAAAATGGGGCCCAGTGAGCCTTTGAAACAGCTGTTCCGAATTAATTAATAACATTTTGTGTGGTGAGGAGTGTGCCGATACTCTCTGTTGTTTGTCATACTACCCCACAGTCCTTGCTATCATTATTTTATATATTTTTTTAATATAAAGAAATAATTTTGTTGACATTTTCGAACTTATGTTTGAGTTCATTCCTTGTAATCTAATTTTGGCATAACAAAACTGTCAAACGGATCTTACTTGAGGCTAGGTTATCCCTTTCACACTTAAATATCATCGCAAAATAAGCTCGAACACTTATACATCAGTTTAAAATTGTTCACGTCCTTTTTATGTCATTCCCGACGACGTCATGTCTAAACCGCAAACCGTTAAGCTGCTGTCCACCGTTCTTTCTTTATGCGGAAGCGTCGGAAAAGTGTCCAACGCGATATATACTGAGGATCGAAGCCGGAGAGGTTAGAAATTGTGTAGCTACCTCGCAAATTTACCAGCTATAGTGTCAGACGTACTCTTCAGCGTGGGCGGCAGATTTAAATTGATTAAGTGATACGGGGCCGCTTTTCCACGAAAAGACATTTAAAACTTTGTCCATTAATTACGTAATTAATGCTTGAACTTGACGTGTACGCTTAAAAGACAGCAAGGAGGTACTTGAGTTTTACAAGATTTCATGAAAAGGGTATCGGATGTGAAAGAAAAGAAAATTGTTAGAAAATTTCTTTCCGTCTCTTGATTATGGTAGCCCTCATTTTTTTGTTGTGAATTCTACGTCTGAAAGTCTAGGGAACAAGGGAGGAAATAAAACGAAAAAATGAGTTAGTTATGTAGTAGCAAGCTTTTTATGAGGAGGTAAATCATGGCTATTACACGAAACTATGCACTCGTTAAACAGTAATTTAAGAATTGTTTTGCAAATTTTTTTTTACATTGAGGCAAATATCATTAGGTCGTTGGCAAAGACACGCTCTTACATTCGTATTGGCTTCAATTTGTTGTAACCCAGATGTACTTTCTTTGCATTCTTCTTCACAATTTTAATCAAATCGTATATAATGACTAAGGTTGACGAACGTGTGCTACGGCAGGGCCGCCGAGAGGGAATTTAGGTCGATGCGAAGCCAGTGGAGAGCTTAGTCATTCGATAGGCGTGGAAGTGAACGGCCTTCGATAATTATCGGTTTATCGGTGTGCGCCTTTTAAAGGTTTACCTTTAGCATCGCATTTGCAATATACGGTTGATAGGTCGCGATACATTTCACTGTAGAAGATATATTAAATGTAAACGTCATGTACAGAATTTAAGCAACAATATTCCGTACTGGGAATTTCTGTATGATTTTGTTTTTATGCTAAGTGTGTGCAACATCCCACAACACCTAGTAGACAATTAACACTTTCGTGTTTTTTTAAATAAATATGTTTCCTCGTGGAAACTACCAACCAATAGACAATTGCGATACAATTTACCACATTTGCAGGGTACGGTAAAAAACTGTATAGTAGATGAGTTGAAAAATAAGAAAATTTGCGTAAATGTGGATGAAACAACTGATACACAGAAATTCAGCATCATTCATGTTATAGCGCGTCCTTTAAAACGTGATGGTCCACCAGCTTCATTGTTGTTATCCAGTAAAAGGATTTAGTTGTCAAGATAATAAAAGATTCGTTAAGAGAATTTTGTATCACAGGAGCCCAAGTCACAATGTTCGTTACTGATGGAGCTGCAACAATGCTGAAAGTTGGTAGGATGCTGAAAATATGCTTTCCGAGTCTTTTTCAAAAGAAGTATCCGATGGTGAATAATTTTAGCATTTTAGCATCCACCAAAAAAGTGTTTGTGAAATCTCCCAAACATATCCGCGTTTTCAAACGATTGTGCCCAAAACTTCCACTACCACCTCGGCCTGTAATAACTCGATGGGGAACATGGCTCCAGGCAGTATTTTATTATCATAAATATTTCGCAAATGTGAAGGGTGTGATTTTAAAATTTAATTCAAATGAATCTACAGCGATTCCGGAGAGTCTACAACTTTTTTCCAAATCGGACGTTCTATTACAAATACATGAAATTTCCATAAACTATTCTGCAGTTGTACAAGCTATATCACAGTTACAAAACAGTCACTTATCTTTACGAGACTCACTAAATACCTTGGAAAATTTACAAGTCGCTCTAAAAAGCTTGACGGATCCTATAAGACTAGATGTCGCCCAAAGATTTCGTGCAGTTTTAAATAGAAATCCCGATTTACAAAAGGTTCGGTTTATTACTGAAAATAAAGAGTGCACAGAAGAGATAAAGGAATATCTGAATTACGCATATCCTGCTTCGCTAGATGTAGAACGATCATTTTCGAAATACACAAAAACGTTTTCAGACCAACGTCGAAGGCTAAGTGAATCGACAATGGTAGCGTTGCTTATGTTGCAGTTTTACACGGCTTACCGGGGCAGTAATGTTTTGTCGCAGTGGACATCAGGACGTCAATAAAAGGTAACAATATAGTATTTTCTAGTAATACAGTATCTCACGTACCTACTTTTGCGCGATACGCCTCTGACGTTACACTCGTTTGTCGAATCTTAATAATGACTGTAAAAGGCAAAGGACTGAGCACTTCACCTTGGCCGAGGCCTTCATTGATTTCAAAATAAACATTTTTGGTAACATTTCTCTACCTTCTTTTCCTAAACGGGTCTTTTCCTAAGTTTAATATCATTTCTGAAGTGATTCCATCATCTCCAGCTGATTCTCCTTGTTTAGTCTTCTTAATTGTTTCTTCAACTTCTTCCATGGTAATCTTCTGGTTCTGCTTCCAATATTACCTCTTGGTCGTTCATTGTATTTTTATTGGCTGTGCGTTCTTCTTGCTCAGGATTTAACAAGTCCTCAAAGTACATTTTTCACCTTTCCATTATCTCATTACTGTCCATTAGTACTTCATTCTTCTTTACTTTTACATGTTTTAGGTCCTAAGGTTTATTTTGCTTCAAAATTTCGTCATTGATAATCAGCTTGTGGTACTTTAACTTTTACACTTTTTCCTTTGTCCCGCTCTTGTTTAGCTTGGTCTCTGATTGGTTTTTGTATTTTTGTTTCTTTTTGGTTCTACTCTGTTTACGTCACTCAATATCTTTTGTTTCTGCATAACATTTTACAAAAATGTGTAAAATAGAAAAAAATATTCAGGAAGAGAATTGCGTCATTGTATCACGTACCTACGATCGCATTTTGGGTAAACCATTACTTCCAAAGCTTGGCGCAATTTTATTTAGAACTTAAAACTACATCTATTGGAAATTCATGTATGGGAAATTATATCATCTAGATGTGACCCATTTTGCCACTCTTCCAAGCGATGCCACTGCACCACGAAAACGGTCACTGTTCTGATTACTGCCACACTTCGCGGGAATCCAGGAGGGTGAATATTTACAGTCGAACCACTTCACATTTATACAGACGGTTTCATTTCTTTGGCCAGGGGTAGAAGTGGATGTCGTAACGGAAGATTCCTTCTTTTCTAATGAAAGATCTCTTTATACAGCCAAACCATCTTCATTGCTCAGCGCGATCAGCTACCGATCTCAAGCTTCAAAAACCTTCTCTTGTAAGTGAGATTTACTGTAATACGCATTTCGATTTTGTCAATTCTTCAAATTACCAGAAAAATTCTTTCTAGAAAGAAATTTCATCTCCGAAACTCAACCGTGCTGCAGAACAAAAATATTTTGGTTATATCGGATGTCCCAGATCGAATGGGATTGCATAGGTAATTTTCTTATCATTGAAGATGGAGATTTGGTTAAATGAGCAACGTTTTGCAGTTTTATGTGCTCATTTAAAATCCGTTTGAAAAAGTTCAGAATGTCGAACCCGCCAGAATTTATTTCAAAAAAACTAAAGACTGTCAACTTCTTGTTTGTCAAATATCTTCGTAAGTATAACCTGAAGTCTCATCAAATGGTGTTACCTACGTTTAGCTAATGATGACTAGCATTTTGAACATTTCATCTTATTATTAGGAAGTTTTGTTTTCTTTTTTGTTTGTTTTTGATCCATGTAAGCCTACTTGATTAAAATGTAAAAACTATTAATTTCACTGGTATTGTTTATTCAATCGTTTGCTATCTTACATCGTTGAAAAGAGAAAAAAAATTCAATTTAACAACCTAAAAATCCAATATGGCGTCCATTTATCTTAAGAAAATTGATGCGAGTATCTCAAAAGCCGCCATTTTGAATTTTTTTTTACATCAATTTTAAATTGGCCTTGTCGGAAATAGTGACTTTCATATGAAACTTTTTTCCGTACTTCTTACACCTACGAAGATATTTGACGTACAAGAAAATTACAATTTCTAATTTTGTTTGAAATAGCTTCTGACGGGTTCGACATTTTAAACTTTTGCAAACAGATTTTAAATCAGCACACAAAACTGCAAAACATTGCCCATTTAACCAAATCTCCATCTTCAATTATAAGAAAGTTACACACGCAATCCCACTTGATCTGGGACAGCCTGTATATTCTCTAGAATGTACGCGTATTCTCTTAGCATACACGCCAATAATTAAAGATGAAGGTAAACGTAAAAGAATACGTCCTACTATAGCCGCCAAAACGAAGTAATTTTCATAATTTAATTTATGTACACTTATACAAAGTGTTAGAATGAAACGACTTTCCTCTTTTACGAGGTCCCCGCACTCAAAAGAAAAACAATATTTCGTTATGGCTGGGCGAATTAATTAAAATATAACGCTTGAGCAGTCCAAACACCTTCACAAAAGAAATTTTTCATTAACGACGAGAACGTCACCACGTTGATGACGCACCGAAAGAAATGGAAGACGGTGATGATCGCTAAGAAGAAGAGTATCGGTAGCAAATTGGAAATTGAAGTGTCATTGTCTTTGTAAATATTATTACTGTTAGATAGACATTTTTAAATTACTATGAGCTGTAAGCCTTTCACCTTGCTTTCGTCAAGCTTTTCACGGGTGTTATTCAGCTTTTCGTGACTAACGAGCTTTATGTCTCTGAGCAGGGTTGCTTCGAAATTAATGACCTTGTTAAGCAGAAGACGGATAACTGAGAAAGATGAGGTGTTTTTAGTCGTTCAAAGGGCTTGTTCGATCGGAAATGATTTGGAATATTCGATACTGAAGTGCCTGACCTTAAGTTGGTGGTGGAAGGAACATAAAATGCTGATGAAATCCAATAGTCAAAAAGTATCTTCATGATGCGTACTATTACCAGATCTAGGAAGTAACACAGAAGTAATACAGGCATAATTAAAATAATCCTTAGAGTTAGTTAATGAATCTGCGGATGCACCACCACACATTTCTTTTAGTCTCCTGTAATCGGAATTTTAAAACACTGCCGAACATTGCTATAACGCGACCGTTTTTTGCGTCATTTATACTTTGTCTACGATTTGCACTGATCCTACTAACGACAACTCAGTATTTTGTAATTCTTCTATTGCGTCTAGTAATCGTTTATAATTGTTGCTAATACCTTTAAAATCTGTTTCAACAGAGGTATCTAGAAATCCTTTTTCGCTCTCCTTAGTAGCTGTAGCTTCGTTAGGGTCGAATTGTAAAATCACAGATTTGACCTCTTAGAAATGTTCGGAATAACAGAAAGCCGCTTGGAACCATATTCTCCAACATATAAGAATCGGCTGTGGAGGTTCGCGAATACCGGGACAAAGCCGGTGAAATGCTCGAATCCGTCATTTGAAATTCTTCTGACCCGCTACCTGCTATTTGTACCTTTGCTCTTACGGTCCTGTATGTAGATTTAATAATTTCTTCTCTGCATTTCTTCCAAACCTTGTTCACTATGTCAAAAGTTGCCCTTAAGTCTACGAACGTGAGGAAGAGTTCTTCTTCTTCTCCTATGTTAAGTTCTATCAATCTTCTCAGTCATTTGTTTGTCTTCCTGGCCTGAAATTAGTCTGTGTATCTTCTAGTCTTGTCTCAACGTGTTCTCTTAATCTTTTCTCCAATATTCTTGTGTATGGTTTGAAACCAATCTGTGCCAAACATATTGCTCTGTAATTTCCACATTGTTTGTTCTCCTTTTTTATGTATGGGTACTATCTGCTCCCCTAATTCAATGGTACCTTTTGTGTTTTCCAAGCATCCTTAAATATAATCTTTCCCTCTCATTCATTTTATCATCTCCGGTGTTATCTCGCCATCTCCGCCTTCTTTACCTATGTAAATACTTTGCATTGCTTCTTCCACTTCTTCCCTCTTAACTTCCTGGTAGTCATCCATTATTTCCTCTCTGATTGTTTCTTTTTCTTTCTATATTTCTTTAAATATTTCTGAGTAATATTCCTTCCATCTTTGTAGTATTTCCTCCTTATCTGATTTTATTTGGTTCTGGTTTTCGTAGCTCTCATTTGTTTGTTCTTGCTTCCTCTCAGTCTTTTTATTCTTGTCCAGAATCGCCCTTCAAAACTCCCTCCATCTGTCCTTCTTTGCCGTCTTTACTGCTTGTTTTACTTTCCATCTTTTATTATTATATTCCTCTCTGTCTCCCAGGTTTTTTAAGATGAATTTTTTCATTTTGTATTAGATATTCCTTGAATGCAATTTTCGTTTATACCGTTGTATTCCAAAATCTTCATACTTCAGTCATAAAGTCAAAAAGATGAGTAGTCCTCCTTCCACGAAACCAACGTCCTCCATAACGCTTCGAAAAGAAATTGAAATACAACTCTCCTCTCTATTCCATCGACAAGACCCTAGGCGGCTGTACAACGTCCTTTTTCCGACGACGCCGGCAGCCAGGGCGTGGTACAGCAGCCGCCGCCGCCGCTCTGGTTCTCTTTATTGATTCGTCATCAGGTTGGTTTTCAATTAAGAGCAAGTGGTTACCACGGAAACGAGGCGCTAGCATCGGTCCCGGTGGCGCGCTCTAGCGGAGGACTACTTTTCGAAAACGTAACGCTACCGAACACATGCTTCGCACATGCTTCACCTGTTACTGACTGCGATGTTATTATTGCCGGGGTAATCATTTTTAACGCTTTCGCTATTATAATAGAGCACATAGATACGCCTGCTTTTATATTAGGATTTAACGAAGGCCTTTACGGTTACCATTCATTAAAATGCTATTTGTTGACGGCTTAATATGAGGAGAAATAAAGTAAGTAATAGTTTATTGGAATTAGTTGGCTACAACATTGTAACGTACATCTATCTTTTCGTTTTGGAACAGGAATGGGAAAAGAAAGTAATCGTTGAAATATAAAAATTATTATGGGTAGCGTTTGTTTGGTAGGTAATAAATCTTCTCCTGAATAGGACGATATCCCATATTTTTTTATGCAGTTGTGTTCAGCGAGCATCTCACTTACGTTAGTAATAAATACAGCGAGGTAACGTCTCTGCCCGGCATAGGCGTACGCTTCCTTCAGTAAGTACAATACCAAAAAATAAGTAATCAATCAAATAATAATAACAGAACCAATCAAGAATTATAATATCTGAAAATTTGTGAAATGCTCGCCCTCTTAAGGAGCGTTATCAAGTATTTACCAAACACTAAAAGTTGAAGCACCATTATCACCCACAGCACTAGATATGTTTCCACAGTTGTCTCGTTGAACGATATTCGCCGTGGTGAAAAAAATGTGTGTATATCTTGAAAAAATAATAATTAAAATACTCTTTGAATTCAGTTAATGAATTAGTTGATTCACCATCACGAATTTGTTTTAATGTGATAAAATCGGAATCTTTCTTTAATACACTCTCGAACTTTTCTAAAACGCGATTATATTTTGCCTCATGTATAGTGCGCGGCAATGTATGTACTTGCAGTGACTCCACTAACGACAACGTTCTGTTTTGTAATTGTTCTATTGCGTCATATAATCCTTTATAGTTACGAATAGTTTGTCAACGGAAATATCTTGAAATTTTGTCTGGTTCTCTTTAATAGCTGCAGCTTCAACAGGATTGAGCCGTTTAATAAATGTCTCCCGTAAGCCAAGATTACGTCAACATTTGTTATGTCTGCATATCCACGAGCAGCTAAGAATATCGTGTTTATTTCAAAGCGCCCAAAACCGAATCAAAAGCTCCACGTTGGCGGAAAAGCGTAAGTAATATTAGACCGTACTCCAAGACCGGATTATAAAACCGGCACCAACGACGCTAGAAAATTAAAACAAATCAAAAAAGGAGAAGGAGTTGAAGAGGAGAATAGTTGGTACGGTGATACAAAACAAGAAGAAAAGGAACATCGTCGCTCAAAGTACAAAGAAACTAATTACTTCCTACACGCTAATTAAAAAACGATGGAAAAATATTCATCCGCGCGGAATCCTTCGGATCTTCCTCGAATAACTAGTGGACCTGACCTCAGGGCTTTATTAATATGATGGAAATGCATACAAGAGTATCAGCATAAAGCAATGACAGGAAGGAATTTCATTTCAAAATCTTTTTGTTTTGTGCCTCTTTTACATTCGGTTCTTGTATGTAATTTCCTGTTTTTCATTGATATTGCTGTTTGCTTTCTCTCCATCTTTGGTTGTCTCCTCTTTCTCATTGATACTGCCGCTCTCATTTCTCGCTCTACATCGATTTTTGAGCGATATTTGCTTGTTATTACAGCTACAGCTGGAAATCCGGCCTCGCATATATAGGTTGTCGCAAAGGGAGTAAGGATCCTTACAGCTTTTGAACTCAGATTTGGTTATTAATTTTTGATTGATATCCAAAACTCTTTTAAATAGGAAGGAGCAAATTTTGTTCAATTATACTCTCTTCTTCCTGCGAAGTGAATTCTGGTGAAGCTTGAGCACGGAAAGGATCCTGGATCCGCGCAAATTTCTCTCTTTGTCTTCCTCAAACTATTTTGCAAATCAGTCGATGAACTTTGAGTCGCAACCTTCTCCAAGAGTTTCAAAATGTGCATGTTATTGCCTTGCAGAGACAGATTGAAGACATTCAGCTTGTCAAATATATCGCACAAATACGCTAGTTTCAGCAAAAAGTTGGGTTCGACAAAGTACCTGGAGTTTTCATAACCTTCCTCTTGTAGAAAAGTGCGAATTTCCTGACGTTGCCACGTGAAAACCATCGTGAACTGCAGAAGTATAGCAGGGCCGTATGTTCAGCTCCCATGCACATGCATAGCTTTTTGAAAAATCTAGCTTCCAGTCGCCTAGCTTTTATTACGTCTACGACACGTTCTAATACGAAATTTAATTGAGAGCTCATCGACTTCGATGCAAGTGTTTCCTTATTGAAGATGCAATGGGTCCACATAGCATGCGGTGCTTTGCTGCGAATAAGCGCCTGCAATCCTTCAGAGCGACCAGACATTGATCGAGATCCATCAGTACACATATCGATGCACTTTTCCCAATCCAAATCATTTTCGGTTATAAACTTGTCAAGCATCTCAAATAAGTTTTGAACCGTTGCGCTTCCAATGAAGCTTTTGCAGAACAGAAGGTTTTCAACGATAATATTATCATCCAGGAAGCGTTCATAACAAATAAGGTGTGCGTCATTGTTGCTGTCAGTAGCCTCATCAAGTTGCAAACTAAATTCCGTGCCTTTCGTCTTCTCTATTAATTGATCATTGAGATCCAGAGCTATATGATGGATTCTTCGACTAATAGTGTTGTTGGACAAAGGTACCTTTGAAAATAATTTTCCCGCCGATTCTTCCAGTATAATATTCACCATGTGAAGAGCAGCCGGTAGAATAAGCTCTTCTGCGATGGTGTAAGGTTTTTTACACTTCGTCACTCTGTATGTGACCTTAAAAGATCCTAGCAGTGCGTTACTTGGTACTGAGGCTTGTTTGGTAAACATACTTTTTTTGCTTTTGTCAATCTTGCAACTTGCTACTAAAGAATTCGCGAGATTTTTTCAACCATGTTAGAGTGTTTGGTCTCGAAATGTCGTTTTAGCTTACTCGGAAGCATACATTCGGTCGCTAGAACTTTTAAACAGAGCACACACTACGGTGTTTCTAAAGTAAAGCCAAAACTCAAATCGCAAGATAGCCTCTATAATATGATATTTTTAAAGAACAGAATTGTAGTTGAACATTTAATCTGTAAAAATTTAAAATATTATAATTTATGAATCTTTCAATTTTAATTTTGGTGAAGTTTTATTATTTGCAATTTACAAGTGTCTAGGAAACACTCCCAGATCTACCAACCATAGAAATCAATTTAATTGTTTAGAAAACAAATTTCTTTGTGGCTATCAAATTACAATACATGTGGTTTCTGGAACATTTTAAAAACCAAGCTTCTATGAACAAGTTATACCACTCCTCAATGGACCCTACACAAACATGCTTATGTATGTGTAACCGCAGGAACCATGGTTGCCATTTTCGAGCAGTATATGTGTGATAAATTCAATTTTCTCCAGTAGTTAATACACTTATTTTGGCACAATATCCCCGTACTGACGAATTACGAAACTCCTACCTCAGGGAACAATTAAAAACTTTAACTGGCAACGTCACGTATTACTAACACGATTACAACCTTCCGTTTCCCCTAACACTCTGAGAGAAATCTTTAATTAACATTGGATTCGAGCTGGCTGAAATATGTTATGATGCGTGGAAGAAGAGGAAGAAGCATTCGAAGCTCGTTCGTTGTGAACGTGAGGGTGAGGGGATGCTGAGGAGGAGGAAAACGACAAGAAAAGAACAGGCAGACGTTTAATTAAAGAGCTTATTCTCTGCGTTATACTACAGAAGTAAATTAATGGGAGAATATAGTTTGTTTGACAAATAATCTGTCATCAGCTGAACTCTTTCCACCGCACCCTCTATAGAACTCATTATCAAAAAGTTATCGGGTGTTCTGGTTGCGGATTTGTGTATATATGTGTAATTTGTTTTTGCCTGGTTTCAATTAAGAATGGAACGTAGTTCAAGTATGCGATACGCTTAAACTTGGAAATCATCGCAGATCCCACGCTTTTATGGATGTTGTAATAAGTTTTCAATTTTCGCGATCTACTTTCACCGCTTTCGGAGAGAGATTTTCATTGACAGTATATACAGAATGTTTTAAACACGCGTACCACTTTGATAACGTTACAAGATACAGTGTAAAGTTGGTATTCAAAATTTACCCATTCTTAGAATATTAATACCGCTACATATTCAGATGCCTCGACGTAATGTAGGCAAATTTATATGACATGCCACTCTGAAAAGTTTCTAACCTCAACATGAAAGATTTCAGCCATATTGGATGCTTAACAATCGTTTGTATTAGCTTCTGTAAAAATGGAATGCATTTGAAAGGCACTTACCCAAATTAAAGCCGAGATGTAAGCTGTTTACGAGGGCCCTGTACCATCATTTGCCACAGTGAAATTTTGGTCAGCTGAATTTAAGCGTGGTCGTACGAGCTTGCTTGACGATGAACGTTCAGGAGGGCCAAAAACTGCAACCACCACAGATAGCATTGGAAAAGTTCACCAAATGGTGCTGGAGTACCGTTGGGCATCTCGAAAGAACATGTTTGCCAGGACCTAAAACGGATTCGAATAAATATTTCCAAAACCCTGTTGAAGTTTTGGGGTCGATCAATTTGTAGATGAAACTTGAATATACCAATACACTCCTGAAGCCAACACACAAACAAAACAGTGGACTGCAAAGGGTAAATCGTCTCTAAAAAAGGCGACCGGGAAAATGATGACTGCCTTTTAGGATCTTATGGAGTTGTGCTAATCGACTACGCTGAAAAAAGAGAAACAATAACGGGAGCATCATGACTTCAGAAGTTGAAGGCAGAAATTGCGGAAAAACGGCCGCATTTGACGAAAACAGAAAGTTCTATTCCACCAACACAACCCACCGTCTCACACTTCAATGGTCGCCATGGCAAAAATTCACAAATTGGGGTTTGAATCGATAGATTAGCCTCCTTATTCAACGGATCTGACCTCCAACGACTTTCTTCTGTTTCTCAGAGATACCTTAGCGTTTACCATAGTACCCCTCAATCCTTGCTATCATTATTTGTTATTCTATAGGTACACTTTACAGCATACAAAATATGCAAAAATCCATTTATGCAGTCACACACTTTGTCCTTTGACGAATTTAATGGAGATTAGGTAATATTATCAACATTATTATTTTTGTATAGAAATGTTTGTGAATTAAAAAATATCTATGGACACATAACAATCTGAATCAAACACTAAAATCTGAGCGACACATTCAAGAACAGGCCATATACAAGAAAAATGAAATTGCATTTTTTTTTATAATTATCGACATTATTTTGTAAGTCCGTACTCTAAAATAAGAAACTAATGATAAATTTATCAGAAAATTCGATTCCATTAAGAAGAAGGAAATAGGATCGAAGACGGTTGGATATCCACTTGTTACAGCAAATAGGAAAAGAACGGACAAAAGCGGGCGAAACCCTTTTTAAAAGTTGTTTCCTTCAACCACATACACATAGATTTCTAGAAAACGTAGAATTCATCCTACACCGTCCAGAAGGAGATCTTTTTTCTGCGTCGTTGAAATTAAATGAGAGCTGTCATATTAATCTAGGGAAGAGTAAGGGATGCCTCCGCAGAGTTCCATTTATCTTTCGCACCTGCACTTTTGCGATTTCTTGTCCTACATTCCTTTCGTTTTCTTATTTTTCTTCCCTTAACTTCGCCTAGTCTAGATTTTCCTTAACTCTTATTATTTTTCTTCCCTTTTGCAATTTTCTTTATAACTATAATAAGTTATAAATCCCTTCTATCTGGTACTTCTCTCTCTGATCGTGATAATCTTCTGTCATAACTTTAATTCTTTCTTAGCGCCATACCATCCCCAGTAGAAAGAAATTTTGCTTTATAATCTTGCTATATTAGATATGGATTTGCTGGTATATTTGGGTATAATATTTTTTAATACAAAGCGATGAGATTACAAGATGGAGAAGGGATTATTTGATGGCGATGAGGTAGTATAGAACGGAAGACAGACCAATGTTTTATTTGGACGAGACGTAGGTGAAGGACATACAAAACAGGAAATGTGGACCTTCTCGACAATGTTCGTTGAAGGTTTATCAACCGACTTCAGAAATCCAACTGGCAGAAGAAGAAAGCTTATTGTAAAAATCAAAAATCGGTTCCAGTATATGTTTCTCGAAGGTAGATTGTTGCTGTCCATACGTAAAGAAGCTACTGACTATCGTGACGAGATAAATAGCGCCCTCTTTGAGGAAAGGCTTGAGAACATATTACTTAAGTTACCTCACAACAATGTACCCAGCTGTACTCAGCAATGAAAATGTAGCTCATGTAGTTTCTTAAAATGTCATCTAACTTTGGTGATATCCAAGTTAGTCATGGCCATTAGGAAACAATCCAATACTGATGAAGCGTTGAATTGCTGTTCTAAATACGTGGGGATAGGAATAAATAAGTACAACTTTTATCTTTAAAACAATCAAAACTGATTTAACGATTAATTGCAATATACGATGGCAAAGGGCATTAAGTAAGCTACCTAAAAATCTATACTTTTTAGCCTTTTACTGTTATATGTAAATATAAACGCACCTAACCTCACAAAAAACGTGATATTGTGATATGTTCCGTAGTAAAGTACACCGTATATGCACTAAACAAAGCCCATAGGCCTTATTTGGATCACCTGTTTAAATAACTTTTCAGAATAAGCTTACAGATTTTTCACCTTTTACAATTTAAAATGGAGAAAGCTAAAGGAACAGAAGCTATGAATGCTGCCAAAGACGGGATGCCTGTTAGAAGAGCTGCAAAAGAGTTCAACATACCCAGAAGAACTCCTAGAAACCGCCTTGTGTTTCTCAAAGAAAGTTTTGTTGTTGCAAGACAACGCACGTCCGCACACGGCCCATAACACCATAGAAATTATCAACAGGTTGGGCTTTGAGACGCTGGAACATCCTCCCTACAGCCCTGATCTCGCTCCCTCAGACTTTCATCTTTTTGGACGGCTCAAGGAAGCTTTGAGAGGTCGTCGATTTGCCTCCGACACAGACTTTCGAGATGCGCTGCAAAAGTGGCTTCACGACCAACCGAAAACCCCCTACCAGGAAGGCATACGGAAGTAAGACCAAGTGCATTGCTAAAGGTGGAGACTATATCGAAAAATAATGTATCTGTTGTATACCTATCTTTGTTTAATACAGTTGTAGAACTAAAAGTGTAAGTAATTTTTGACCCTCGTATGTTCATTTTCATCATGACAGAAGTTATAAACAGTTACTATTTAATACAAAATAAATAAAATCGACCTGTTCTAGCATTTCTTTGAAAAACAAATTGTTTCAAATTTAATTAACTTATACCATCATTTTGCCGCGCACAGTATACGAAAGTTCATAGGAAGTTATCCTATTTTAAAATATGAAATACCCATTAGAATTTTCGATTTTTGTTAGATTTTTAGAACACATTTAACACTACGTCTTATGAGCGTACCCTGTATACAATTTTCTACGTCCAAAACTGAACGTGTTAAACGATCATCAGCGAGAAGCTCTATGGTTCCAGCAGGATGGTGCTATATCGCACACCACACGTCGCTCACTCAATCTTCTCCAAGAAATGTTCCCGGGCAAAGTTGTGTTTTGGGTTGACCTTTGGGTGGCCTCCGCGTTCGCCTGATTTGTCCCCCTGCGATTTCTTTCTTTGGGGGTATCTCAAAGCGCAAATTTTTAGACGTCGGCCACAAAATTTGGAAGAATTAAAGGCAATCATAAGAGAAGAAATCGCCGCATTTCCGAGATTGTCCGCAGAGCAATGGTGCGATTTCGTGAAAATGTTCAAGAACGCATCGACATGAATGGCCTTCATTTAAGTACTGTAATTTTTAAAACATAACGTTTCAAAACGGCATGATATGTGCTTTTCAAAAATATAATTTTTTTTTCTTTGCTTTATGTGGTTTGGTTTTTATTGACATCCAAAATTTTGCCGCACTCTGTATAATTAAATAGTAATGAAAAGAAAAAACAGATTACATTAACCGGTATCTTTTGAAAATGTTTATGAAATGCTGTACGTTAAAGGTTATATCACTGTATGGGTAAGTATGGCATCTGTATTCCGGTTCCTGTCGCTACTATCTAGGACGGCATGACTATATCTCTTGAGAATAGGTGGCGCCAGGAAATATTTCAGTTGTGTTTTTGAAGATTAGTGGCATAAAATGAGAGATGAACAACAATGTGAACAGGAACAAAAAGCGTTAGTGCTTTTCTCTTCTCACATTGTTTTTGCCGGCAATGATTCCATCAATATCATGAGCTATTTATATTAGCATTATCTTGGTTATTGTTTCTAGGCACTTTTTTCATGTGTACTTCTACATTAATGATCACTTTTATTTGAATATTATTCTGCAGATAACCTACTTACCTTAGCCTTTTTAAAATCACACATGAGAATAATGTACTGCATTAGGTACGTATATGTTGTACTGTTTTAAACAAGGTGCAATTAATAATATGGATATAAATAATATGCATTCCAAGAATTCTAAGTAAATAAATGCTTTGAAACAGTTCACTAAAACCCCTTCCCACAACACTTAATTCGTATTGGACGCAAGTTTCGATAGCCGCTTCCCTCATCAGCAACAAGATTTAAAGTTCAGTCTTTTTCTGTGATGATGTTGGGTTAAACTAACGTTGTGTTGTGGTTTAAATTTTTGTGAACTGTTTAAAAAAAAAATTTTTTGTTTATAGCGATCATTTACTTATACCCAAGCGCTTTCTTCAAATTTTCTGCAAAAAATTTTCTTGAATCAAGCCCAATAAATGCCTTAAACAAAGAAATACAATTATTTCTTTTGATTTAAAACAGCGGATAATTGAAAACAGTAATTATCTTGAATTGAGGCGGACGGTCTTGACACAAGTTTATCAGCATGTAGAAGGATAGTACTGTATCCCAAACATTTTTATGTGTGGGTGTTAATAATTTTGATATCAGTAAACTACAGATGCGGAGTCTTAACTATAAGTTTGCCATTCAACTGAATTTACATTAACAAACAAAATTAGAAATCATACGCGAGTTTCATTATTGCTCGAATCCAATTCGCATACCACCACCCGAATAGTCACTCTAATACGCTATCTCCGGCTCCGAGAGATTGCTTTCAACCTCTCTTCTAATCATCGAACCATTATTGAAAACCTACGTTAGGTACATTCGGCTAAAATGCCATTACCAATTGAAATGTTGATCATCGCGATGATGGTGTTGATAGGGAGAAGCCGCGCAAGGAAAATTAAGCAGTGATGGTTCTATTACCGTTAAGCGTACCTACCGAACAATAACCTACACTACGTTCCCCTCACACCATCCACTCAAGCGGCACTACCGACCGAAAACCGCTTACTTCAGCTAGTCACCCAATCTATCTCGATAATTATTACGGGGACCGCAGAACAGTTTCAGGATGAAGTTTAAAATTACGACCTTTACCATTAACGGCCTACTGACTAACTAACCTGCGTTATTCCGTCGGGTATTTCATCCGCCATTACCGGTTAGATCTCAATATTCTACCTTACCTATCGTAGTTACGATTACTGTATGGTATCTAATGGTTATACATTATATTATTGTTATTGTTTCAGACGGGTAAACACTTTCACCGCACCTCGCTTCTCATTAAAGCCTTCAATCACAAGTTTCGTCTGGATCTCGAGCTTAATACGTAAGTACACCTTGAATGAATCGAATATCTTACTTCTTGACATTTTAGTAGGTCGATATTGCTGCTAGAACGTTCAATTTCAGTCTGACAATTAAATAACGGAACTTTAAATTTAAATCATAGAACACTTAGCGCCATCTATTAAATAGTAGCAGCATTAGAAACATACAGGTTTTCTCTTTTAAATGCACTTAAGTTAATGCAAATCGGATGACAGCTTATAAAGCTATACGCATTTTAGTGACTGTAGTTTAGGTGCTCATGTCGTGAAATCACGATGGAACAAAGAGAACTGCTGAAAACGACCCAGATTTTCTCGATTCTATCATAACTGGTGATAAGACATGGTGCTTTAAATATGACCCTGAAACTAAGCGCCAATCTGCACAATGGAAGTCGAAAGGCGAGCCAAAACCACAAAAAGTGCGCTTTCAGAAATCAAGAATCAACTTTACTTTTTATGATTCAAAAGGTATTGTCCACAAGGAATTTGTTCCAGAATGTGAAACTGTTAATGAAGAATACTATTTAGGAGTTTTACATCGTTTGTGGTCGAGAATTGTTCAAGTTAGGCCCGAATACCCAGCAGGAAAACAGCTATTTTTATTGCACGATAATGCACCACCTCACAAGAGCTTCAAAGTTCGTGAGTTTTTGAATAATAAACAAATTTGTCTCATCGCTCACCCACCGTATTCGCGACTATTTTCTGTTCCCGAAACTAAAAACTGCAATGAAAGGACACTTTTATGATGATGTTCCAGCCATTCAAGCAGCCGTGACAAAGGTGCTGAAGAACATCCCAAAACCCGAAATCAAAAAATCGATGCATGCATTAGTCACCCGTGCCAAACGCTGTATGGAGTCTAATGGAACATATTTTGAATTAAAAAAATGTGTATTTTATTCTATGTATATCTAAAAAATTCCGTTATTTAATTGTCAGACTATGTATGTTAGGTATAATTGCTCTTAGATGACGAATAATTTAATCTAAGTCTATCACAGCGAAGGAGTTGTGGTATGAGGATAGTATGACCTCTGTTAAGAAAGACGACACAATTATTTTACATTAATTTGCATTTCATTTGCTATTTTGTTCACGTACACCGCAATGTTTGCAATCCTTTGATTGCCTTCTTTCTTGATTTTTGTTAAGTACTTAACTTAGAACAATATAACAACGTTTTAAATGAAAACAATAGACTTTTGGATTTGGTTTTGTCAAATTTCAATGTTAATGTTAATGTTGACCGTGAAGACCACCCTCTAGTGCAAGAAAATGTGTACCGCCCTGCTGTGCGCATCATAATGGTATTTAAGTCAGCCCAAAAGCCTAGCAATTTTCCTCCCAATAGTGAATCTCTATGAAGATACCTTGGCAACTGACTAGATTCCTGTGTTGTCTGTTCCATAGTGGTTCTCATCTGAAGTTAGGAGGAATTTAAAAAACAAAGGTCTACAAACAGAAGCGGATCTCTGCTAAAGATCCAGAATGTTATCAAGAGTATTGTAGGTTAAGATCTCTAACCAAAAACCAAATTTCCAGTGGACACGTATTTCTATGCGACTTTCATTTAACGGGGTTGACTCAGACGCTCCTCAAGAAATTGCAGACGCGTTTGCTTATTGTTTCGCCAAAACCTATTTGCCGACTGGCTCACTGGATTTGCCTGAGTACCTCCAACAATTCCAGATGTTCTACATCCGTTCGATCTGTGAAGATGATGTAGATAATATTATGGCCCCTTTTCAGAACATATTAACTGCAGGTGAGAACCTTGTACTAAGTCTTTTGCCAAGCCTATTGCCAACATTATTAATTTGGCAATTAGTATATCTTCCCAGAAGGATGAAAACGAAGAAGAATTGTTCCAGTTTCAGTATAAAACAGTACATATCGCCACATGAACATGGATCCATGACTGGCCGTCCTACAACGACAAATCTAGGCTCCTTTACTCAAGTTCTTTCACATAAACTAGATTCTTTTGGTTTCTCTCCTGGATTGCGCTTATTAATGGGATCATATTTAACGCGCAGGTCAAACTATGTCTTCTATAACGGATTTGAGTCATTTAATCCTGTATCCACAAGTGGTGTCCCGCAAGGACCAAGCCTTGGTCCTCTCCTTTTTAACTTATTTCTAAATGATCTCTTGCAATCACTTACTTGTTGTGTTTTGGCGTATGCGAATGATGTTCAGTTGTTTTGTGCTGTGTCTGATCCTGACCAAGCTGAATAATGGCAGCGTAATATTGACCTACTGGGTGCCTGGTTAGGAACCCCTGCCATATTGACAATCTCTCTAATTTTCACCGCTAACATGATATCGTGAACTTTGCTGATCATCAAAGGAGCATGGTCTTTACAAACTGCATCCAACTTCTCTGTGGTTTCTACAAACGTTTTCCCATCAAAAAATCGCTGACCAGAATCGATTCCACAAATACGAGGGATGATCGTAAAATAAGGTTCCCAAAGTCCTACAACAGCAATAAGACGTGTTAGGTGAAATCCGAGAACATTGGCGTGTGCAGCAGCTTTCCCACTCTATATACGTATCACTCCCCGCTCAGTATTGTCGAAATTCGCGCTGTGATACGTTTTTTAAACGCGAAAGGGGTTTCACCTATAGACAATCATCGTCAACTAACCAAAGTTTATGGAAAAAAGTGTATAGCTGTTCAACACGTCCGCAAATGGTATAGGGAATTCACTGGAGGTCGGACGAAAATTCACAATGAAGAGCGGAGCGGAAGACCATCAGTTTCAGAGGAAATCGTTGAAAAGATCGAGAGCATACTGCTTGAAGATCGGAGGGTCACCATTCGTCAACTCGCTCTTCGGATTCCTGAGATTTCCAACATCACAATTGAAAAGATTTTGGACTGGCGGCAGAATTTTACGACATGGGGATACAGAAGTTGGAGCACTGTCTACAAAAATGCTTGGATAGAGATGGCGATTATGTCGAAAAATAGCTTAAGTTTTTACCTTTAAAACGTGTAATGTTAAGGAAATAAAGAATGCTATCTATTTTTAAAAAATATGGGAACCTTATTTTACGATCATCCCTCGTATATAAACTTGGTCACTTTCAGCTGCTCTCAAAACAAAATTTCTCGAAGAATCAGTCGGTAATGCAGGTTTCGATACGAAGCTCCCATCTGTCTCCAACGCAGGTACTTCTCATACCATCCTTAATGCTCGAACTAATTTCATTCATGTAATTTTCACACCTGCATCAATTTGACAGTATTACCTTATATCTGACTCACCCTGTAACGTATGAATAACCTTCTTTCGTACACAAATTTTCAATTAATGCCGAATTTTATTACCCTAATATGTCCTCATATTAGTTTTGTACAAACTTCAATACAAAGAATTTGATTTCGCTAGTTTATTACTTCCGTTTTATAATGCGTATAACTAGGACGCCATCTATGATATTAAATCTGAAAATTGATAATATTCTCGCAGCGCTTTTACGAGCGCCAGGCGTTTTATTAACTTCGAAGTATTTAGGGTTGCTTCGGTAATCCTGACATAAAACGTACCGCCCTTTAAACCTGTGCGCTGCATATGTTGGGCGTATGGTGTGTGGATGCGATGAAGCAAGCCGGATATTCTTCAAAACGCTCCCTATGGTATACGGTGCGTGGATTGGCGTCTCGTTTAAAATTCATGGTTTACGCTTGCCGATATACCAGACCGGCCTAATGTCGAAAGTGGCACTAAACGTGAACATGCACGATGAATACGCAACAACAATTTCATGACGGTAGCGTTATTTCAAAACTGTTAATCCTTTAGGGCAGAATATGATTATGGAAAGTACAGAGAGATGTCATTGTTAAAGTTTTGTGGTGGGTCTCGTTTAGAAATCTTGTCGTTAGTTGTTTCTGTTTAATTAATTGAATGTTTTTTAGCTGTAGTTCTTAATGAGATGCCAATATCCTGATTGACTTCACCTCCTTGCAAAAATTTTTGGGTACAAATGTCAGATTCAAAAATTATATTAGATTATAACCAATTTACTTATGTTTATCTGTTTGAAAATAAAAGAGTTTAGTCGTGAAGTTTTGTATAGGCCATCATCATTTATTTCAAGATCAACGCCAATAACATTTCTTAGGTCTCCCCTGCCGCTATCTACATCAGGAATTGGTGCAGTTACATTGTCTCCAGCTTTAGCTGGCGGGTGCGATTTGTCACAAGTGGCTTTTGTTTTTTAACTTGCACCTCAAGATTTTCAGTGGCTGCTTATCTAGCATCTTGAATGTCATTACCGAATATAGAACTTGTAGAATTTTCAATAAGTTTTCGAAAGTCATCCTCGTCTTGAATGTTATTTATTAGTTCTGGTAGCAATGATGTCGTTGAAAGACATAGTCTACATTCAAGCCCAAACATGAGGCTTTGTAAAGTGATTGTTTTATGCTCGAATGATACGCCCTGTTTTTCATAAATTGTAGGTACCTCAAGCAATCCGACCATTTAATCGATTTATCTTTTAACCAACAACCATATTTTCGATGTGTTGATTGGCACGTTCTATGGAGCCCTGACTTTAGCAACACTTTTTAGCAATACTGGCCAAAGAATTGCGATTTCACATATAATATGGTTAACAAATTCTTTTCCATTATTTCATTGCAGAATACATGGTGCCTCTATGGTTAAAAATATGCCATTTAAGTGGTAGGCCACTTCTGCTCCTCTTTTAGATTCCAAAGCACGGAGCAAATCAAATTTAGTCAGATGGTGTTGGTAAACCATAATAAATTTGGTTAGGTTGCGTCTGGAAATCGATGAGATCCAATTGGCACCTATTGGTCATTTCAGAAAATCGAGTTTGAAACTAGACCTATCTTGTTTTCGTTGTCATTTGTTGACACGTTTCAAACATAGACAAATACAGGTTTATCGTTTCCTATGTTACATTTGCCTATTTTAATGATGTCTGAACCAACCTCCATGACCAACGGCCACGTGGGCCGCGTTAATCTTATCGTACAATTCACCAGCTGGAACATAGTATCTTATGTTTCCTTCATTCCGTGCAATAAGGTTTTTATGCTATCAATGTTTAGAACCGCAAATCTTTTTAATCGTCTTCTTTGAAGTGGTGCCTTGTTTTCAGTATTTTCAGCTTCCTCCACTTGCAGTATAAATTCCAAATATTTATCCTTTGTCAAAACATTAAAGTGTGAACAGTTTTCATTCTCACTTTGCAAGATTTCACTTAGAAACCGCTATCTCCATTCCAGTTTGATTACAATCCCAGCAAATTTCCAACTACTTAAAGATATAAGAACAAAATACATGTAGCAACGAAATACCTGCACATTTAGAAATTTTGAAGAATGATTCAGACAGAACAACTTACTGAACTACTTGAAGGTAGAAAATTGAGGGTATTGTTAAGAGCTTTTACCTTTTATTATATTCTTTAATGTTTTTTATCTGTTTAAGTTTATTTTATATAACTATAACTAACTTGGTAACACCGCCGCAATTTTTATAAAACTATCTTCACTATAACAGTCCAACATAATCCGATTTCTAAAGTCAACTCAACAGATATTAAGGAATTCCTTTGAATTTCCAGAAAGAAACATTAATTTGTATAAAGTTACTTGTACGTACTTTCAATAACCCCAACTTTCCTGGCTTCATAAATATATCGAAAAGGGCCCGTCTCATATTTCACCGTCTACAACTTACTAAACCATTCCCAGATGAATATTACCATCGAAACCTTCCGGAAATTTATGAAATATTGAAAGCAAGTGAGAGAAAACCGATCGGACCTTTCCGTGCGAACGCAGGACATAACTTTACCTATAAGTATAATTGAAAAAACCCACCATATCATTCGAATTCAGCCACGTGCAGAATGTAAAACCGAAAAGGGTCCCTTGAGGCAGTCCGCAGCGGCGTAACTGGACCTTCCACAATCAATCACTGTCCAGAGATCGTCTCCTTAACCCGCAAGTACAGTCGGTTTTTCCTAGTCAAAAAGGACAAGGTCCTTGCGCCTTTTCAAAGAGAGGCATAGCAAAGTTATAAAAGAAGAAGAAGAAAACATTCGAAGCAACATTTCGTTCGCGTAGTGAATGAAGTTAATACGTACTTAACTACGAGATCCATCTCCACTATCACCTTTTTTTCCTTTTCTTTGATGTAATAGAATTAAACGCAGGATCTGTTGGAGAAATAACATTTTCGGTTCTCGAAAAGAATACAAGTTTTCATTCAGACTTCAAACGAGAAAAGCCTTTTCAGTTCAAATATGCTTGTTATTAATGACGTTAGTTTCCTTCTACCTCAATAGAATTTAGTAAATGAAGGGGAAAATTTCATGTGAGGCAGATAATATGACACCAAAAAGTGAGTCGTAAAATAGATTACATAACAAAGCTATTCAAGAGTTTAATCTTATTCTAGATTTAGTATATGTAGTTCTTTCTTGACTTGCTATCATTGCTCTCTGTTCCAATTTAAGTAGCTTGCTTTAGGCAAAAACATATTGTGTTAGAGTGGGTAATTAACATTTGCTGTGGAAATATTACCTTCCTAATATCATCCCGGACAACTTGGCCGCTTACGCAATAGTAAAAATAAAAGATAAAAATTGCGATATTAGTATATAAGATCTAATGTTTATGAGCTGTGGGGGCAAGCATTTCTTTTTGGAAAATTGCATCGGCTTCTTTACTAAAGAAATTTCTATTATTAAGAGCAGCTACCAAATGTATTTGCCTTGTAAATGCCCCTATTCATCACGTTTTTACATTGAAATCCCCGTAGAATCGGAGCTATGCCTAAAAAAAAGAAGTTGAACCTCCACCAGTAGCTGTCCAAATCTATATGAAGAAATAGCCAGATTAACATTTCTAAGAAAATGAATCAACGTAGTGAAGATGACAATGCTAAAGATATATAACGCTGTGTGTAGCTTGTGGAAGAAAGTCTATCCAAGGAATTTCAAACAAGAAAGGAATACTGAGGCAGTGTAGTTATACGAGGGATGATCGTAAAATAAGATTCCCAAAGCCTTACAGCAGCAACAAGACGTGTTAGGCGAAATCCGACAATATTGGCGTGTGCAGCAGCTCTCCCACTCTATATACGTACCACTCCCGTCTCGCTACACCGCTCAGTGTTGGCTAAGCAGCCGTCCGAGATGGAACTCCCGATTGGCGCTACCGCCAGGTGCGAAATTGGCGCTGTGATACGTTTTTTTTTAAACGCGGGAGCATACTGCTTGAAGATCGGAGGGTCACCATTCATCAACTCGCTCTTCGGATTCGTGAGATTTCCAACACCACAATTGACGTTATTCGATTCTTGAAAGGACTGGCGGTAGAATTTTACGACATGGGCATACAGAAGTTGGAGCACCGTTTGCAAAAATGCTTGGATAGAAATGGCGATTATGTCGAAAAATAGCTTAAGTTTTTACCTTTAAAACGATGTGTAATGTAAAGGAAATAAAGAACGCTGTCTATTTTTCAAAAATATGGGAACCTTATTTGACGATCATCCCTCGTATATTACTTAATTGCGTTGTGTTTGATTTAAAATTAACTGTATTGTTTTCATATGTATGATACATTTCAAGGAAAATTCTGTTCTTAAAATTATTTTCAAAATCAAATTTGAACATCATCAAAATCAAAAAAGTGATCTTATTCCTCTGTGTAATCAACTAAAGCATAAGATCTTTTGCCTAAACGACACTCTTGGGCCTAGTGCAAACTGAAAGCAGTACACGCACACGCTCTGCCCATCCCGCGCGTGGAGGGAATTAGCGAAGCATAGTTACAATACTGCATGGGCTGGCCGTGGGATGAGTCAAATATGCAGCGCGATATTTGTAACTACGTTTCGCACACATAGGATGGGCGTGGCGTGCACGTGTGCTGGGTTCAATTTACGCCGGGTCGTATGCTGACTAATGCAATGTTTAATACAAGTAATTGCACAAAATATTAATTTAAAATTTAGGAAAGAATTGTTTATTAAATTAATGTATTATAATTGTTGGTACGCTGTATTATCATTTTAAAACAAGTTTTCTGAAACAAAATCACAGATTGTAATTGCACAAAAGTTCGGATTTAATTAATATGATGCCTCGGCTTCATGTATTGATACATTTTTTTTTTAATGTTCGGCCTAAAATTGCTTAACGTAATTTCTAAATCACGTTGTACAAAAGTATTTAACCTGTTTCTCGTTTTCCGCAGGAAGTTATTTACTTGCACATTCAGCTATCGATCCCTCGATCATCTCATCATTGACCCTCTCTCATTTCATCGTTACCGACCCTATTGGGAACTCCTGCTTTGTAGCTTCACTACTTTTCGAGATCGCTGTACTAAACACTGAAAAAACTCATCCTGTATATTTTGTATGTATGTATTATTATTACTATTATTATTATTATTATTATTATTATTATTACTATTATTATTATTATTATTATTATTACTATTATTATTATTGAATAATGCCTGACGTACGTGAACTCTACGTAACCATTCTCCATTCCATTTCTTTATATTAAGCATCTCGTAAGAGAATTAAATATAAAAACTCCTTAGCACACCTTATATTTTCTATAAAAAATTAATCGCGTCAGCTATGGTTCGTAATTTTTCAAGCACCCCCACTCAAAACGATAATTACTCATGGACAACATAAAAAATAATTCGCAATAATTCTAAAACGTCCATGTGTTAGTTCCCAACTCCCCCACTTATGGTACATATATGAACAGACATCCCCTCCGAAACACGTTGACGTGTCATCATTTTTCACCTCGAAAAACGTGCGTGTGTCACTCCACATCGGGCGGGCGCGCATTGTACAAAGTGGACGCCGTTTGACAAGTTCAAACGTTGATCGCGTCGTCAGTGGCGGCCATCCGGACGAAAATTTATTATTCCCCGAAAATTATTAGCCAAAAGCAAAACGAAAGTGTTTCGCCGTACCCCTGGTAGAGGGAGTCTTCGGCGTTGAACGTTTTCTGCGGCGATCCCGGCTCAACTTGTTAGTAGTACGTGTCAATGACAGAGCTTAAACAATTATCCCTTTGAGCAAACCCTTTGGGGCCTGTCGTCGCTCTTCGGTAAAAAAAAAAACGTCAGAAGGAAACAATTACGCGACACAGTATGCTTTTGAAAGCTTTTCGGACTTGAAAAGAGGAGGAAATTAGGCGAGGATGATTATGAATTAATAGCAAGTGTGAAAGGGACCTATTTTCGTAGGAAAGGTTAACCGTATTGATGCACATGAACTGCCCAAAATTTAATCTCTTGTAGACCAGCACTAATGACTCCTATTTAATCCGACACTCGAACTGCGCAAAACCATTAAAGGTTTATTTTAATCCCTTTACTTTCATTTCTAAGAATACTTACAAAGTAAAAGAAATTTACATTTACCTTTATAAAATAAGTACAATAAATGGGCGTAAATATTAAATAAGTACCCCCCAAACAAAATTTGTGCATATAAAGAAGGATAAGTGAAATAACATCAATAGTTCGAAAAGAGCAAATTAAGCATTAGCAAAATGTCTAGTGAAAGAGGAAAAATGTTGTTTATGCGTGAAAATTTTAAATATTATAAATTTCGGGACATGGTGTCTACGGGTAAAGCTTGTTGCTGTTTCTTCGCAAAGTATGGGAATCCACAATCACGAAGCAATTTCATCCAATGTTTTATTACGGCAAAAAATTAATAACAGCATTAAAAGAAAAGCATCCGAACAGTTCAGTGAGAGGCCATTGAAAATCATTCATTAGGAAATTAGAAAAAATGCCGAGGCTGCAAGCCTTCTTAATACAAAAGACATTACATATATAAGAAATAAAATCGGCGATGAAAAACGAAAAGTAACCCCAATTTCCCTTTAACAAACTCTAGTGTTAATTTTGACTCGTCTAAGGTTTTTAAAGTAGTAGCTAATGTATCAAACGACTTCGGCAAGATAAGTAGTAATTGACACACAACAAATGATTTTAGTTCGCTTACAAGTTCTTCAAACTTAATAAAGTAATTTTCAAGAGGTTCGGATTCTTTGTATTTCATTGTCAATAGCCTTCTATGTAAGTAAAGTTGACTAGCAATACCTTTTCTAAGAAATACCTCTTCTAATGCTTTCCACATTTGATAGGCTGTAGTCTTACCTTTTATATATTCCAATGTGTTTGCATATTTTTTGACAGATTTTTCGAATTCCACATCTGGTTCAATAGTTTCTTGAGTGATGCAGTATTTAACCTCACTTTGGTTAAGTATAATTTCCATTATGAATTTCCAGTAGTCATATTCACTTCCAGTAAACGGAAATTGAAGACGCCATCTTTTTTTAACAACTAGCAGTTTCCCGTTTATTGTTCCACGTCTTTACTGTTATTTACTAGGGATCCTGGATCCATAATTTATGCAAAAATTTAATGACGGCTCCATATTCGATTTTTTCCATTTTTAAGGAAACGCTAACATCGACTGTCACAAGGGACTGTTAAACGATAACATGGCTGAGGTTTTTTTGAAGTTTTTATTTGAAAGCCTATCTGAAAGGATAATTCATTCCCAGAGCAATTTAGAGCTCAGAGAATGAATTACCTTCCACACACCCACTAGGTGTGGACATGCTGTAGATTTTTTGAGATTCCAAATATAATCTCCAAAGTACCCAGTTTATAAACTCATACACCTTACATCATGATTTCTCTTATGACAAGGGAAACTACTTTAAAACGCATTAGGGTACTTCATTGCGAACGGAAGAAGGCATCTTCGACAATTGCACTTGATAAACATTTGCATGGCAGACATCTCCAATGCCATTATTACCTCATACAGACGAGTGTAACGTTCTGTATGCAAGGAATGCGATGTTGTTAGCTATGCGCGGATCTTTCGAGCATTCTCGGTAACGCCGTAACTAAAACGTTTATGCGCGAGTAGTTGCCAGCTAATACGGTGACGTACATGAAGATTAATGACGTCGCATAGACACCTCCAAAGGAAGACATCTATGACAATAAATGGATCACGTTAAACGTAATAGGAATATAGTTTCAAAGCTACTGTGGCATTTTAGTGGATTGAGTTTTAATAGAAACATAATTCCGGTGATATAGGCTGGACATTTTGAGACACGATATACATTTTATAAGCATCGTATAAGAAAAAAATAAATAATTTACAATGTATGCATGCTAATTTGTTTCCGTATTCCAGTTATTTTGTATCTATGAATATTTGGATTCGTTTTCCATTAAACAAAATTGTATAAGTAACAGTCCTTAGGTTACAATTGTATGCCGGATGTCCCAGATTCAATGTTACAAGCGATATTTATTTATTTATTTATAAACACACAGAGGAATTTATGCTGATTACATATATCATTAGATTAAAAAATTAAAATATATATATGCATATATATATTTTATATATAATCGAATAATAATAAAAGAGCATTATACAATACCAAGTAAAAATAGCGAATATTCTAGTGAAAATGTCAGAGGGAAGCCATATTGAGAATGTTAGAGAAATCTACAAAAAAATGAAGCCAACTAAACATCAGTTGTGTACAATCACTGCTGATTGAAACATATCACATTTCTGGCGGATATAAAATAACCATACTAGGGTAGGTAAGGATCCATTTATAGGCGCGAGTCCCATACATATAGCGAATAATGTTGTCACTTGTGCTAGGAGCGTCCCCGATTCGTTTCGCGCGGCTTCCCACCTTATACTTTCATAGCGCGCAAACGTTGTAACACTGTCCATATATTTTAGCGGTTCACTTTACTACGGAACCTACGAACGCGGTATGTCGATATTCCAAAGATTTCTGTTTCGCGAAAATTTTCATTCTATAGTTTGCAAATTTTCATTATGGGTGGAACTAGTCTGGTCCTGTAATAAGGTACATGTAATCGAAACAGTCAACCTTGCATTGTCAAGTACATTATTAAGAACCTTATACAGGACATATATCATGGCAACCTCACGTCTATCTATAAGCGGCGACAATTGAAACTCTTTGCGAATGTTAAAGTATGAGTGAAAGGGCAGATTTGATGGTGATACTTTCTATCTGGTCATGTAAAAAAAGATAGTGATCTTCTAGATCTTCTGCGGTGATACAGATAGCGCATTTTTACATGAGGAGACCAAATTGTGAATGCAAATTCCATTTTGTATCTTACTAGTGCATTATATCTGAGAATAATTGACTTTAAATTAGTGAATTTAAATGTATTACGCCAAACTCTGACAAGCATCAGCAGCAGTCGTCCGTACATGTTCAGAGAATCGAAAAGATGAATCGAAAACAACTCCAAGATCCTTTACAGCATCCTTGCGAGTAAGAGAAAAACTATTCAACTGATGATTAAAGAAGCAGGGTGTTTTTTTTTCTCGTAAAGCTAACAATCGCGCACTTATCAACATTCAAAGAAAGTTTGTTAAATTGACACCAATTAAATATCTTCAAAAAACCATGATGCTAACTAAACCAAGCGGAACTACAACTTTACGCCCCGCCCTCTCGAATGTGCTTACCCCCACCCTCCTCGGAGCAACTATCGCGTCAGGGCGCCAAATTCGAATAAGCAAGTTGCTCTGCTCCACCCTGTATATCCGTAAATTTTTACGACAGCCGATCAAACTGAAATGAGACGATAGTTGGTCATTAATTTTGCATCTCCAGATTTAAATATCGGCAAAACCTACCGTTCATAATAGATAAGTTAAATAACAACAAAAATAACAGATAAAACACTTGGTATTATTTCACAACTGATATTTATTATGCTCAATGCATTTCGCCTTGCGGCATCATCACTTGTGTGTTGTTTCTGTTAGGTGGTTAGTGAAATTTGAATCATCTTTGTTAAGTCTATGCGATCTTAAATGTTCTGCGAATCTGATTCCAAAATTTTTCCCCGTCTGACCAATGTAGGTTTTATTGCAATTGTCATGGTTTAGTTTGTAAATACCTGAAGTGTACCTTGTTTATGTTACTGTTTATATTGAGCGTTAGTATACTTATTATATAAGTTCAATACCTGCGGGATTTGTGCAACAGCGTGCTTGTAATCCACTTCACGTACAAGGTCGAAATACGTCAGTGACAAAAAGTAGCGCGTCACACCCGAAATCTGCTATATAGACCATCCAAAATGTCATTCCGATGTCTTATATGTCCGGCCTTTAAGCTGAGCGGATCCCTCTCGACCGTGCTCCGCAATTTTCGGAATTATCTGGTTTTGCGAAGTACGGTCGACAACGTTATCTCACAATCCTACCGATTTACTGGCCTTGGCGAGATAACGATATCTATCTCCGTGTATCCGTTTTGCCGAAGTTGTAAAATATAACAGGTCCGTAAATCAATTCAATCAAATTTATGTACATTATGTTACATTACCGACCAGATTCTTTGCAGATTTTGACAAATCTAACGTTATACTCTTTGTTATCCGAGAAACGTATGTTATTTTATGTTAAAGGATTTTATTTTAATTTCGAATTTGTGCAAGTAAATTTGGTTAAATGTTACTTACCTTTTTTGATGAACGTCTGGACACAGGAGCATACCATTCGGTAAGATTCGTTAATGTGTACCGTGCTTGATTAAAATCACAAATTACACGCTTTTCCTCAGTCACTGAAACCGCAAACAACTATTTCCCGAATTAATAAACACGTGGTGTTTGTTTATTTCTCGATAGCTTGAAGTATTCTGAGTAAGCATTCTTGATGCGCGCGACGACATCCCGTGGTCGAAACTGGAACTATATTATAAAGCCAGTAATGTAGAGATCCGGTCGCCGATAAGCACAACCATATAAGCATTTACAATAAGAAAAGCCACGACATATCAATTCATTTCATCGACTAGCGATCTATAAAGAAATATATACGACGTCCAGAGAGAGCAGGGAAAACATTTCACAACCCATTAACTCGGGAAGGTTATTATGTAAAAAATGTAAATAACGTTGCCCTGTCAAAGTTCCTTCAAAGATGTATGGGCCAATGATACATTGACATCCCATATTACCTGAAAATGAATCTCACACATCCTATGAGGATTTTCTGGAGCCCGGTAATGGCAGTTAAAGCCATTTACCACCCCATTGTTATGAAATCGCGCCTCATCGGAGCACAAAATCGTGAGATCATCGTTTAACATTAACACAAATTTCGCATTAACGCAAAATCCATCAATAAGCGAGCTAGGACGTCTGTCACGGCATGTGCGTTACCTCGAAAACATCATTCGCTGCAAATGAACATCATATTCGAAGATCGACGCGGATTAGTCGCCGTCCCGACGATATCACATAACGGCGTAAATGCGGATAGCTTGTTACGGAATCCGAGCGCTACATTTATGGCGCAGTCAGTAGGATCCAGCGAGATAAGGCGACCAAAAAAGGAACGACACGAACCTGCAAGTTCCGTAGTCGGAGCGAAGCGGAATAGAGGGAAACCCTAAGAAATCCTAAGAAAAAGAAACCATCCCAAAGGTGAAGAAGAACGCATTTAAGCGTCGCGAAGAAGAAGGACGGTAGAACGAGGGAATCGCAATTAAGTTTATCGAGACGGACGTAATCCGATTTCAAATATTATGAAGGCGGTAGGAGTAATTAAAAGAATGAAATTGGAAATAGAAGTTCAAACGTTGTTGACGTTCACTTGTTTTTCTTTCTTTTCCTTTCCTTTCCTTCTTTCTCCGACCTGTTTTCGTCTCGTCTGGTCTCTTTGTTCTAGTTTTAGTCGCCAGAAGTTTAATTAAAGCAGAATTTGAATTTTAAATGCCACTCCTAGAAAAATAATTCAGTCTGGGGATGTTGCTTGAATATGTTGGTATTACGTAGACAGTTGGTAAATTTATTTCTGAGAATTTTTCCACTTTATTCTATATTTGGTAAATAAAGCGAATATATGCACACGTTGAAATGTTTTTGTTGCCATTATTCCTGTTTGAAAACGGCATGTGTTGCATATGTAATGTAACCGTAAAAAGTAAACAAAGTAGTTTCTTCAAAAATCTGTTGTACTTAATACCGTAACAATAAATAATAATATAAGAAATAAACGTAACATCTTAACGGTGTGGATAGGATTGTCGAAAAACTTGCACCAAAAGGTATGTTTCTACATTTGTCTCGGAGAAAGACCGTTCAACATTTACGGAAGCAACACAGGAATAATTAAAATAATCGTTAGTTAACGAATCTGCAGACACCACACATTTGTCTTATTCTCGAATAATCGGAACTTTTTTTTTAAACACTGTCGAACTTTGCTATAACGCGATCGTTTTTTGCGTCGCTTATACCGTGTAGCAATGTATTAACTTCGAACGGCCTACGCTACACATTGTTGCTGCTCCATCGCTCATAAACATCAACAGCTTACTAGTTGACATTTGAAATTGTTCTACGGGCGTAGTGCCGTAATTGCTTCGCCTGTACACTTTTTTAGTCTTTTGCTAGCCAATAAAATTGTAAATTTCGGTTTAACAGGACCTAGTACTCGTGCTGTAATATTCAAAATTGAATTTTTTTTTACATGTCGTCTCATCAAGACATAGCCACAACTTAAACAGCTGTAGCTAAGTATGTCCTGATGAGCAGAATTAAAAGATAAATATTTTAATTCCGGTTTGATCCTATTTTCGATATCTCTACGTATACTTGGTAGCTCTTTCCGTAACGCTATCCGTGACGGTGATGGTCCGTGAAATTCCACTTATACACATATATTTACCCCTATAATTACGAGTAATGCTGCGAAGGGTTGATGAGAAACTGTTGCAATAAATCAATAATTTCATTCGCTGAGGTAGCCCCTGCCGATTCATCTGCATACATGCGTCACGTCGTGGGTGCGGCAACCACACTGCTAACCTGGCGCGAAGCTCTCTCTGCCCAGCCTTCAAATAACTCGTACGGGCCTGAGGAGTAGGGGGTACAGCCGGTGACATATAGGTACTATATAGGTTCCAGTATATCATTATGAAAACTATTTTTTTATTATACAGGGTACGTTCATAAGACATAACGTTAAATGAATTTCAAAATGCTAGAAAATCGAAAATTCTAATGGGTATTTTTTATTTTAAAATAGAATACCTTCATGTGAACTTTCATATATTTGATTACAAAAATTCTTCAGTTATTTCGAAAAATACATTTTTCTCTACCAATTTAATTATGTTAATATACTGGAAATGCAAAAGGAACAATTTAGGAATTTAGAAGAAAATAAATTTCCAGAACATTCTAAGATTAGCATGTGTACTATTTTATTATATGCGTACCTATATTATGTACATAGTATATATTGTTAAAAGAAAAAGGACTAACATATAAATCCGTGAAAACACCTGCATTTCCACTCTAAAAAGGGAAGAGTTGCATCCGTACAAACAATATTCAAGGCTACTGAATCAGAACTGATTGTAAAGTGCAGAATTTCATTTTAGATTAATATAAAAGGAGATTTTAAAAACAAAATGCTAAGATCCTTTCGACCTTCAAGCCATTGCGTTGTATTTTGTCGACCGGATATACGAAGGGTGATCGTAAAGTAAGGTTTCCAAAGCCCTACAGCAGCAATAAGACGTGTTAGGCGAAATCCGGCAACATTGGCGTGTGCAGCAGCTCTCCCGCTCTATATACGTACCACTCCCGTCTCGCTACGCCGCTCAGTGTTGGCTGAGCAGCCGTCCGAGATGGAATTCCTGATCGCCGCTACCGCCAGGTGCGAAATTCGGGCTGCGATAGGTTTTTTAAACGCGAAAGGGGTTTCACCTATACACATTCATCATTAGTTAACCGAAGTTTATGGAGAAAAGTGTATAACTGTTCAACACATCCACAAATGGTGTAGGGAATTCACTGGAGGTCGGACGGAAATTCACGATGAAGAGCGAAGCGGAAGACCATCAGTTTCAGAGGAAATCGTTGAAAAGGTCGAGAGCATACTGCTTGAAGATCGGAGGGTCACCATTCGTCAACTCGCTCTTCGAATTCCTGAGATTTCCAACATCACAATTGAAAAGACTCTTGAAAGGACTGGCGGCAGAATTTTACAACATGGGGATACAGAAGTTGGAGCACCGTCTGCAAAAATGCTTGGATAGAAATGGCGATTACGTCGAAAAATAGCTTAAGTTTTTACCTTTAAAACGATGTGTAATGTTAAGGAAATAAAGTATGCTTTTAAAAATATGGGAACCTTATTTTACGATCCCCCGTACAATAAAGACAAGTTTTAAGTTATTTAAAATTTTCGAAAAACATTGACGTATACAATTAAGACGAGATTTACATATAATAACAGTTCTCCTAAGTCCTATTCTTTGTTTCAAACACCATTACGATTATGCAAATATTATGTTATTGCATATCGAACAGTCGTTTTCGTTATATAAAAATATGTTTTCACCACTACGAACAAGGCTGAAAGAAACGACAGGGGAAACGTACGCCATGATTCAGATGTTTAGTCAAACACATTCGGGATTTTAGCATTTAGATTTGAGAATCTTAAGAATAAGTCTAATGGTATAGGAAATACCACAAATAAAAGATCGTTACACTGTATTCTTCTAAAACAAACATTTAGCATTTAGAATTGTTTAAAACTAGTGCTGGTATTGCAAGAATCAAATTAGAATGGTGTTTTGTTTAATAGTACTTTAATAGAATTACATTACTCGAGTGGACTGTATATTTTGGTGTTACCGCTGGCGCGGCTAGAGCACAACTCGTAAAAAAGGGTATACATTCAGTTTTGTTCGTATAACTAAATAAATCACGTCCTTGTCACTTCTAGTTTGTACGTCACATAAATTGTCAATCCGTTGAGAATAGGTCTTTTTAACGACCGCTCTTAGAAGATAATTTATTAGTTCTAAGAATCTTCTACAGAGATCTATAACAACGTTTTTATCTTTAATAGCAAATATTTCATTTAAAATTCATATTACATACAACTCAAAGGAAAGTCTCTAACGTTGAATAAAAAGTATAACAAAGTATTAAACTTAATATTCTCCCTAGTCAAGAGATATTAAGTTCGTGTCACTTGATATTTAAATCAACGCCAAGCTTATATCGTCCTCTTCCGGAAAATTGACGTAGTGTAACATATTACATTTTTCACTCGCTACTCTTCGTATATACGGGGCTGACCTATTACTTTACCGCTTTATTACGCAAACTACATTTTTCCTTCGTACCGTACCGGATATTTAAAATGTAAGTAATAAGTTTCGCAAAAATGATGTATTCAGTGCCCTCGGTTCGCTACATCTACATAGATGCGACTACTTCGAGTACGTCTATGCACGGTTTCTTAGCTTCGTTGTGAAATTTATGCACCAGTTAAAATATTAATAAAAGAGATGTCTTCGCTCTTGTAAATTGGTTGCTTCTAGTATTTTATTTCGTCTCGTGTAAGTTATAGCTGGGGAAAATGAAATAGTAGAAGAAAGGTGTATATAGCGCATGAATATCTCAGACTTCTTTGTTCCTGCTATTTTGTAAAATTATTTGAAACATTTGGAACATAGACGCACATCCAAATAGAATAAAATAGTATGCAAGGGAGGTGTATATATTGCCTTGAAGCATTCTTGTATTTTATACGAGGTACGTCTGCACCCAGAGAAATGGTTTCCTGCATCAGGAAAATAGGTTTTCTTGCAAAAATCAGTTTCTATTAAAGAAAATATTTTTATTTTTTAAGACTATAAAAATTGATAATATAAGAAAATAAATTTCTTGAAGGTTTATTTGTATTAACCCTTTCACAAATATAGTGAGGGACACCGATTTATAATGTAGGTATAGCAAATACAGTCCCTGGCCATATTACTTGAAACATGTCATAAATCAACCCTTGTACCTGGAAATTCCCGTCCTATTATAGTGATATTCTTTTGCTTTGAATCCGATCGTTTATAGGGCGACTAGATTATTGTATCAATAAATAAAAATATCAGAGAAATGACATTTAGAAGAGTAAAGTACGTATATATATGAATATTTCAGTTATCAACTTACATTTAGCGAGTTCACAGTTTAGAGAATGCATCGATATTTTTTAAAATATTTCATAACCGTATAGAAGTTAAGTTGTGAAGTATCGTTAAGTGTTTTGTGTTGATATATCATTATTGCAACGGTAAAATTGTTATTCTATCTCTCTCTTAATAATTAATTATTCGGAATTTGAAAAAAATTGAAATATTTTGGGTTTTTTGTAGAAAATGCCCGGGAAAGATTTCAACAAGTGAACAAAAAGCCGCTATACAAGCTCTTCTATAATCAAACGAACATTCACAACGAGAAATTGCAAAATTACAGAAAGTATCTCCTTCTTCTGTATCGCGTTTAGATAGAAACTTAAACGAAGGAACTAGCAGATCTGACCATGAAATTGTTCATCAGGCTTTGAGCAATAGATTTGCTACAATTAAAATGATTCAAAAAAAATGTACAAGAGAGAGGAATAGAGATTTCGAACACAACTGTGAGGCGCCGATTGCGCAAAAATCGCCTAATGGGCGGAAAACCTGTAAAAAACCGCGTTTAACAGAAAAAATTAAATCTGCTCATCTCAACTTTGCAAGAGAATATCGAGAATCGAGAATATATATTTCACAGACGAGAATTGGAAAAGGTGACTAAAACAGTTCTAATGTGTATTTAAGGTTTCTTAACCCGAAGCACAATTTGTTCGTAGACGACCTGGCGAACGTCTCACAGAGTCCACGGTTCTTCGAACTGTAAAACACCCTCCCCAGGTAATGATTTGGGGAGTGATTAGTGGAGACGGACTCGGCCATTTGTATTTTGTAGAAGGTACAATACGTCAAGAGCAGTACATATATGTGTTAAAAAGCACGTTATTACCGTATTTTAAGCCAAGACGTCGCATACCGGCAGGGCCTATATTTGTTGGAATATAAGAAAATATGCAAGGTATCTCACTTAAAATGTCAAAGTTCTCTTCCGGTTAAATCAGTTACCCACAAATACTGAATTTCATAACAATGCCTGGAATATTATAGTAGATACTCAGTTGTGTCGCGGTTTTTGTCCGTCCCTGTATCTTCCGTGTGATTTACCACCTCCCCAACATTCCCCTCCAATTAATATACGCACCGCGAATGCTAAAACGAATATAGCCAAACTCAATTACTTATCTGTAAAGGTTTCCATAATTGGATCTAGATTGCTATGATATTTGCATTAGTTTCAATTTGGAACGAGTTTTACGTGGATTTCACTTTCCCCATTCCTCGATCCTTAATTGATATGTCTCGTTATTATTCGGCTTGAAGATGCTGGTTCCAAGAAGAACGAGAAGATGAGGTATTGGGTTACGTAACTTCGCTATATTTATCTATTAATTTTGGCCAAATTGGAAACGGTAATGGGATAAATGCGATCCGCAGTAGGGGGATTCGTTTCCAGCTCTAACGAAGATTACGTCCTTCGTAATTATGCGAGGTGCAAATGTAGGAATGTTATATAATTTATTACTGTTTTGAACCGATTCTATTTGAAATCTCTCGGTGTTGGATTGAATTTTTAGTTCCAATATGCTGGATGTGGAAAGATTCTTCGATAATCGTCCTTAGAAAGCGGAAAAGTTTTTCTGCAGTCTAGCAAATTCTGGATTTGTAAGTGGTTTGATCTCTTACTGCTAATTTCTCATCTGATCAAAGTATACAACCGAATCGCTTATTTCAAAAACAACCTACGTCACATTTTAATGGTTTTCAGGAAGTGATAAAAGCATTTGACTCTAACCCTATTTTTGCTAGAAGTAAATATTCTTGTGGGAGTGAAATTTATGCTATGTGGAATTAGCATCCACAAGGACAGTTTACGAAAAGCACTTAAAACTCCAAAATTTAAATTTAAAAACATGGAATTAGACTGTTTCTGAAATACGAGGTGTGTTAGAAATATAATGAGACTGGCGCCATTACGAGCGATCTGGCAACACTGCAGTTGTTCTCTCTTACTAGGCATGTTTGTTAGTCCGCTCCAGACGCTCAGCCCGAGTTTGAGCTTCCTATTGTCACCACGTGGTTTTTGGAGAGCGTTATCAGTGAAGTTACATTTTTGTTGTATGTCACACAGAATGGAACAGCGGTATTTGGAGTAACGTTATACCATTAAGTTTTGTGTCAAGCTTGGGGAATGCAAATCATTTTTGGGTGGGCGAGAACTGGTGGGAGATGAACCTCGTTCAGGGAGGCCTTCAACTTCAAAAACTAATGAAAACATCGAACGTGTGAAGGCTCTTGTGAGGTCAGACCGTCGTTTAACAATAAGAATGATGAGTGACCAGTTACAATTGAAGAGTTTCACCGTTCATCAAATTTTAACTGAGGAATTGCGCATGCGAAAGGTCTGTGCCAAAATGGTGCCTAAAAAGCTCACAATTGAGCAGAAGAACATTCGAGAAAACGTGCGCCTTGATCTTCTTGAAAGAATTGCCAAAGACCCCGATTTCTTCACTCGTGTAATCACAGGTGATGAAACCTGGATTTTTGAATACGACCCTGAGACAAAGCGGCAAAGCCAGGAGTGGCACACTGAGAATTCTCCCCGACCGAAGAAAGCTCGAATGAGCAAATCAAAGATCAAATCCATGCTGATTTGCCTCTTTGACAGTAGGGGTACCGTTCACAAAGAATTTGTACCTTGTGTCCTTGAAAGACTCAGAAGAAGGGTGATTCGTGTGAGACCAGGCATTGCAGGCACGTGAATGCTCCATCATGACAACGCCTCATGTCACACAGCCATCTCCATCACGGAGTTTTTGACATCAACAGGCATCCCTGTGGTTCCTCAGCCCCCCCTATTCACCTGATCTCAGTCCTTTTTTCCTTTCTATTCCCCAAACTAAAAAGTTTCTTAAAAGGACGTCATTTTGGGACTTTGGAGAACATACCGGCTGAAGCCTTCCAGCGCTGCTACCAAGACTGGGAACAACGACTCCGCCGGTGTATAGCTGCCCAAGGTACCTACTTTGAAAGGGATAATATTGTTATTTGAAATAAATAAAAATTTAGGTAAATAAGAAATCAGTCTCGTTAATTTTCTAACACTGCAATTCGAAAAAAGTAACATTAGTAAGTCAAAATCTTGATAGTTATTGCTTCTTTTATTTCTCCATTCGAGATTTTGTGGCGCTAGTGCTGTTGGCAATTATTTCTTTAAAAAATGGCTTGTAGGGATCTTCCACTCGTTGAAGTAATGTTGTCAGATGCTCTATTTTGGATCCAAGAATTGGAAGTCGTTCCAAATAGGCTTGTCTTGTTGGCAGTTTAACGGCTTATTTTTTCTTAAGATGTGCTAGCTCAAACGTATTCCGGAAGAACCTATTAATAAATTCGCTAGCTTGTGTGGTTCCTGGGGTATGGAAAGATTACACGAAATGATGATACCTAAAAATGGTAAACCGCATTCGTTCATTTCTTGATAGTGATTAAGATTCTGTGGATACAAATGTAGCTTTATAGTATTGATGCCACCACTTTTTGAAGTCCAGAATATCGTCTGTTTTAATGGTGAATGCTTTTTTTGCACTTACGGTTGCAATTAGTTCAGTATATCATAAATTCTGTCAAAACGTCGAAGGTTCTTTTTTACCAAGCCAAATCCACGTTCACATGGCAAGAAGCCTAAGCAGATTCGGGTAATGCAATGGTTTTTGTTCTGTCCAGGATAGTTATTCAAAAACAAGTACTACTCTTTAACATCTTGATCAATGTAATTTTCTACATTGTCTATTAAAAAGGTGGACACCTCGTTTGGTCATAATACCTTTTTTCAAATACGTCTTGGACGGGTATTTCGGGAAGTTGTAAAGTCTGCATATAATCAAACGTTTGTTAAAAGATCAATCAGAAAAACACAGATTCCTGTAATCGTCACAAACAGTTTGGGAATAAAACTCGACTTGTCTCGGAGCTCTTTGATAAACCATTGATGCTTTTGACTTATTGAAAGTGGTTCGTTTTCGGGCGAACAACGAAATAATTGATTTTCAAATACGAATGTCTCGTAAAGTATTGAAGACGAAGGTAAGGTATGCTTCATGAATGAAAATTTTAATGTTGGGTATTGGGGGGCTTAGGAGGCGTAAGATACAAAATATATACTTATTAGCAAAAAATTAAAACTCGACCCGTTCTTTTATAGTCTTTGGTATTTGACTTATTGAAGATTCATTTTCTAATGAACAGCCTATATTTTTTATTTAAACATAGACATCTGTGACATAGAGCTGTTTGCTGGACTACGTCGTGCTCAGTATAGACCAAGAGTCAACTTCATTTGGGACTCAAGGTGATTCGTAAATTGTACATCAAATTTACGAATCACCTTGGTCAAGCCTGCAAAAATAACAGCAACAATGGTAACTCCTTCCAGTAATGGTCCGACTTCTCTCTTCCACAATATAGTTGGACCAAAGCAGTAGTCGGAATCTTTGTTTTCGCAGCAGTGTTCGAGTATTCCACAAGGCATTTACGTCTTTACAGAAGATATATTCCCGAAATGTTTCATCGTAGTTCAAACAATTTGATATGCTCCGATAATACCGTGACCCCTACTCCACTTAAGCATCAAGTTGCAAACTCGACAAATTTATTGCTTTAGCTCTATTCATTCGATATTTTCAATTCTACTAACATTGCCCCCGCCTTACTCGCTCGCATATTCAAAAGAGAATCAAGAAAACATTACCCGTGCTCCGATGAAGTATGTAACTTGTTAGTTTTAACTCCTTCCGCGGAAAAGCTCGCGTAGCGATTTATGTTTGAAAAGAAAATGGCTCTTCGGCATTGAGAGAGAGAGACAGAGAGGAAAAAACGGAAAAAGGTACATACACGTATCCTCCTGAGATTTATGAGAGCGAGTGGGAGGAGGTGGAACTCGAAAGTTTGTTCCGGTAAATCGAAGCAAAGCCGAAAGAGTGTATTTTGGCATCTATTGTGTACACAATAAATGCGCTATATATAGCAGATGGGGTGGGGAGATGGGTGGGGGAGGTGGAAGGAGAAAAACGGGATAAAGGATATTCATAATCTACGATTTATAACCCTAGTTTTGCAAAGCGTTGTTGCTCGTTTCACTTTGCTGTTTATTTCTTCGTAGAATGGGAGTGAATTGCTAAAACTTGAGAGAACTATGTAATACAGGCGAATACGATCTATCAAATGTAATTGTAACGAAACTAAAGTTATCTTTTAGAATTTGAAGAAAATTGTATTTTAGGAATTACATCGTGGTAGCATGCACATTTTCCCTAACTGCTAATAATTTATTGGGTAGAAAACTAGGTTATCGACTAACTCTATGGAATTCTCATTACGATTCTCGAACTTGCTGAACAATTTTTCGTTAGGGAATAAATAGGAAGTAAATTTTATTGGCTTCATCTTACTGTTAGTTTGATGAAAGGTTTCTTAGTGTCTCAGCTTCCTTAGTGTGTAATAAGAAGACTTTATTTGGTATAGAAGTTAGATGTGAATATTATTTGAAAATATACATAGATGGACCAACCTTGATTCACATCCCCTTAAAAACAACGATTGGTGCGATGTCGGTTTCAATTCATTAATTTGAATATTCTAAATTTCGCGCTCCACATTCTACTAGGTTTGCGATAGAATGCGCATGATCATTAATAATAATAATAATAATAATAATAATAGCAATGTATTTCTTCAAACAAATGTTAGAGGAAACAGTCAAATGTGTACACAAAGAGAGACAATACTCAACTAACAAGCAGATCACAAACTGTTGGCTAGGAAATGAACACAAATGTAACATTGCAACGCAAGAAATGCAAAGAGAAATCGTAATAAAAGCAGAGAATGGAAAGCTGCATGGTTCTAATAATTTAAGTATTCTCGTATTGAATACGGCTCTATATCGCAAAGGTGCCTTATTAACTGCTTCTTAAATAAACCAGTATTTGTTATAGTTTTTATACTATTCGGTAACTTATTAAAGAAAGTCATACCAGCATACTGTACAGACTTCTCACTAGCAGTCAGTCTGTGTTGAGGTAGCCTGTAATTATTTTTATTCCTTGTTAAATATTCATGCTCAAAAAAGCATTCACTAACACTACATTTATGTTTGCAAACAAATATGCATTCCAAAATATAAAGTGCGTATATTGTTAAAATGTTACCTAATTTGAAAAGTCCTCTACAAGTTTCTAGATAGTTCTTACCAAAGATAAATCTTATTGTTCTTTTTTGTAGAACAAAAATTCTGTTGATATCAGTCGATTGATATGAGATATAGATATGAGGTCATTGCGCATCATTATTATCATCATTAGAGCGAGCTAATCGTCTCTGCGATACAGAGGGGTTTCGCCGGAGTAGCGGGCTGTGTGCAAAAATCGATTCTCGCTTTGTCAGCGTCCGCTTGTTTATTTTTCGTTCAGTTTAGAAAACGAGACCGCGCTTTGCGTTTTGCGTTACCTGTTTTTCGTTATAAAACTATAATTATTAATGTAAAATGTGTAATGTAAAGAAGGCTAAATAGCGACCCTTTGCTGGCACATTAAATAAGTTTATCGCTGCACTAAAAAGACACTAAAGAATACAGAAATAGAAAAAAAGGGCGTGCCAACGAGAACTGCCTTTATTATTTATTTACTTGTCATGATGATAACCTGTAATTTATCACTTCGCTTACTTGAAAAAGAACCGTTTCAGAGCTTTTGATATAAGTACAACCTCGAGTTGAGGTTGCCAACTACGGAAACGGCACGTAAGCACAAATCTACATTAAAAAAATCAGTTGCGTTGGTTATGTGTTGACGAGACAACAGATTGTAAAAGAAATTCTGTTCTAAATGTTGTAGTACGTGTACTGGACCCTCATAAACCGACATTTCCACTGTTATTAGTTAGCGAAAAGATTGGAAAAGAGTACTGGTGCAGCAGCCATTATGAGGGTGATACTTAATACTTGCAAGTCTCACCACGTCAGGTGTTGACGTTAATGAGCGGTGGTGCTGCGACAATGCGTTCGGTAGACCGTTCTCTTCTTGAACACGGTGGCAAGAGTTTACATGTTACATGTAAAGTTTTAATCATCATTGCTGTCTACGTATATATACAGGCTGGCCCATCAATGCGAAGAAGTCCAATACCTCAGTTAACATCGAAGATAAGAAAGAATGTTTCAAATAATAGTTACCTACTGTATTTGCACTTGTGGATGTTTTTAAAATAGTACGAAATGTACAGGGTGTTCAATTAATGCAGGGTAACATGAAGAACTTTTTTTAAGTGGCACACTATTGAATTCAGCATAATGTATAACATTCACTACCGCCTTATCTTTTCATGAAAATTGCGACTTTGTCAAGTTGAAAAGAATGAAAATTCAAGAAAAATCTGCGCAATATAATAACCATAAAAATATCATTAATTAACGAAAGATATTCGGCAAATTCGAAAAAAAAGGGTGACTTAAAGGTCGTAGATAGATAGAAGTTTCGCTTCATGTACAGAGTGTTTCTTACATGTGCACAACCTTCGCAATCTTCAAATATCAAAAACCTATTTTTTTAACGGATCAGTCTGTATATTATTTTACCTCTTAATTGAACTATTGTATCCCTCACATCATAAAATACCTAAAATTGATAGTTTCTGAGAAAATTGCAATAATATTTTATAATGCACAAATATTGTTAGAAATCCAGCAGTTAGAGGTCCAACAGAATGAAATAGGAGCCCCATGGTTTGTCAGGAATAATTGGATTTGAGAAGATTTTCAAATTCCTTCGATCACAGTTTTCCTGAGGAATCTTTGGACGAGAGCCGCTGAGTCCAACCATCCGCGTTTGAGAAGAATTGTTTCCACAAGATAAGCGTTCCCTCAAAGTAAAGATCCGCTGTATCATAGATAAACTCCCGCAACACACAGAAGAGGAAGAGACAAAGGCTAACTACTACAAGCATGAAACGTCCTTAAAGTTGATACAACGCAACAAACTTCTATTAATCAATTTAATTTAATTTAACAAATGCTTCTTGGATGACGAGAGGGCCAAAAGGCTTAACGCCTAACCCTGTAGTTTCAAAAATCGCTACATATCGAAAAAATGGCTGATTTTAGACCACTAACATTTCTTGTCTAGAATTTTACAAAAAATTTTAAACCAAAAACTCTGAAATTCTTAGTTTTAGGACAATAGTACCTTATTATATTTTACGTCAGAATTTAACGAGGTTTCCAGAATGTAAATTTCAATGTAATTTTAAACTACGCCCACAATCAGACCTCCCTACAAAAAAAGAAAACCCAAAAACCCACAATCCCCAAATCTGCCAAGTCCGGGGAGATGACTCACCATGTACCAAAGTTGTCTTAACAGGGAATGGGAGACAATCGCATTTTATATTGCTCAGATGCATTTTATTTTGCTTTCCCTCTATGGATCTCATTTATTTATTATCCAAATCGTAGATTTCTTAAAAATATGATTTGGAAGGATCAAAACCTTATTGGGGCCGTAGCTATTCTTGCTATACACCTCCGACGTTCTTCACCACTCTGTGGCTGAGTTGGCAATGTATTCTAAGGATATGGCAGTGTTTCTTTCTTCGATGAGCTGGTGAGGAACCTCTAACACGCCACTGATGACCTGGAAGAGTGGGTTGCCAGGTGGAGATTTCAAATTATTGAAATCAAGTCTATCGCAGTCAGATTCACTAATAAACAGTGACTCCCAGATGACGATATTATTATTAAAGATCATTGACTATCCTGGGAAAAAGAAGTATGATATTTGGGACTACAGTTGGACAGCCATTTGACCTAGAACCAAATTCAGTGCGGCGAAACACTAACTAATGCTGGTGTTATGTAAAAACAGTTGGATAGATGTCAAGATAATATAACCTACGCGGCATTTACGTGTACACTAGATGTCGCCAAAAGATATTTCGCTCGTTGTTTCAAGGGGTAGTGATGTAAATCGAGAGGCAAATAATGGTGGCATCTGTAGATCTTGGAAATTTTGCAAAGCAAAAAGCTCAGACTGTTTACGAGAGGTCCGTGGTCTGTGAGAAATACCTATGCTTGGATCTCAGAGTCCCGCCGCTGACTGAATGTCTCCGGGAAGTGGCCATTGGGACATGGAAAAGAACTACTAACTCTCAAAATCTTGCACTGGCCCGAACAGTGGAGGAACCACAGGATTGTCCTCCAATTGATCCACCTGGACTGACAGGGATGTCTCTGCATTCAACCCTACAGGAAGACTCCATCAGAGCGTAGCAATCTAAAGGCTTGCCGCCTGGCTTCAATGAAGCGAAGAAGGCCTTAGAGAGGTGCATTCTATTTCGCTTTCTCCTTATGGATCTTATTTATTTACTATCCAAATCGCAGATGTTGTGAAGAATATTGTTTGGAAGCATCAAAACAATGAATTTTACTTTAGAACAAACTTAAATTGTGATGAAATAACTTCTAATTCAAAAAAAAAAATTGTTTCCACCAAGGCTGAACAAATGTAGCTCTCGCATTTTGCATGGCATACCGTCGATGGATTTTAATCAAGCCTAGATGTAAAAAAACAGATTCATGGTATAAATTTGTGTTTATCTCGTCCCCCTGGCACCAATCCCCTTTCTGTAGTTCCAAAAAGTTTTCAACTCGTCTTTTACAATAAGCAAACCACCTTAGAAGAAAAGTAGTAATAGCAGGCCCTATCCAGGGGGAAGACGCAAATAGCAACGAAATCTCCTCTCCTTTCCATCAACGGAAATCGGCTAGAGGAGAGAAAATCGGCAGCGGGAAGAGTAGACATTTATCGACGTTCCATATCAAATCTTCGGCGGATCTCGACTCAAACAAATGCACACGCGATATTTCCTCCCATTGCTTACGGCGACACGAAAAATGAATATAAATGCGTTTTGGTAAGCGAGAGGAGTGGCGCTTAAATAAATAATGCGGCGGATAGAGGGAGAAAAAGCGCTTCCACAACCGAAAGAAAGGCTTCGGAGACGAACGGCATCTGTTACATATCGCACGAGTTATGTAACATCAGTGGAAGGAAAGGTGACTGAATGTACAGGGTCCGTTTGAAAATCGTCGACAGACTCTTAGGAATAGAAGGAGTTTGAGTGGAGGATTCAAACATTAAACCGATTAAATGAAGGTAATATGAATTTGTAAAAGTTCCAAGTTAAAATAATCTCCAAAGGATTTAAGGTACGATTGAACCTTATTAAATTTATTTGTAACAACACTCATCTAAGTGGTATAAACTCAAAGATATATGGAACAGTGGCGTAGCTACGCCTACGCAATGCGTGGGGGCCCAAATTTGGTAGTTACGCCACTGATATGGAGGCGAAATCTAGATAAAGAATTGAAGAGTATGGAAATATCATGGAACGAAATCTAATTGAAAGCTAAAGATATTAAAGAGTGGAAGAAATTTGTGGACAAAGTATGAGGTAATTTCCAGATGCGTAGAGCTAGCTACTTTACCATCGTTATGGATGCAAGCAAAGAAACGCCATTAGGGGCCTCTTGCTCCTCCATGGAGCTACGAGCTAAAGAAGACGATGGTCAGATAAAAATCCCCACACAACAACAGTTGAAGGTACAAATTACAAGGCCTACTAAAGGATGTTTCTCTAAACATCAGAATGCAAATGCATTACAACATGATGGAGATCTTTCGCTCGTCAAGTCAAACAACATTTGGGCGATAGGTTTCCAGGGCTTTGGCTAGGTCACGGTAGTCCTATTAGTTGGCCTCCAACCTCATACCATTAGACTGTTATTTATGGGGCTGATTCAAAAATGTTTACAAGGTAGAGGTCAGTACTGAGGATGCAATAATTCATCGTATTAGAAATACTGCTGCATCCTTCGCAGACGAAGCATAAAATGTTAAGAAGTCAACATTTATTAAAACGGCTTTTAAAAATTTTAAGACAGTTTTGAAGAAAAAACCTTGCTAAGAAACAATTTTCATATTATGGCTATTTACCATCCTTAAAAGTGTGCTAGTACTTTTTAGTTAGACCTTGTATAACGCGAAGGAGAACGCGTCGATCTGTGAGAGCCGCAGCTAAGGTTATTCGCAGGGTAAAAGGGGGTTCGCGCTAGAGCATAACGAAAAGGCTAAAGAAAGAAAATCTCCGTCTTTCATACATACAAATTGTAGTTTATAGCGTTTTATATACGGTTTTATTTTCGCAATATAAAAGTACTACTACCAGTAGCCTGGATCTTTTGTTGTTTCGTCGCGGTTATGGCTGACGATCTCAGGATTCCTCCTTTCACGTTAGCAGAAAAAAAAAGTACTCGGTCGTTCGTCTTGTCTACTCCTAACTGTTCTCTAATGTCAGTCTGGATTTTATTAGCTGGCTTAAACATATTAAGGACGTTTTTCTCCTCTTGTTTCAGACAACTCATCGCACCCAACATCATGCAGAAACATTACCTAGCGAATGGGGCCGAGCAAGTTTCCAAACAGGTAAGCTATTTGCTTTAGGAGTAGTATTTGACTTACGATCTTTGGGTCTGATTATTATTGGCCAATAAAATGCCATTTTAGAATCCCAGCAATTAAAAATAATAGGAGAATTAATTTTTTAATTTAATACTTTGGGTCCAAAGAAAATACATAACACATTAACAAAAGATGTGTTTGTGCTTATATACTCCTTTGGGCGGTCACCACACGTAAAAGAAATTGTTGGAAGAAATAGATGTTCCAAATAAGAATCACCTTGTTGCTTTTGATATGTTTGAATATTATAAATTTAAGTTTAGGGGCTTTCTAGCTTTTCCTGATCTCTTTCTAAATGCAAAATGGTTTAAGGATATTAATAAACAATTGATTAACCCTGCATTCAAGGTTTTTGTGTTTGGAAGTGGCCTAGTTGGTGTCAATTTTTCACAGATGGATCTTTATCCCCCTTCTTTCAGAGAATTTCATTTGGTACTTTTTTGCCGTCACTTGAAGTTAATGTATCTAGAGCTCTTCCTCATTCTCATTCTATCTCCTCTGCTGAGTTGACGGCGATTTCTAATTTCCTTAAATTATTAAAAGCAAGAATATTCCTAAATCTGTAGTTTTCTCTGACTCAAAAACCGAAGCTCTAACTCAATCTCATCTGCAATTTAAACAAATAGTCTCTTTATACTATAACCCTGGGCGTTATGCAATTTTTTGAAATGATAGAGGTGATTAACTGGTGGGAGCTGGTTCATCTTTAACTCCTCTTGGTCGGAGAATCCCTCATTAAAATTAAGGAATGAATGTCAGGATGGGTAGAATGAGTCTTCGGCTATTAAAGGAAAGCATTTTCAAGAAGTGCAAGATCAAGTAAAATGGTTTTACAGTATTCCGTCAACCTCAAGACAATTTATCACATCCATTAATAGAATTAGAATTGGACATTGTTTAAACGAAGCTCATTTATTCAGAATTGGAATTTATAGACTCTCCTTTGTGCAAATGTGGTGACGAAAGCACATTAAACTGTATATTTTTCAATTAAGATTTAAAGAAGAATTAGAAGAGTTAATTCGGAAGCTTATTAATCTAAAAATATATCTACCTCTTAACCTCTTTTAATATTGGATCAATTTAACACAGATCTTGTCCTTTTTTCTTTATCCCCTACACCGGAACTTTTTCCCTTTATTTCCCCTTAACCTGGATCTCTCTTACAAGATTTTGTATCTGGTGGTTAAGACTCCTTATGCAAAGAAACAAAACATCAAATGTCCTTGTGAAGATGAAGAAGAAGAAGGCGCATTTACTTTTACTTTGTACCAATTTTTCGTTACGAGTTAAACAATTCCTAGGCTTCAGAATAAAGCTACTTGCACATACCGCCAGTTTCTAACCACGGAAGCTAATTCATATACATTTAGATCCAATGTAGTATTGAACGTCAAACATAAAGGTTATACTTGTTATTTAACAAAGATGAATATTGCAAAAAAGTGGCTATTAGGTAGCTTTTTGTAAAAGCCCAAAAAGTATAAAAAGTCACGGTTACAAGTGGTTCATTTTGCAAGGTTCGATAATATCAAAATACAAAAACCTCTTTTACTCTGAAGGTGGCCAAGTTTAAGCGTGGCCAAACATGGATCTTTGATGAGGTGACAACAGACGATATAGTCAATAAAGTTTACGAAAAATTGAGTATGAGAAAGCTATCGGCGAGATGGTTGCCTCGCTTACTGACGATTGATCAAAACGCCCCTGGTCATCGAATTAGGACCACTTAAAAGCATGATTTTATGCTAAAATTTAGAAAAAAACAATTTATTTTTCTTAGAATTGACCATTTTCTTCATATCTACTGGTGTTAATAATTTTCAAAATTTTTAGATTTTTTTTAATTTATACTTTACTCCAGATATTTATATAATTTCATTTTCCATTAGAACACTCTGTATATTAACATGAATTAATTTTCCTGCTCATTGGCGGTAGCACAGCGGTAGGCAAGTCACGCCGCGGCAGTTATTGGTCTCTCCAGACGGCTCCGTAAAAGATAAACTTAAGGAATTCTAGGTCGAAGACGGAATAAAAATTCTTCGTCAGGGGGGGCTTCAGAGTGACAGTTCCTAAGGAAAGATGGGAGGCGGCGTTTTGTTCTCCAGGAAAATTAAAAGAAAAAAGGAGAAAAGAAGAAGAAAACACGTACGAATTTAGTTGGTACTGGAATAGTAATTATTTTTTTGTGTGCTCTTCTTCGAGTCTCTCACTGGGAAAACGGAAATAAGGATTAATCTCGAAATTACTTTGGCTAGACGTGTAGACGTTGGAATGACGTAAATGACAGTTGTTTTTACATAATTACGTTTCTTTTTTTCTTATATTTTCTTGTTATTTTATTGCTTTGATCATTGATTAAGCTGAAGTCATTTGTTTAAACAATATAACTTAAAAATAGTCTCCCATCCAGTCAAAAGGATGACGAACATTCTTGACAAAACCAATGTTATCTACCACATTCAGTGGAAAGATTGCAATCCTTTTATCCTTTTTAGTACTCGTTTACTTCTAATCTACATTAAATACAACAAACCTTATGAACTCTCAAGTCTAACATAGAATATAATTTAAAATGTGATATCTATTTTATTTGTTGCAGGAAATCGAACACTGTTACTATCACGGAACCGTACAGGATTATCCTGGTGCAACTGCTGCTTTTCATACGTGCAACGGCGTTAGCGGAGTCATCCACGTAGGCAATGAAACCTTCGTTATCCATCCATTCTACGGCGGGGACCTTTCGGTCAGTCAATCTCATTCTTATTTCGTATACTTTTTTATAAGCTAAACAGTAATTGATACTATAATCCTTTCTGGTCTTTGCGACTTACACTAACGACCAACGACACTGTTGAAAACCACTAAAGCATCGGTACACTCTGCACCACACAAATTGTTTGATTAATTCGTAGATTCCCATTAGCTGCCATGCGACCGAATAATGTGAGAAAAAGATTTTAATTCTAAGATGCTTTGTTCTATCCCCACTCTAAAAGATATTTTCAAACTTTTACCGGCTATGTAGCCTAAGGCATGCGAAGTTACGTTCTTAATTAATTTGATGTTTTCTAATTTAATATTATGCCCGGTTTCGTTTATGAATAGTGCTACATTTGACGATTCGATTCTTTCGTAGCGGTAATGTTCTCTCTAGTGTTGTATAATTTAAAATACGTACCACACGTAGTCGAAATGACTTTAAAAGTGCACTTTATTCCCAAAATCAAAGTTTTCTGGAATTTCGATTAAAGGGTTTTGAAAGAAACATTTAAGAGCTCTCATTCTCACAATATTTCTAGCGCGACCAGAGATTTAGTTACTTTTTAGAACCAGACATAGTGAATATATATATATATATATATATATATATATATATATAGCATAGCCGGTAAAAGTTTGAAAATATCTTTTAGAGTGGGGATAGAACAAAGCAACTTAGAATTAAAATCTTTTTCTCACATTATTCGGTCGCATGGCAGCTAATGGGAATCTACGAATCAATCAAACAATTTGTGTGGTGCACAGTGTACCGATGCTTTATATATATATATATATATATATAAAATCAGCGTTCCAGGCCAAGTAAGCCCATAGCTTTGTTGCATAAATTTCTCCAACTCTCCTTATTCCTCGCCATCTGTCTCCAGTCAGTAACTTCCAAAGTTCGCAGGTCCTTTTCCACAGCTTCTAACCATCCTGTGCCTGGTCGTCTTCTCCGCCTCCTTCCAATGATAACTTGGTCAGTCTGATGGCATTTTGATCTAGAGGTTGCAAAAGTGCTGTACAATTAAATGGAAGAATAATGTTGTAAATTGTCCATCCTCACTAGTCAGCTCTTCTATAGTTGCATGGCTCAAAAGGTTATTGACGATTAACAAGGTTCTTTCGGTTAAATTGAGATTTCTTAAATGACTTCTAACTTGACGAATAAATGAACAATGAAACATCCATGCATTGGAAGATGATTTGTATTCAACAGGTATATTCACATTTTTAAATGCCCTAGGATTGTTTGCCTTTCCTATCACCAACAGCTTTAATTTTTGTGAACCATCAGCATTGCAACATGCTAGAAATGTAACGCGTTCTCTATTCTTCTTTATTTTTCGACCTGATGCGGTCTTTTCCTCCGCACGAACCAGCCTTTTTTCAGACAACATTTTCCAATACAGAGCAAATTCATCTGCATTGTATATTTGAGTAGGTGCGAGGTTTCTTAATTTTGTCAATTTGTTTATTTTTAACCTGTATCTGAATTTAAGAGCTCTAATTTATCATCCGGTTTTCTTAACCTACACCTGTATTTAATTTCTTGCATCTTGACTATTTTGTTCTAATTTGTCCCTGTATCTAATTACTTTACTTTAGCAGTTTGCTTAACATTTATGCATATTTAGTTACATACAGATACATTTTGTCATTTGTGTTGTTTTAATCTGTCTTTGTATTTGATTACTTTAACTTGTTGGTTTATTCTTTAACCTGCCCGTTCTTATAAGTACGCGTAATATACACCTTGTTGCCAGAAATATGTCACAAGAGGAAAAACTTTCTTATTATGGATTTATGAAAAAAAAGCATTACTATTATTTGTAAGTTTTAGAACAAGCAAAAACTTTTATAAAGAAAAATATTTTTGCATAAATTCATAATAAGAAATTGTTTTTCTTTTCGTGGCGCCTATCTCGCAATATTCCCTGTTATGATATAAAAGCTCTTTTTACATCATCCCTTTCCAAAAATGTTCCTAGTAACCCTTAAATTTTAGCAATTTAATCTTTATTGCCCATCTAACAACTTCCAAAAGGATCCATTCCAACACTCTTCCATTTCTTTCAAGATCCTGCTGGAAATCTGTCATAATTTCACGAACTTTCGCGCACACCCCCCGACCATTCGAAGGTAAAAAAATTAAATAACCCAATAAATCTCGTCGAGTACTACGGACGTGCGTTAAAAAAATTGGTTTGCGGCCTCGGCTACCCTTGCCGTCGTTAACTTTTAAAGTGCAGTTAGAACACGGAAAAAAACGGCGTCTAGTTTAAACGAGTTAAAAAGAAAAGGGATGGGGGGAAGAGGCCCGAAATAGACCCTTCCCGTGGGAAATTTGATACCTACGATATCTTGTTAGTGGATTTTTCTTTTCCCGTAGCCATCTACCTTCGCCCAAAATTTAGCGTTATTGCGCCAATAACGCGAGAGTAAGCAACGAGGTTATGAGGTCCGCGAAACTTTGCCGGAGATGGGTTTCTCCATCAGCGTTGGCAATTTATTGTTGTGCGATTTGTTTACGGAAGATGTGACGGTAAACGCTTGGTGAATAACAAGGGGTTTTTATATTTTGAGATCAAAAATTCTGGGAAGGATTTAAAAATTTGGGAAGAAATTAAAGAAGAGATTTTATATTTAGAAGCTTAGTAAAAGTTAAACTGAGTAGATGTCGCGCACTTTTTTGGGAATTATGTTATACCTAACTTTAATTTATACTATAACAACTTTTTTTATATCGAATTTCACAGATAATTTGATATATTGAAATAATTTTTATAATATTTAGGTGTAGGAAATGCTTGATAGAAATGAGCGTCCGTAATATACCCCTTCTACTTTTGATATAACATACATGGGTGTCCATTAAAAAAAAAAAAGAGAAAACTATACATTTTCATTTAGATTTACTCTGTATAAATGTAACACTCGTAGAAACAAATTGCAGTCGATATTAAAGTAAGAATATGTTCCTAAATTCTTGATAGTATTAAAACGATTAAGTATTCATTATTTATCAAGATATGGGTCATTAAGTTTGCCACGTTTTTAGAATAAAATTTATTATAGCTTTTCAAATACCCAGTATAACGTAATGACTAGAGTTACTCACTAGCGCCAACTGGCAGTGGCGGAGGTTCGATACAACCCTCAGTATAACTGCGAGTCTCAACCAGATCTGTTGTGTATACATGTACGCTGCCGTAAATACTATTTCGTAGTTCTACGTTTGTTTTAAAAATGTTGTCTACGTCGCGAAAACGACCAATGTTGGACAAAGTTACAGAATTTATAGCAGAAATGCCTGACCTAAATTATGATGGCGTTAAAATTTCATTTGTAGTTTGTAATATCCCTTTAATGTGTTGGTCCAAAAGGGATTATCTACGTCACGTAAAAAAGTAAACAGCATTCTTAAAAAAAATTGCACATGACACTATGACAAATTTAAATTGAATTTATGTGTTACCTTTATTGCATGTAATCCACCGTTTAATTTAGTAGACAAGGAAGCATATGTCTTCTATTGGAATAAATATTCGGACTGCAAATTACCAAGTCGGGCATCGTTACAAAGAATTGTGCAATCTGCTCGTGAACATGTTGAAAAAAGAATTAAATCTGAGTTGAAAGATAAAAAACTGTGTGGACGAAATCACAGATCGTAAAAAACATTCTGTGGTTAATGTAATGGTACGTCCAATAAAACCACATGAATCGTCACCTTCAATTCTATTAGCTTCCAGACGAGTACAACAATGAACTGCCGAAGTGATTTCAAAGTTAGTGTTAAATACATTGGAAAAGTTTGAACTTTCAACAAACCAACTGTTGATGATTATGAGTATATGGTGCCGCAAACATGCTTTCTGTAGACCGGTTTCTTAAAAAAACATTGTGCTAACTTGTTACATAATACGTGTAAAATCCATGCTTTCAGTCATGTGGCAGGTAATATTAGAAAATGTTATCCTGAGGTAGACGCTTTAATAGCGCATACAAAAGCAGTGTTTGTCAAATCCCCAAAACGTATTCGCAAATTTCACAGACTGTGCCCCCGTATACCTGAGCCACCGGAACTTATTCTTACACGTTGGGGAACATGGTTACAGGCCGCGTTTTATTATCATAACTATTTTGAAAATATTAAGAACGTTGTTTTGCAATTCGATCCAAAGGAAATCCAGACGAAATTTCAAGACAGTCAGGTTTAAACGGATTTAAAAGCTATTCAGAACAATTACAAATAGTGTAACATGTTCACGCACGGCTATGCACGGTCGAAGACGCAAAAAATGTTTGTGTTCTAGAAAGGTTTGAAAGTGTTTTAGAGAAAGATTTCGATTTTGGCACAGTAAGACAAATTTGTGAAGGTGCGTCAACAGAACCGTTAAGTTGTTCCAAAGATTATTCTAATTACGCAAATATAACGTCACTAGATGTAGAATGTTCGTTTTTCACATATAAACACACGTCTTCCTCACGCCGCACTCGGTTTGCCGAAATAAATGTGGAAACATATCTAATGTTGCAGATATTTAACAGACATTATTCACTTTGTGATTTCACGGAAGACTATTAAGACGGTAGGTATTTGAGCACGTATTATATTTTATTTCTGACCATTTATTTTGTGTAAACTTCTATACGCCCGCCACTGTCTGTTAGCGCAAATTGAGTAACTTTAGTAATGGAGTAATATTATCTTCCATACCACTTCATTTATCAAGGCTAAATCATTTAAAAACTGAAAAATTCATATACATTTTTTCTCCCTTTTTAATAATAAATCCACTTCCTGGAAAGATAACGATAACTACACATTTTTCATAAATTAAGAAGTGAATTATTTAAGAACACCATTAAAACCCCGGTTTGCATAAGTTCCTTAAGATTTTTCCCGATTTTTCTTCTTTTTCGGGTAGATACCCTTCTACCGTAGTAATTAATTTTTATATATACCGTATATATGTGATTTATTCAACGGAGCCGTACTCAAATTAATTCTTTCGTTTTATCTTAACGGCTGGGCACTCGTATTTTAGCGCAGCTCTTAATTATTTAGCGCTACCGTTGCCCTATATACTTGTCCGCCCCTCTCCCATTCTCTGTATCCATAACGAGCGACTAGCGGCGTTGTTAGGACAACGAAAAGAATGGAAGATGACGGAATGGAAGACGGAATGAAACGATGAACGTTAAAATAGTACTACTTGGACAGGTACAAGGTTAAAGTAATCGTTCCCTGCTATTGGCGGACGAGATTATATAAATTTTGTCTGTCAGACATATTTGCACATCTCTGCAATGCATATATTCAATTCTAGCAAATTTGATCTATTTACATAATCAATTTAAGAATTAAAAGAAAGTCTTTTGTTTCGCTTTGTATTTAACTATCAAAACATTTGTCACTCATGGTGACACACAGTAGATATTTGTTGTATTCTTCATTACTTATCAATAAATAATGGAAATCAAAAGAATTGAAAGGTACGGTTTTACAACCAAGTTGGTTGTGGGCGGAGGATTTCCTTTGAAAGATGAGGTTTGGGTTTACTTTTTTAGCTTGTTTTAAAGAGTATATCTTTTAGGACTTTGCAAACCATTTTCGACAACACCTTGCTCGATCTTATATCTCTACAAATAAGGAAGATATCGCTTGTAACATTGAATCTGGGATACCCGTCCCGATTCCAATGTTTTATATTCAAAAAAATATATATAAAGATTTATATTTGAATTACTCATTGTAAAAAAGAATCTGCAAAAAGAGTAATTTCCAACAGAATCCCGTTTAATTCGACTCAAAATAACCAATTCAGACCTGTCAAAATTATCTTCCACTTCCAGATCAATACTTTCTAACACGGATTTTATTAGCGCTAACGCTTCAACTTGACAGTTTCTTCCCAAACAGAAAAAGAACTCGACCAGAGATAACTTAATCCCATTTTAATGATCTCGTCGTCCATGTCGCGCCCCGATTTCACTTTTAGCGGTCCTATAGAAACAATCCAAAATCTCAGCAAGTCGGAAACGTTCCCGGCCGAAAGCATACGTCCGAGATAGGAAAAGATGTTCGACTGTCGTGGCTTGCCCTTGATTGGCGATATTGTTTTCGGCACATCAAGTTATCTTCGATCCTGTCAGACGGATTCGATTTTCTCCCTACCATCATCCCTTTCTTCCTTGTTACTTTGACGGTAGCTGCTTGCTAGTTGGATGAGGAGAGAGTACAGTAAGATTTTACGTTGTCTATTTGCCATCCTAACGAGATCCTTTTAGCATAGATGTAGATGGCTGCGGAAAGCGCACGCGATCCAAGACGATAAAAAGAAAACGTCGCGAGAGCGTCGCAAGAAAGTTGTTACAGCAAAATGTCGCGCTAGAATTCAATCAATGTTGTTTAACAAAGGGAAAAGGTTGTTCGATTTGTTGTAAAAAAGAGTAAATAGGATTTGCACTTTAAGTAATCGCCATTAGGAAATATGTTCATCGTTTGCTGAATTTGAATGGTCTAATGTTTCTTTCAAGATGTCATCTACCGTCTGCGAAGATTCTGAGTTCATAAAACTATCTTTTGAAGGCGGTATTAAAAATGCTATGAAATGTTCTTAAATAAATAGAATTGTCAGCAATTTAGCGTTGTTTACGATGTTAATAATAAAAAAAAGAAATAGAGAGGAGTAATAATAAGATTGGAATTATATTTCTGTTAATTGCATTCAAATTTAAGATTTTAAAAAACTACAGTCGAACCAGGAACGAAAAATGTCCCCAGCATGCCATTAGTCGCCCCAAATAAGAACATTCTTACTCCATAGAAAACTGAGTCTTATGAAAAATTTCGTGAAAGCTCTCAACAAGAAAAATTAAATCACAAAAAATAGAAATCGACCAATTTTTTCTAGAAACGCTAGCTTCTATCGTTCAAAAATTAGCATGGGGAAGCATTTTAAGACTGTATATATATGTAGTACCTATTGTTAGAGCAACAAAGTTAAAACTTCACTCTCTTCAACCCACAACGAACATAGCGAAAACATGCATATGCAAGATTATACTCCACGTGCGGCGTTTTGAAACAATTTCACACCGTTTTCCACATCTCAACGGTTAACCCCGTTGCGGTTCCTGCAAAATAGTTTACACGTGGCGCGCTAAAGTGACAACCGTGAAAGGCAACAACTTCTAATATTAGCGAAGATATTAAACTGTAATTACGGAACACCGCCGGGGATTCATTTCGCATATTAAATGATGATGGTGAAACCGTCCAGGTAAACATCGAAACAAGAAGTGGCACTAAACGTTTACGCCAGATCTGGGATAATTTGTATATAGTTGCTTCCGTGAACTTTTAGAAATGCTAAGTTAAGTTATTAGAAGATTATGTTCGTTCCCTTGGAACAGCGTTTTAGTTTGCGTGATACAAAATAAACAAAATCAATATGAATCTTTATTTTTAATACGCGATCTTTAGATAACGTCATAAGAACAAAAGAACCTTGCATTTTCCATAAGTATACGTGTACGTTTTAAGACGAGACGTAGAGGGTTGTGCAAAGACATATACATCGATAATGTTAACAATTTAATTGGGGCAAACGCAGAATTACATAAATTATACCAAAAAACTTAGGATTACTGTAAAGATGAAAATGCCTCTAGGTTTTTATCAAAAAATTACATTCGATGGCATTTTATTCCGCCGCGAGCTCCATCATTTCGAGGTTTATGGGAAGCGGCAGTGAAATCGGCAAAATTTCATTTTTCTCGTGTTTTGAAAAATGTGCATCTTACTTATGAAAGTCTATATGCAGTAATGTGTCAGATAGAAGCCATATTGAGCTCTAGACCACTCACTCCATTATCTAGTGATCCCAATGATTTCATTGCACTTACATCAAGTCACTTACCCATCGGTGACTCCCTAGTCGCTATACCACAACGAGATGTCGCAGACATCCAACCAACGTTTAAAATTATACGAACGATTGCAACAAATGGCACAACACATTTGGAAACGTTGGTCGGCTGAGTATCTGACCTCTCTACAATCGAGAAGCAAGTGGAAATCCTCAAGGGGTGCACTTGTTAAGGAAGGAGATTTGGTCCTACTCCATGGAGAGAACACGTCGTCTCAACAGTGGCGACTAGGAGTAATAACTACGAACAAGAGAAATATTTTAAATGACAATATAATTTTACTAATTCCTACGCTTTTCTTTCATATTTTCATTTAAAAACCCCTATTCTTACAAATTGCAATTTTTGCAATCAATGATATTCTTACCTTCGGTTTCTTACTATAACCACTCGCACTTTTCGCTGCACCCACTAGAATAAATTCAGAGCCGAAAAGGAGAGCGGCGCGCGCCCTCCAGTATAGATACTGAACACGTCTAAACCTACTCGCTGCATGCTACTACACGTTGTAAGCGGTACATTACTACAAAAGCAATACTTCAAGTGCAGTTTTTAAAGAGCGCCAAAAATTCTAAAAGACAAACACGTGAGTTTTTCAACCAAGCTAGTAGAAATTTAGCTGGCCAAAATTTCACTGTTTCTGACAAATAATGCTATCTTTACGTTAAGGCTTAAAACTCTTCAGGCTACCCTCATATAGTGGACCGATAAAGCAAAACACAATATTCATAAGTTCTTTATTAAGTGATTTCTTTCAAAACACTTTATAGAGAATACGACGATAAGCTAGATGTAATTGTATCTTTCTTTCCTTTTATCTCTCGTGAGGACGCCATGTGACTGCACAGCTTCGCTCTTTTTTAGCAGAAACATCCTCACGTGATATTTGAAGCGCGCACTAAAGCGAACAAAGGCTGTGCAAATACCGGAAGCATGGACTGGCGGCCGAAATCACATTCCGGTTTTCTTCCTAGCGTCAATCACGATCGTCTTAGGCGCGACGTCCGAGAGGCCACCAAGTACATCGAAACGGCGCTGGTCATCGACAAGGCAATGTTCGAGAAGCGAAACGGCAGCACCCGAGCGGAAGTCGTACACGATTCAATACAGGTAACCAAAATTATAATACGAATTTTCTTAAAGTCCTCCTGTTTTGTAATTGCAGTTTTTTTCTTTCGCGTGAAAAAAAAAACATGAAAAATACTCTAATGTTGAGTCAAGCAATATCTACGAGCCCAGTCTCAGTGAAGTTGGCCTAACCGCTCAAAATATATAAAAATATCAACGTCTCAATAAGTGTAAACAAGCCGATGGTGGATCCTGGCGCCCTTTTCAAAGTATTCAATCGAAATTCAATTGAAAGCTCATCGACTTTGATGCAATGTGTCTTGCTACGAATAAGCGCCAGCAATCTTCCATAGCGATCAGGCATTGATTGAGCTCCATCAGTACACATGCCAATGCACTTTTCCCAATCCAAATCATTTTCGGTTATAAACTTGTCAAGTATCTCAAATAAGTCTTGAGCCTTTGCGCTTCCAATGAAGCTTTTGCAGAACAGAAGGTCTTCAACGATAATATTATCATCCAGGAAGGGTGCATAACAAATAAGGTGTATGTCTTCGTTACTGTCAATAGCCTCATCAAGTTGCAAACCAAATTTCGTGCCTTTCATTTTCTTTGTTAATTGATCATTGAGATCCAGAGCTATATGATGGATTCTTTGACTAATAGTGTTGTTGGACAAAGGCACCTTTGAAATTAATTTTCCCGCCGATTCTTCCAGCATATTAACCATATCAAGAGCAGCCGGTAGAATAAGTTCTTCTGCAATGGTGTAAGTTTCCAACTTATTTTCTTCTACAGTTTCCTTTGATCCATATTTCACACAGCTACCTATTAATCCTGAGTCCATAAAACGTTTGCACTTGTAGTGTAATACGCATCTTGTAGAGGAATTCCAAGACGTCCAGACATCTAAGATTATTTATGATTGTTCTGAATTAAGCTACCTTAACAACAGCTTCCACAACAAGAACTCCCTGGTTACTACGAAACATGAATATATCATCGCGATTTTTAGGGAATTTCATAAATTTCATTTTTAACATATTTGTTTTCCACCAGGTGGCCAACATAGCCGACTTGTACTTCCGCACGCTCAACACCCGGGTGTCCGTCGTCTACGTCGAAACGTGGCAGGGCGGCAATCAAGCGCAGATCGACCGCAATCAGGACATTGGTAAGGCGTTGACGAATTTCAACAACTACCTCACCAGGAAGTTATTCAAAGTCGACAAGGACACCACGCAGCTCCTGACCGGCGAGATTTTCCTCGGAGGTGAGGCGGGAATGGCTGCTCCTGCTACGGTTTGCGGGCCGAAAGCGGTAGGAATCAGCGTCGATATCAACACGTACGAACCGCATCTTCTGGCCGGGACCATGGCGCATATGATCGGACACAATATCGGTATGGGACATGACGACGGGCGCGAAGAGTGCTACTGTAGGGATTGGCACGGGTGTATAATGGCGCAAGCTATCGTAGGACTAGATAACGTGCAACCGTATAAGTTTTCAGAGTGTAGTCGATCGGATTATGTGGATAGGTTAAGGACCGGGAACGGGATTTGTTTGATGAATAAGCCGAATGAGTTAGAGGTAAGTGAAAGTAAATTAGTAACAAACTCTTTACTTTCATGGTCCATGCCGTCAGTAGGCTTAATGTGTTCACTTTCTGTGAAATATAGTGTAACCTTCGTATTAGATGAATGATATAGCAAATAAATGACTGCCGGACATTCAGTTTCTCGATATTCAACTCTTTCACCATCATGACTTTTCTTCATGGATATTTTGCTCAATATATCTTCATTTTTCACGTATAATTCAGCTTCAGATGATTCTTCAAATACCTTTATTTTGGTCCAGTTTCGTGCCCTGCTTCGAGCGCTTCTGTTATTGTTTTCGGTGACATTATGATCTGAATCAAATTCCACAAAGTCTTCAACAAATGCTGCTTGCTCCATAATACTGTAAGGGTAAATTACTGAATTTTATACATTATGTTTACATTAGTAATAGATTTTACTTAGTTTACTTTCTGTAACTTCTTCGCAATCAAACAGAATATATCAGATCGATACGGTCGACATGTATTCAACATAACCTTAATGTGGAATGTAATCATTAACTGTTTTTTGGAATAAAATCTCCTGCATTTTCATAGTTTTAACTGTAAAATTGCATAAAAACTAACAAGTAAGGTTATTTTAAGGTACGAAGATCATGCGGTAATCGCATCGTGGAGGACGGGGAAGATTGCGATTGCGGCACGATCGAAGATTGCTCCTCGGTCGATCCGTGCTGCGATCCGATCACGTGCAAGCTGACGAAGGAGGCGGAATGCGCGAAAGGCCCGTGCTGCGACGATTGCAAGCTGCGCGAACGCGGGTACACGTGCCGCGACTCGACGAACGACTGCGACCTGCCGGAGTACTGCAACGGCGAAACGGGCGACTGTCCGACGGACGTGTACAAGAAGAACGGATCGCCGTGCGGCGGCGACGGCGGCTACTGCTTCAACGGCATCTGCCCGACGTTGAACATCCAGTGCGAGCAGGTCTGGGGCTACGGCGGCACCGGCGCCGACGTCCAGTGCTTCGACCAGTTCAACTCGAAGGGATCGATCAGCGGGCATTGCGGGCACGACGCGATCGGTCGGTACGTGAAGTGCGCGCCGGAGAACGTCCGCTGCGGTTCGCTGCAGTGCCATTCGGGCAATCGGAATCCGGTGTCGTTCGGCGACACCCGGTTGGATCACACGCGGACGATCATCTCGACGAAGGGCGTTGAATACGAATGCAAGTAAGTAAAGAAAAATAACCTGATTTATTGAAATTTTACAAGAATTTCAAGAAAATTATTTAAATCTACACGTTGTGCGATACTAGACTTGATGTTTTACTAGGTTAGGAATCTAGGGCCGGTTTACGAAACATTTCTTAATCCTGAATTAAATTAATTACAGCTTTTGCAAAATAAAAAATTAAAAAAATAATACAGTAGGGCGTTTTACGCCCCAGTTACTCATTTACTTAATCCTGAGAACCTTCCTGCCTTTTAGCGTAAGGTTATATGGACTTCATGTCTTCTTATTTTTTCTCCATTTGTTACTTCAGATTGACTTTACATTACATTAGAGATATTTTTATTCTTATATACGATGCTAAAGTATTTACCACGATAAGTGTTATAAGTAAAGCGTGACAAACGGTTGTACCCGCAGAGGCGCCGCGGAAGCACCTGTGTTTACTATGTACATACAAGGAATCGAGTGGACGTTCGGTTATTATCAGTTGATCGGTGTGCATGTACTATTTATAATGTTCCAGAAACTAGTGGAACCGTCCAGGGCGTACCGCGCAAAAATAGACACAGTATTAATAAAAAAAATAATAGATCGTTACCTTTTATTGACGTATCGATGACCACTGCAGTAATGTGCGACTGCCATGGTACGCCGCGTAGTACTACAACATAAGCAATGTTCCATTGTCGATTCGGTCAGGCCTAATAAATGACATTACTGCTGCTACTTTTAACGAGCTACCTCACTGCGTATGATATGTACCGATGGAACTGAGATTCCAACTTGCAGAAGAACTATCCTTGGACCCTTATTATTGGAGAAAACAAAATTTTTCAATAGAATCACTGATACAAACTACGTGTCAGGCACCTGATATGTGGATTTCCTAGGAGCGTACATGACCAAGGGATGTTTAATTAAATAAATCTGTCCAAAAGACCCACAGACTTTTTTAATGGAATGCAGGAGATTCTGCATACAACTCATGTGCTAGCACCATTTAAAACTCCACCTGGTGGGCTCCTGACAGCGCCTCAGAAAAATGTTAACGCATATTTTAGTAAAAGTCGTATTAGAGTAGAACGTACTTCTGGCATAATGAAAGAAAAGTTCAATAGTCTCAAACTGTTGGAAATTCGAATTTCTAACAAAAAGAGCATTCAGTATGCTAATGCTTGGTTCCCAGTGTGTTGTATTCTACACAATATTCTGCGACCAACAGAGGAGCATCTTCAACTTACTGAAAATGGTAACGAAGAAAATGAAAATACGGATAACGAACAAGAACAAAATAACACAACTGGTATTAACAAAAGAAACGCTTTATTTGAAATGTTAGAGTAAAACAATAATAATAATAAACTGAAACAGTTCACTAAAACCCTTACCACAACACTTAATTCGTACTGACGCAGTTTGATACCCAAATATCATCTTTAGCACAAGACTGAACTAACAAGCTAAGTGAAAAACTAACCTTAAAAGCAAAATAAATTATCAAAAAGTAAATTTAAAATCGTAAAATTTAATGAGCCGCTTCATTGCACAGGACTATAAATAGCCTAAAGGTAAATGACCCGAATGACGTGAGTTAATAAATCCAGATTACAATGAAGCGGTTCATTGCACATGGTTAAAATTACAACAAAAAAAGATTAAACATGATGTAACAAAGGATAAAGGCTGGAATTTAGTGGTCCTAAATCTGAATTTATTAAGTGAGTTTTGTTTTTGAAATTTTCCCATGCCTTCATAAAATTTAATTGAGAAGTACCCCTTACTTTTTTAAATTTAATTTATATTATCAACATTATGGTTATTTTCAACATATGTAGGGCAACGCAGATTTATCAAACCTTCTGAATTTGAGATGAGCCAAATTTCTTTGTACCTAATTTTGATTGATTTTTTTGTCTGCCCAATAAAAACTTGATCACAATCTTTACATAAAATTTTTTAAATTCCCTATTTATCCATGTTATCCACGGGGTCTTTGGTTTCAAAAAGGTTTTTTAAGGTTATTGCTCGAAGGAAAACAATCTTGCGGTCAATCTTAGAAAAGTTTTTTTGAAGACCCTTGGTAACATGGAAAAAAGGGGAAAACATATTTCTTTTATTACGGCCGTCAATGCGTTCTAATGTGCTTACATTTTAATTCTTAATCTATTCTTATGTTTCCTAATAGTATTATGAGACATCTTCAGAGAATCCGTTAAAGTTAGAAATATTGATGTTTCTTTTAGTTCATTTTTTTCTATCTTTCTTTAAAAGGAAAATTGAGTAACCGGTGCACCAAAAGTTAATAGCCGAAAGTTTGTTTCATATGAATGATTAGAGTCCGTAAGATGAATCTATTATTACTATGGTTTCCATTAACTCTATTTCTAACTTATTTTTTTTTTCTTATTACTAACATTCGGGGAAAGGAATCCTGTTGTCTTTTTTTTCCCGTGGGTAAATTTGATAGGGGGAAAATTTTTGAGTTAAGTTGTTCTATGAAACCCGTTATTAACATTACTGATGTCAAAGATGCAAAAAATGTCATCGACGTATCTGATCCAAAGCCGGGGGAAATAAGCGAAAGTATTCTTCAGGTGTTTCAAATTTACCCATAAAGAGGTTAGCCATAAACGGAGATAAGCTTTTACCCATTGCTGTTCCTTCCGTTTGTTGATAAAAAGTGTTTTTAAATTTTGGGAAAAAAGTTTTGTTTCATGCAAAGTTTTGTCAAAAAATGAAGCTAAACTTCCTCTCTATCCATTTGGTTATCTAACAAAAGTGTTTCTAAATTTTCCCAAAGTTAAATCAACGGGAACATAGGGAACAATGAATTACGTCAAACGAAACTAAAATTTCTTTGTCAGTAAGCTCAGTTTATTTTTTTCAATGAACTCGTAAGAATTTTTAATACCCAAAATCCGGAAATTGTACAGGTAACTGGTTCTTTGTCAGATAACCACCTGGAAAGAAAGGGGGCTGTTGATATTAAAAACAATGGGTCTCATGTTTTTTCCCGGGGCTTGTGTATTTTAGGTAAACAATACATCCTAGGTATACTGGGTTTGAACCGTTATTAAATCTTAAATTGTCGCTAATGACAGCCTTACATTCTAACATGGTTTTTTTGGTTTCTTAATCATTTTAGACAAAGGTTTTTTTGATAATTTTGAATAAGAACTTTGGACAAAGGGTGTTGACTCGACTAAAATAATCTTCTTTTAAGATGACTACAGTTTACCCTTGTCGGATTTTAAATAATGGGAAACCTACTAGTAAAATGATTCATCTTACAGGACTTAATCATTCATATGAACACAAACTTTCGGCTATTAATTTTTTGGTGCCCCGGTTACTCAATTTTCTTTAAAAAAATGATATCAAAATGAAAAAAAAGAAATCATCAATTTTCAAACTTTAACGGATTCTCTAAAATGTCGTCTATAATACTTTAGGAAAAAAAGAATAGATTAAAAATTTAAAAAGGCCCAATTAAAACCCATTGACCCGTAATTAAAAATATGTTAAATTACCCTTTTATCCATTTTAAAAGGGGCTTAAAAAAAATCTTTTCTAAGATTGCCCCAAGATTGTTTTCCGGCAATAACCTTAAAAACCTTTAGGAAATTCCAAAGCCCCGTGGTAACATGGATAAAACGGAATTTACAAAAATTTTATGTAAAAATTGGATCAAGGGATATTGGGGAACAAAAAAATCAATCAAAAAATTGGGCAAAGAACATTTGGCTCATCTCAAATTCAGAAGGTTTGATAAATCAGCGTTGCCCACATATGCTTGAAAATAACCATAATTTGATAATATAAAGTTAATTAAAAATTAAAAGTACTTCTCAATTAAATTTTATGAAGGCATGGAAATTTACAAAAAAAAAAACTCCTTAATGAATTCAGATTTAGGACCATAAATTCCGCCTTTATCCTTTTTTCATGTTTTCTTTTTTTGTTGTAATTTTAACCATGTGCAATGACCCTTATTTTTAGATTTATTAACTCCGTCATTCGGCTCATTTTCCTTTAGGTATTTATAGTCCCGTGCAATGAAGCGGTCATTAAATTTTACGATTTTAAATTTAATTTTCATAAATTTTTTTTGCTATATAAGGTTGTTTTTCATTTCTTTTGTTCAGTCTTTCTGTGATATGAACGGGTATCAAAAGGGGTCCGTCAAAATGTTGTGGTAATTTTAGTGAACTGTTTGGTTCCAGTGCCACAGTTTTAGAGTATCCGTTTAATAATAATAAAGTATATATAAAATTGTAACTTATACTAACACATTAAATATTTCACCTTTTCGTGGCATTAAAGGAAATAAATGCAATTGAAAAAAATATATATCTACCTAAAAATATATTGATAATAATAATTTCAACCTAACCTTTACACTTTTAAAGCAAAATAAGCAACATGGTCGGCGCATCTCAGTTGTCAGGCACGTGACGTCATTAAACAAGTATACCAAGCCTTCTGTCATGGTATTTGTCCATTTAACATGCTAACTGCAGAAATATTCTTCGATATAACAGGGCTTTTACCATATAACAGAGTTTAACCGTTACCTACGCTATAACAAGGCCTAAACGCTCTTCGATGACGTCACGCTGGGTTGGTGATGTATCGCCATGCACGATATAAGCGGTAAAGGAATCGTTTTTGCATTTCTATTTTAAGTTTTGAAGGGCTTCCGGTTTAAAGAGGATGCAACTGAGCACTTCTTCGCATCCCATTCGATTTTATTTTGCAAAAACCAAACACGTAACCGAGCACCGTTTTCGTGAAAGATGTATTTGTGGTTGATATTAATCGACTAATTTTATTATTTACGAGAGATGATGAAAATAAGGTTCCCAAAACCCTACAGCAGCAATAAGACGTGTTAGCGAAATCCGACAAATTCCCTGTGCAGCAGCTCTCCCCTCTTTTACGGGCCCCTCCCGTCCCTTTGCGCTCTGTTGGGTAAGCAGCCGTCCGAGTGGAATTCCCCATCGCCGCTACCGCCAGGTGCGAAAATTTGCGCTGGTACGTTTTTTAAACGCGAAAGGGTTTCACCATAGACATTCATCGTCAACTAACCGAAGTTTTGGAGAAAAGGTATGCTGTTTTTTCACGTCCGCAAATGGTGTAGGGAATTCACTGGAAGTCGGACGGAATTCACATGAAGAGCGGGCGGAAGACCATCAGTTTCAGAGGAAATCGTTAAAAGGTCGAGAGCGTACTGCTTAAGATCGGAGGGGCACCATTCTCAACTCCCTTCGGTTCCCCGAGATTTCCAACACCACAATTGGAAAGATTTGATTGGGGCAGAATTTTACGACTGGGGGTACAGAAATTGGGCACCGTCTGCAAAAATGCTTGGATGCTATGGATTTTTTTTTCCTTTTAAAACGATGTGAATTTAAAAATAAAAAAAGCTTTTATTTTTAGAAAATATGGGAACCCTATTTTACGATCATCCCTCGTACATGTATTTAGACGAAACCAAAGTTGAAATGGTACGGTTCATATTGGAAATATTCTAACCTAAAATCGGTAAGATATTCTTGAAAATAGGTAAGTGCTTAACTGTCAAACTCCATCAGCGATTCATACAAATGTATAGAGCGGGCCAAATTGCGCCATCCAACAGAATCGGAATCAGGCGCAACGGCCGCTTATTGTAAATAGCGTATATGTGATACGCAGATATGTGATATTTCGAAATTAATACACAAGAGTAAAAAAAAAAGCTGACGCAAAATAATGTTTAGCAATTAGAGCGGTGTTTTTTTTTTTATTATGATTTTTTTTTTGATTGAAAACGGTATGCGTTGTAAATGGGATGTAATAAGGAAATAACTGAGAAACTGAACGCTTTTTTTTTTTCTGTTGTACTTAATAATGTAACTGAAATAAAGAAAAAAAAAAATTCATCCTTCTTAATAATGCGGGTAGGGTTGTTTAAAAGTTGCACCATCAGATAAGTTTCCACATTTGCCTCGGTGAAGGATGTTCGCCCAGACGAAAAAAAGTTCTTATATTTCGAAAAAAGACCGTTCCACGTCTACCGAAGTAAGACAGGCGTAATTAAAATAATCTTTAGACTTAGTCAAGGAATCTGCAGATGCCCCATCGCACATTTGTCTTAATCTCGTGTAGTCCGGGATTCTTTTAAAACACTATCGAATTTAGCTAAAACTCGTACTTGTTGCATCGTTTTCGTGAAACAATGTATAACTTCGTCCACGACTTGCACGATTCTCCCAACGACAATCCAGAATTTTGCAAATTTTCATCGCGCTACAAACCCCTTTTTAAATTGTTGCTAATATTTTTAGATGTGTTTCAACAGAAATATCGAGAAACCCCTTTCTGGCTCATCCTAATAGCTCTAGCTTCGGCGGGGACGAATTGCAAAATAACGGATTTGACTTCTTAAAAATGTTCATTATAAAAAAAAGCGGTTTTTAACCACGTTCCCCAACGCGTAAGAATGGGCTGTGGTGGTTCTCGAATACCGGGGCATAACCTGTGGAATGCCCTAGTCCTCTTAGGACTTTTGAGAAACACTTTTTTTGTGTTTGCTATTAATGCACCCAAACCCCCGGGTAACACCCCCGAATATTTTGGGAAAGTGTAAAGCATGGACTTTACACAACATGTAAAAGTCCTTCACACTTTTCAAGGGAACGGCCTACACTACACATTGTTTCTGCACCATCGTCATGAACAACAGTTGACTGGTTGACACTTGAAATTTTTGTAACGTTTCGAGAACTACGGCCGTAATTGCTTTACTAGTACACTGTTTTAATCTTCTGTCGCTAATAGAATTGCAAAATTTGGTTTAATAGGGTCTAAAACGCGCACTATTTTATTAAAATAGAATTTTTTTTTCAATCTGTCGTCTCATCAAGACATAGCCACAGCTGTTTTTCTTTTAACGGCTTTAATTCGATTTTCAATGTCCTCACGTATTCGTGGAATATCTCTCCAACGCTGTCCGAGATGGTAGTATCCACTCGGTATTGTATGTACCCCCGAATTTTCGAAATGCTTTTTTATCAAGTATACGAAGTGGTAGACCACATACCATAAACGTTAAAAGCAATTTAATTGAAATTGACGTTGTTGTGACACACCATTTCTTTTATTTCTGTGGTGTGCGCTATTTATATGTCTTTCACAATCACGTTTGCTCCAGCACAGTAGTTTCTTTTTACAAACTTTACAGAAAAATTTTACTCCCATTGTAGTGTAAAACCACAAATTCACTAAGAAATTTATTAACTTTCGTAGGTAATGGCCGTTTTTTTTTAAAAGTTACGTTAGACATAATCACTAAAGCGAGCACACCGACGCTTGTTTCTAGTATGCCACGAAGTGGTGCAAACGTAACATCTGCAGACTCGTCATTTGTTGATGAATAGAGCGCGTCATCCGTAAATGAATAAGCGCGCTGTTAGTTCGTAGCCGTCGATGAATGAACTTTTTTTTTGTAGTGGCCCACTGTGAACAACGCCCTATTTATCAACGACGTAATAGACAGTGATTTTGGTCCTCGTCCTAATAATTACATATTTAAATTACCTATGTTTACATACATATATGCGCCCGGCAGCCTGATTGCGAACCTGGCGCGTGGCGCTCTTGGCCCGCTCTACAAATGTATATCTTTTTCTATTCTTCTTATTGGCACAGATGCCTTTAGTCATTGCGACCTTCTAGATCTCTTTAACAAAATGCTCTTGGGTATGTTAGAATAGTTGGGGGCTTTTCAATAAACCTTAGTACTACCCTAGGATCTGAAATGTTGGTGTCACACATTTACTGTTTTCTATTCTTATTTATACCGGGTTTTTTTTCTACTTCTCAAGATCTGTACATCGCAGTCCAAATTCGTCCGGCAACATCAATCAGTCGATCCACTTATTCCACGGTTTGGTTCAGGACGGCACGTCGTGCGGCGACAGTCTGATTTGCGTTAATCAGACCTGCACTAGCATATTTCCGCACGTCGATCAAACGAAATGCCCAACGAACCATGACGACAAGGAGTGTTCGGGAAATGGGGTAAGTAAAAGGCGAAAGGCGAGCAACGAGCGCCATTTTGTGAGGCAAAAGCAGAGCGCGTGATGGTGCTGGGTGCCTTTTTTTGTCTTCCTTGTCAAATTCGTAATTTTGTCGAATCGAATTTCTTAGAAATAAGAAAAGGGGAGTTTTTTTTTTTAAGAGAAGTGAAAAGGTGACAGGTTTTTTTGTATGGTTTCTGTTGTAGTCAATTATAATTTGCTATCGTGGTAGTTTTAATGTTTGTTGCAATTTGTTGTATTGTTAGATATGATAACATAAATTATCTACAAACTATAAGTGAATTAGTTTAAATTTACATATGATCAGTGTAAAGCAAGATAACCTTTTTTCGAAAAATCCATAATAGAGGAGTTTCAGATATGGTGCGTACTTTATGGATGATACTATATAAGTTAATGTTATTCTTAAAAAATTAAGTATTTTTATGTTTGTGTGTCATAGTAATATTAACAAAAATGTGGGCGAAATTTTCTTACTAGCAATTTGACAGCTTTAAGCAAAATATAGATCAATAATAGGAGTAAATGATAATTAGAGTTGGCCACGCGCGCCAAGGGGCAGCGGCGTTGTTTCGATTAGGCCTCGGGTTCCACAGAGCTATTGTGTGTAGATGTTTGCTGTCGTAAATACTTTCTAGTTGTTAAATAAAAATAAAATAATGCGGGTCAAAACACCATTTTAAGAGTCCTCCTTGAAATCGCAAAGTGAATAATGTCTGTCAAATATCTGCAACATTAGATATGTTTCAATAATTGTTTGGACAGATCGAGTGCGGCGCAAGGAAAAAATGTGTTTATATGCAGAGAACGAACGATCTACATCTAGTGATGTTATATTTGCGTAATTAAAATATTCTTTTGCAACAACGGGTTTTTTGCCCCTTCACAAATGTGCAATTTCCAAAAACAGAATCTTTCTAAAATCTTTCAAATTTTTCAGAAACAAAATGTTTTTTGGGCTTCATGGCATAACTGTGCGTGAACATGTTGCACTATTTGCACAGATTCCACTAACGACACCGAAGGATCTTGTAACTTTTCTATTGCCTCCGCTAGTCCGAAGTAATTGTTGTGAATAATTTTTAAATCCGTTCTAACCCGACTATCTTGAAATTTCGGGCTTTTTTTGATAGGGAAACGCCTTTGGATCGAATTGTAAAACCACGTTCTTAATATTCTCAAAATATTTATGATAATAAAACGCAGCATTTAACCAAGTTCCCCAACGTGTAAGAATAGGTTCTGGTGGCTCAGGTACACGAGGGCATAATCGGGCGTTTTGGGGATTTGACAAACACTGCGTTTCGGGGATTTTACACGTAATGTGTAACAAGTTAACAGAATGCTTTTTAAGAGACCGGCCTACAGAAGCCATGTTTGCGGCACCATCACTCATAAACATCAACAGTTGGTTTGTTGAAAGTTCCAAATTTTCCCAAAGTATTTAACACTAACTTTACAGATACTTCCATACATTGTTGTATTCGTCTGGGAAACTAATAGAATTGAAGGTGACGATTGTGGGTTCCATTTTATTATTATATTAACGACCGAATATTTTCTACGATCTGTCGTTTCTACACATAACCACTTTTTTTTTTTTCATCTCCGATTTAATTCTTTTTTTAACATGTTCACGAGCAGATGGCACTATCCTTCGTAACGATGTCCGACTTGGGAATTTTTACTCCGAATAGTTATTCCAAAACAAGACAAACGCTTCCCTTTTTAGTAAATTAAACCGTATATTACATACAATAAAAGTAACACATAAATTAAATATAAATTTGTCATAGTCTCGTGGCAAATTTTTTTTTTAAGCATGCCGTTACTGTTTACGTGCCGTAGACAGTCCCTTTTGGACCAACTCATCAACGGGACATTACATACTACACATTCAATTTTAGCGCCATCATACGTTAAGTCAGAAATTCGGCTAAAAATTTTCTAACTTGGTCCGCCTTGGGTCGTTTGCGCGACGTACGCAAAATTTTAAACAACACGTACCGCGCTAATGGAAAGTCGAAGCTACACTGAGGCTTGTATGTAACCGTATAGGTACGACGCAGCTGCCTGTTCGCGCGCGTGGCTAACTCTAATGATAATGAATTGTGTTTATGAAAATTCGAACTACTTTCTGAAAAATAGATTTATAATTTTACTGTTTAAATATAAATTAAGCTGGTAAATTTGAGAACCAAACGAATTGAAGATTTTGAATATGGCGCGCATTTCAGTGATAGTCGTCGTAAGGTCTATATCGTTCGAAATGAAATGTGGTGTATTTCTTGACTTTCAAAATTCCCGCTTAAAAATATGACCAAAGATCATTAATTTTCGCTTTTATATCTCTTTTGACGACAATTGGGCGCAGATTTCAAGAATATGATGTCATCAATTGATACGCACTCAATAGCTATACCGTTTTCAAGTTTAATTGAAATCCTGTCACCTTGAAATTACAAAATTTATTTCAGCCATAAAGCTACCTTCATTACTTTAAAATGATTCACCCAAAAATTTGGTTGCTTCTTTGATTGCTATGATGATAGGTTACTTTAAAGGCTTATAGTAATGTAGACTGTTGGGAGGACAAAATAAGTTTTTTTCGAGAAGTATTTTGCAATCATTAAAGCCTCAATTATTTAAAATTTGTGACTTTGAATTGGATTTCAGTTCTGCACCAACGTTAACACATGCTTCTGCGAACGAAGTTGGACCGGTCCGGACTGCTCGATCGAAGTCGAAATCATCCCAGCCCCGCCCCATTCGTTGCCGACGCCGCCGCACGATCATAACCATCAGTTGAACATGAACATGACGATTGAGATGACGAAGAAAGAAACCCCCTACGGTATGTATTTTATGTTGTGCAACATCGGAGTTTCAAAACTTAAAAAGGAGCATAGTATGGATATGTCGTTTGTATAGGCGTGTTCGTATTTGACGATCCAGTTAAGATTTCCACGGATGATTGGATCAAAATCTTTTTGTCGGAATGTTTCTATGTCTAGGATGTTAAAGAACAAAGATGGATTGTTGGTAAAATTTATTAATCGATTAAAGGATTTTGGTTGGAATCAACGATTGTGTTCGTTTTTTTTTTTATTATTATTATTATAATTACGGTTTTTCCGGAACATGAATAAGTGTAGATTATACCATTACATACCACGATCAAATATACGAAACTATCAAATTTTGAAGACTCTCAATGTTTGAATCTTTCAACATTTTGTCCAGAAATGATGTCAAAACGGTTTCCATCAAAGAACTGTTCACTTTATATCCTGAATTGATTACTGCAAAGTCTAAATAAATTAATTTCCTTATATCTCGATAACTAAAATAAATTACCAAATAATATCGTGAAGACACATCCACAGCCATTTGGGACAGGGCTTTGTTCTGTATAATAACTTCTTTTACATTTACAATTTTTTTTGTGTTGAGGGATCCATATATGGATGTTTTGCTTAATATTCAAAACTGTTCTTTTACACTGTCTCAGGTGACATCAACATCTTCAGTTTAACAAGTTACAAGATTGCATCGAGCTTAAATACACAGGTTAATTTAAATTTTATATTATTATTATATTGTTTCAATTATCCAGTATCTTAATCTAATGACGCCTGTAATCAATAAATGAAAATTTGAAATTTATAAATAACAAATTTCGCTGTACTAGGTTTTTTCCGCATTTCTCTTTTCCAAATTGGCCTGTTTTAGCATTAAGTTGACCTCTTAGCACAAAAATACAAGGGTAAGTCAAAAATTACTTACACTTTTAGTTCTACAACTGTATTAAACAAAGATAGGTGTACAACAGATACATTACTTTTCGATATAGTCTCCAACTTTAGCAATGCACTTGGTCCAGCGGGCCACAAGCTTCCGTATGCCTTCCTGGTAGGTTTTCGGTTGGTCGTAAAGCCACTTTTGCACCGCATCCCGAGCACCTGCGGCTGAGGCAAATCGACGGCCTCTCAAAGCTTCCTTGAGCGGTCCAAAGAGATGAAAGTTTGAGAAGGAGCCAGGATCAGAGCTGTAGGGAGGGTTGTTCCAGGGTTCCAAGCCCAACCTGTTGATAGTTTCTATGGTTGTCTTGCAAAGCGCCAAAAGTCTTTCGAGAGGTAGACTCACGAGCGTTTGTTTCGAATTGCTGGTTTCAGCTTATTCGCCAACAAATCACTGTACCTCGCACTATTTATAGTAGTCCCCCTGTCCAAGTAGTCGTCCAGTATAGAGTCTTTTTCGTCCCAAAACATGGTTAGCATCACCTTCCCAGCCGATGGCGAGGTCTTGAATTTTTTCGTGCTAGGGAATCCTGGGTGTTTCAGCTTATTCGCCAACAAATCACTGTCCCTCGCTCTCGCTGCAATCATCTCTCGAGCTTGCTGAATGTTGTCGTCGGTGGTCGAGGTTGACGGCCGTCCAATTCCCTCTTTCTGTGTTACGCTCGTGCGGCCACTTTGAAACATTTCGATCCACAAAAAACGCTTTTACGAGATAAAGCACTGTCCCCGTATTATGACAAAAGTGCCCGGTGAATTTCAGCACCTTTCACACCCTCTGACCACAAAAATCGAATCACTGCTCATTGTTCCTCTTTGGTGCAAATTAATAGCAGAGCTAACATGCTTATGCTGTTGTAGCTAGCAGACAAATGCGATCGTGATTAAATTCCGCACACATGATCACAGAGGCGCCAACTCAACGCATGCGCAAGCGGCCGCCACTACGATAACGTGTAGGTGATATTTGACTTACCCTCGTATTAAGATTACCATTCCCAATACATCATAAATAAATTACTTGAGGCAAGTGGAAAATAGAAAATGTCCTTACTATGAGTTACAGTAATTCTAAAGATCAATATTTAAAAGAATTCTCAAATATATGCACTTTTACAAAATTCATGTCCAAACACTTCAATTGTAAATGTTTTTTTTTTTTTTTCATTATAAAAATATAATTTTATGGACATGGATAAATAAGAAAAATATATAGTTTACCGACAAAGTACATTATTCATTCGATTATTTGTCATTTCATTTGAGGTCATGGAGAATATTTTAAAATCCACAATGAAGATTTCATGATTTAGAAGAAAATTCAATTAAAATTCAGTAAAATTGTAGTCCCAGATTAATCAAAATTTGTATTAAGTAAAACCAAAATATATTACTGTAAAATTACACTGTTTTATAATTTTCTTATTTTTTTTTTAAATTTTGAACATTAAAAATAAATTCTTTTTTTAATTTTAAATATTAGAAATAAATTGAAGATATGGAATGACTCATGGATTTTAGAGAAGTTTATGTATAACTTCGAGTTCCTTTAACATCTGCAAATGGTAGTATTTATATTATTTTTGTTTTTGTCCAGTCCAATAGGTTGCCCTTTGCCAAAATGTTCACTTCTTCAAATTTTTCTAGTTTAATTTAATTGAAAAATGTTTCATATCTTAGTTACATTTATTTATCATCTAAATCATATTACAATGTCAAATTAAAAAATGGTTTTTCTAGCATAATGGCAATGTATTTACACTTATTCTCGTTTTTTTTTTGTTTTTAAGGAAACTGGTCTTAATCTTTGTAACAAAGAAATGTTTGTCTTTTTTTTTGTAACAATGACATCGAAATGAATGTAATTTTTGTGGAGAAATGCCCACGCCGTTTGTTTTTGTTTTCTTTTCCTTTTGAAACGCATTATCTTGTCCTATGTACTAACAGGGGCCAACAATTCGGACAACCTGAGCACGCTGTCCATGGTGTTCATCCTGGTAGGCGTGGTGAAGGGCGTCTTCATTTGTTTCGCCCTAGTGGCGGTTTGCTACAGGTACCTGTGTCCATCAGAGTGCCTGTGTATTGTATACACGAAAGCGATGTTGTTCGTCCTGTACATACGCTTTTTAAGTACTCTAGATGTTGCCTGATGTAAATATGTATACTTATGGATATAAATCATTATGATTATTATGATACATTTACATTATTGTGTATTATTATAGATTTGGGTTTGTTATTTCTTTGATTATCGATATTATTATATATGAGGTACATATGGATATGCAGTGCACGTAACCACGTGCATAATTTTGTTTTAATGCAAAATAATTGGCTAGATGTTCTGCTTTACGGACGCTGTTGTAAAAAGATCATTTTCATATAATCGATTAGCAAAATTACCTGACAGTTGCAAAAACATAATGAACCAACATACAATATTATTTAAGCAGCAATTTCTCCTCATCTTCTCTGTCTTATACCCCAGTAGAGTTATCACGAAGCTACACACTGCACTGCACTGCACAGAATCCAAGCTTCTGGACAAAATTTGCTGGAACGATGGATGCAAATAATATCATCCTTACAACAACAGTTTTTAGGTCCAACAATATGCCTCAAAAGTGTCGTTTGCCTAGGAGGTGTCTAACCCACAAATTCTCGAGTGCAATCTGATATCTCCGTTTTGCGAGATGACGCGTCCAAGGATTGTGATGGAGGTAGTGACGCAATAGTCGCCTAAAATATGTGGATTTCCTCGTCATATACCTCTAGATTACCAACCACGGTGGCCAGTTACTTTTTGAAAATGTGCATATTACCATTTCATGATATCCTTAAAAAAGGTAAAGACTGTCGCTCATCAATACAGATAAATGATTTTCTTTGGAAAAATTCAATTCCTTCGAAATTTAAATTAGATAATTTTAGTATTTTATACAGTGCCATTTATAAATTTCGCACTATTGTACCACCTCCTCCTATCCATGTAGCGAACGTGAGAAGAAGAATTCCCTTACTATTCCTGCATTGTGGGGTGGTGCACCAGCAATTTGAAAAGTTATTTATCGTCGTAACTGCAGATTCAGATTCTCTAATAATAGTGGTAATTCATTTCCCGGGAAATTTTGATAAAAATCTCCACTGTTCGCATTTTGGTTTTTGTAATATTTTTTTAATGTTTTGGGTACATTGTCAGAATTCATAAGTAAATTATTGATAAAGTAAAAAAAAACATTTTCGTGTCCTTGCTGTACTTCAATCGCTCTAGATAATGCAATATGCCAAATTTTAAACGTGATTTGTACGATTTTCATATCATGTCCACGGCTTACCACGATGAAAACTTTGTTTGCATTTTTCTCGAAATTTTTATTATGTAAGGTGCTAAAATGTTTAGACGATAAGAAAGAGAAAATAATTCTCTATCAAATGGTATGAAAAAATAGGTGTCATGTAATTAAAAAAAAAAAATAAAGAGGCGTGGCCACGCCAAAACAGTTGAAGCTCGGAAACATCTGATCGAACAGAATCGTAGCCGTGTAACTGTCATTCAATTCTTCTTAATGCTATTTTCCTCTATCTGTAATATTAAGCGAGTTGTTTCTAGAGTTGTTCAACTTGCGCCAACAGCCAGCGGCAGGCGCATAAAGGTTTACACAAAATAAATGGTCAGAAATAAAATATAATACGTTTGAAACACTTACCGTCTTAAGAGTCTTCCGTGAAATCACAAAGTGAATAATCTCTGTTAAATATCTACAACATTAGATACGTTTCCACATTTGTTTTGCCGAAACGAGTGCGGCGTGAGGAGAAAGTGTGTTTATATGCGGAAAACGAACCTTCTACATCTAGTGACGATATATTTGCCTAATTAAAATAATCTTTGGAACAACTTAACGGTAACCTTCACAAATTTGTCTTAATGTGCCAAAATCAGAATCTTTCTCTAAAACACTTTCAAACCTTTCTAGCACACAAACATTTTTTGCGTCTTCATGTTGCACTATTTGCAGAGATTCCACTAACGACACCGAAGGATTTTGTAATTTTTCTATTGCCTCCACTAGTCCGAAGTAATTGTTCTGAATAGTTTTTAAATCCGTTTTGACCTGACTGTCTTGAAATTTCGACTGGCTTTCCTTGATAGCCGCAGCTTCCTTTGGATCGAATTGTAAAACCACGTTCTTAATATTCTCAAAGTATTTATGATAATAAAGGGCGGCCTGTAACCATGCTCCCCAACGTGTAAGAATAGGTTTTGGTGGCTCAGGCATACGCGGGCACAGTCTGTGAAATTTGCGAATACGTTTTGGGGATTTGACAAACACTGCTTTTGTATGCGCAAACTTTTCCAATGTATTTAACACTAACTTTGAAATTACTTCGGCAGTACATCGTTGTACTCGTCTGGAAGCTAATAGAATTGAAGGTGACGATTGATGTGGTTCCATTGTACGTACCATTACATCAACCACAGAATGTTTTTTACGATCTGTTGTTTCGTCCACACATAACCACAGTTTTTTATCTTTCAACTCCGATTTAATTCCTTTTTTCAACATGTTCACGAGCAGATGGCACAATTCTTTATAACGATGCCCGACTTGGTAATTTGCAGTCCGAATATTTATTCCAGAAGAAGACATATGCTTCCTTGTCTAGTAAATTAAAAGGTAGATTACATGCAATAAAGGTAACACATAAATTAAATTTAAATTTGTCATAGTGTCGTGTGCAATTTTTGTTTGAAGAATGCTGTTTACTATTTACGTGACGTAGACAATCCCTTTTGGGCCAACACATTAAAGGGATATTACAAACTGCAAATTGAATTTTATCGCCATCATAATTTACATCAGGCATTTCTGCTATAAATTCTATAACTTTGTCCAACATTGGTCGTTTTCGCGACGTAGGCAACATTTTTAAAACAAACGTTGAACTACGAAATATCTAAATCTAAATCTGGTTGAGACTCGCAGTTATACTGAGAGTTGTATCGAACCTCCGCCACTGCCTGTTAGCGCTAGTCAGCTACTCTAGTTATTTCACATATATGACTCGCCCGGTATATGGGAAACTTCTTTATTATGGGCTTTTCGAAGAAAAGTTATTATTGATAGAAGTTTGTGCATCTCCTAAAATTAAACATGTAGCAATAAAATATGGAAAATTTCTAATATTAGACGGGGTACGTCTGAAAACTAGATTTTGTGCCAAGAGTAAAGTACCCTTATTTTTGAAAATGAAAAATGCTATTTGAAAAAATTGTTTTTTTTTACCTATTTTTCAAATATCGTCTTTCAATAACAAAATCTGTTTAAAACGATATTAGTGGCGAAACTAATAGATTTTTGACGATTTCCTGTTTATTAATACAGCAAAAACGTAAAGCAGAACCTTCAAATTAACTTGCAAAGTGCTGTGTATACGTTGAGGAACTGAAGGTATGTGTTTTTAATTAAATTTAAAACAAAAGAGCAGATGTTCGTTAGTTTATAGACATTATGATCCGAATGAAACTGCATATCTTAAAGAGTTAAAGGAATTAATTTATGATATGAAAGTTTTAATAAACTACTGTCTTGAAATGAATAATAAATTATTATAAAATGTATATTACATATTAGATTTTTAAAAATATTACAGGCTGCTTATTAAAAAGCAAGAAGATCGATTACCGCTGCCAAATGGGTATTGATTCCGCAAGCCTTAAAAAAAAAGTAACGAGATTTTAAGTAGTCTTTTCAATGCATTTGTTTTCTCTCATAATAAGCGAAAACATAAGAAACGGATTTTATTATTCAGTACTTCGGTAACTTTTTGGTTTCAATAAAACATCGTTGCAAATACCCTTCTTTCAGAACTGTCCATCTTATGTCTATGTACTGCACTTTGAACACAATGTAGTCTTATATTTCTACCATTTCAACTTCGCAATTATTATATAGATACGTTTTAGACAGCCATATTTTTTTGAATGACTTTATGTTGGTTATAACTACATCTCATCAAGTTGCAAACCAAATTCCGTGCCTTTCATTTTCTCTATTAATTGAAATCCAAAGCTATATGATGAATTCTCCGACGAATAGTATTGTTGGACCAAAGTACCTTTCCCGCCGATTCTCCCAGCATACACAGTACGACAAATAAGTTTCGAGACTGGCCGTGAAAAACATCATTGAAACAAGATTTTTTTTATTCAAAATATTCTCCTCTAATTTCAATACACTTGTTGCAACGAGTGATTCAAATGCGTGTTCTAGCTCATTTTGTGGAATTGCCTTTAGTGCTCGTGTTGTAGCTGTTTCGATGGTCGAAATGTCATTAAAAAAACGTCCTTTTAACTTCAATTTCAATTTTGGGAATAGAGCGAAGTCGCACGGGGCCAAATCAGGTGAATATGGCGGATGATTCAACACACAGACTTGATTTCGAGCCAAAAATTGACGAATAATGAGTGAGGTGAACAGAGACCTCTCGATCACGATATTCGGGTCGGATACGACGGATTCTGGTCACCAGACGCCTCAAAACTTCGAGATAATATTGAAGGGAAATAAAAAGCAAGTCCAATTTCCTCATCAGGCGACCGGTTTCGTGGTCAAAAACAGATCATCAGGCCAGCTACGGGGACCACCATGAAAGAAAACAAGCAAATATGCATAAGTGGCCAGAAAATTGTAAAGATAATTGTAAAATTGCACCATAGTGACATGTCAACCGACTAAAATACGTTTGTAGTATATTATAAAAAAACTGATGAATTGTAAACTATTCTAAAATATAATAAAAAAAAATATATTTTTTTTACATTTTAAAAAAGTGAAATTATCTCCTCCTATTGTGATCTTATAAAATGAACATCTTGATTTAAGGGAAAAAGTTTTATACTTACAATTCATTAATCAGTGGGAGGAAGTCAAAGTTTAAAAAGGAAATCTGCAATTGTACAAGTTAATATATAGTGCACAGTTGTTGCAATTAGCAACTATTTAAAACTTAAGACTTGCAACGAAGCACAATAAGACTCTTAAAAGTTGTACAATGGACGTATACAAAACACTTCGAGATAATACGCGCCAGTAATTGTTTTGCCAGTTGGAACGAATTCCCTGTGGATAATTCCTTTGCTATCGAAGAATGTAATAAGCATTGTTTTGATGTTTGATGGAACTTTCCGTGTTTTTTTGGCATGTGGTGACTTCCATTCTTCACTTTGATGCTTGGTTTTTGGATCGTACAGAAACCACCATGTTTCATCACCCGTAACAATTGATTTCAGGAAGTTTGGACTATTTCTGGCGGCTGCAACGACTTCTTTGGAATGATTGCCCGCATCGATTTTTGGTCACCCCCGCCAAAGTGTGTGGAACAAATTTTGCACAACCTCTATTTTCCCAAATCCTCATGAAGAATGGTTCGGATCGTTTCTCTGCTGATGTTTAAAGCCTCTTCCATCTTTTTCAGCGAAGCATTGCAATAAAATCGTACTTTTTCGATAATTTCGGGTGCCCGAGCTAAAATTTTGCCCTTCCTTCACGTTTATCATCTTCTAACGTCTTTTGCCTTCCAAAAAACTTTTTAGCCCCCTGAAAACCTTTGCTGACTCAAACAATCATCGCCGTACATACCATCAACCGGAATTTTCTAATGCTTTTTTTATCAATTTTTTTGCGTGAAATTTGATAATTCTCTTTGTTCCATGGTAATATTTCAACATCAAAAAAAAATTTGGTTTGGGAGAACCGTCAACTTTGCTATTTATCAACCGATTGAAGCAAAATTGGTATTACTGGAAAGAAGAATATCACAGCTTTCAAACGCCGAATACATAGATGGCGTTACTAGTACTTCGAATCTCGGAACTTATTTGTCGAACTGTGTACTACTAACCATGTCAAAAGCAATCGGTAGAATAAGCTCTTCTGCGATGGTGTGAGGTTTTCTGCACTTGGCCACTCTGCATACGACCTTAAAAGATCCCCAGAAATTGCGTTGCTTGGCACTGGGGCTTGGGGGAAAACCCCTCTTTTGCTTTTTGAACCTTTAACTTGCTACTAAAGAATTCGAAAAGATTTTTCAACCATTTTGTGTGATTGGTCTCGGATTTCGCTTTTTGCTTTGGCCTTTTCACTCGGGCCTAAAACTTTTAAACAAACCCCACTGCGGTTTTCTCATTGTTTACTGAAATAGAACCAAAATTCAAATAGTTGTCATCGTATTTACGATATTTTCGTTTCTTCGTCGATACTTGATCACTATCACTTGAACTGTCGACTTGCTTATTGAGTAAAAATCCTTCCATTTCCCTACAATTGTACGAAAACATAAAGCGACATACTGAAACAAGGCGGCCGTTCCTCTGGTAGCGAGCGTCTTAAAACCGATTACTTTTTTTCTCAGATGTTTACTCTTCGATTGTTATTTCGGAACTGAACTGGTTCGCCGAAGCGGTGCCGTATTTATACTAGCTACCCTACATACTTGAACTTTTCCCCGAAACATCGACAATCTCCGATAAAAAAACTTTTTTAAATCTCTAGAAAGTTCTATAAAAAGTCACCCAAAAATTCCATTCCTTCTGGAATATTTTATGTGCTTCGAAAGTGTCTTTCAAGAATGTTCCCCAAAAATACGGGGAAAGTTCTGGGCTAGATGTTCTGAAGGTTCCCCTTAGCTTCGAAACCGTTTCGAAATGTTCATTCTGGGTGTTAAAACCGCTATTTGCCCCCGTTCGCAGGAGTGCCCCCCAGCGCCCCCCGTTTGTTCTCTACGGACACTTTGGGGGAATTTTTTAATTTATTCATAAACGGGCCTCCTCATAACTTAATTTTGAAATTCAAACGTAATTTGAAGTTTTTTAAAATTGGTTTTTAAATGTCAAATATGTAATTATAACGAGCATAAAAAATAATTCAAAAACAACAATACCCTCTAGATGACGTTCTTTTAGTTTCAATTTTTTTTTAATTTTCGGATTGAGATAGTTCTCTTGGGGAAATTTCCAAAAAATTGCATTAAACATCCCCTTACTGCCCGCACCCTTTTTAACAAAATTCCCTTTAAATAGATGAATAAAGAACAGGAAATCTTATATTGTACATATCCTATTTTCCATCATAATCAGAGACGGGATTTTAGGACGTAAAGCGAAAAAAGGGCCCTTTTTTGGGTTTAAAAAATATGTATTTTTTGGACGAAAAACTGTGATTTAAAAATTTTGGCAAATACTTAAAAAAAAAAGGTAAACAAAAATCATTTTTTTTTAAAAAACATGAATAAGAAGACGATATTTAATGTAATTTTAGGTACATTTCAGCCATAAAAAATAAAACATACAAATTTTAACTAAATTTAAAAAATGTAGATTCATTTTTGGGAAAAAAATAAAAAAATTAATTAATCGCCGTGTTAAAAATGTCCTCAAAAATTTTTTTTTTTTTTCCAAAATTGTCGTTAGTAAAATTTTTTTCTTCGGGCGGGAAAAAGCGGGTTTTTAAAAAAAAAAAGAAGTTCTAAACCCGGGGGTTTTTAG